>MU227352.1:1905447-1919565 GCA_018584345.1 Thuja plicata
GTGACCCTCTGTTGATTGGTTCCCTCCTTGGGACAATCTGTTGTTTGCTGGGGCTTTTTTAGCCTTTCCTCCCTATGTTTTGTTAAAGGGTTTCGGGGTTCCCTTCAAAACCTGCTTTTACCGTAATAAAAAACAATTAGTTTAATTAAATAAATATAATTTATTTAATTATGAAAGGGAAACTGACTTAATTATTACATAAATGTAATAATAATAAGAAAGAAGGAATATTAATTAAATGATATAATTATTTAATTAATTTCAATAAGACAAGGAATAATTAAACAATGATTAATTATTTAATTACTTTATAGGTGAATAATTGATGAAATAATTAGGTAATTAATTAAAATCATTTACTTATGAAATTATAGAGAAATAATGATTTTAAATTTAGAATATAGTGGAAAGACGTCAATTAATTAAATAATAAAGATTATTTAATAATTGAAGAAGAAGGTTAGTAATGTCATTGTGTTAAAGCAACATACCAATTTTATTTGTCTACAATTAGTAGAGCCATTCTAAGGTGCAACATACTTTGTCTCCATAGCTTTCCAAGTAGTGTAATTGATACAAATCATGTATTCTTTCATCTGCACATTCTAGTAACTCTAATAGGATCATTCAAAAATAGAAATAGTCAATTTGTGTGCCATCGGGTCTACCTCAAGCGGTTAATCTCTCTCCAATGAACCAATCTCTTATACCATTTGTTGAAAATGTGGAATAACTGAGAGGGGGTGAATCAATTATTATCAAATAATTTCCTTAACCTTAATTAATCTGGTGAATACTTAAAGAAACCATAAAATTACAACAAATATGAACATGAAAGCACAAAAATATCAAACACTAGAGTTTACATGGAAACAAAAAATGGGAAAAACCATGGAGAAACTAATTCTCATGAATTGAACACCAGTTAAGGTGATTTTTACAAAGGCTCACTACAGGTAAGGCTCACTTTCAGTTGGGCTAACTACCAAGAAGTAAAAAGGCTCACTGCGAATACAAATAGGCTCACTGCTAGAATATAATAAATGAAAATGAATCCACCACTGAAGTAATTATCACCAACAATCAATAAAAAAAATGAAATAATCATCTGCTACCGGTTCCAACTCACATACACATTAATACACATATCTTTACTTGTCAGATTCACATTCACTTCTCATATTGCTTGCATACAAGCACACCTCATCAAATAGAATAATCAATCTCTTATACCATGTCATACCAACAACTAGGTTAGCCTAATACAGTTAAAAATAGGTCACACCGAAACATTCCCATGGTGGTAAGGAATAAGACATGGACTTAAAAGATCTTCCTTGCTTAAATCAACACGCCTCGCTCACAAAAACACACTACACAATCACTGATATCTTTAGAACCAAGAGACATGGTGGCTTCACTTAGTGAACTTTAATGATAGCACGTGTGTTCATGGCATACTATAGAATCCCCTATTTTCAAGAAATATTGTCCCAAAATTCTTTTTTGTCACCCCCTCCAATACCCACCCAATACCCCCTGTACCCCTTTTCTTATATAAACCCCGAACCCATCCCCCAAAAAACCCCTCCTCCCTATTTAGGATATATATTTCCCCTTTTTTTGTCCATTTTAAACCCCCCAATATGAACACATGTGATATCATATTGCCCCTTCAGTGAAGACTTCATTCCAAGAGATTGGATATATATGTTACAATGCAAACACTTGAACCGATGTACAATGACAACTTTCTAGATAGGATTGGACCCAAAGAAATGAACCATGTATTATGTTTCAAGATGAATGAGACCAACACAAACACAACTAAAGATAGATCTTCATAATGCATCATTTAAAGCACACTATACCAGATCACCAAAGCATAGGATATGTTGACATCAATGAAAAAATAATGATAGCCTCAACATCATATTCCAACACTATAAGCCACGTTAGAAACCACGTCACTTGCCAACAACCCACATCAAAAGTCATCACAACACATTTACGAATAAGACCACAAATTGATGACTTTTGCAACACTTGAAGACACTATTTCTAGATCACTAGTTGTAGTTTTTGGAAACACCACAACCAAGACCAAAATGTGAAAATAATTCAAATCACATTTGCATACCTTCAACCTTGATTTCTAGAATAGAAACCTTCTCAAAAATATAACTGAATAAATGTCAATCTTAAAATTCATAACTCTGGTATTGAACCACTCACATCCAAAAAAAACTATAAATATCTAAACCTAAGAAAATAACTTTGAAGTTCTTACAAACAACATTCTTACAATCTCTAGAGTATAATCTTGTCTTTCGTGCTGTTCTATAGCACTTGAATACATACTTGTCCTCGACTGTTCTATAGGTTCAAAAGCATTAACACGATCAACCCAAAACCTTACCACTTTCTAGACCAACATCCTACTTTAGATATACCTGAACATATCACAACAAATGCTTCATAACACAAGTACAAGAGAAAACACCCCCAACACGTTCAGACCACAATGTTTGAGATCAATTTCAAAAAACAACCAAACATACATTTCTAACATTTTTCAATGTCTTCTACTATTAGGAGTTAATGCCAAATTGAATCTGGGTGTAGGGGTTTTCCTGGAGGTACAACTAGGGTAGAAAGTCTAAATTTGTATTCAATTATTTCCTAGACTTGCGATCGGTTGCACAATTTCTTGTAAGATAGCACAATTTCTTGTAGTTATCCTAAAAACCTAGAATTCTTCCCACAAAATAGTTGCCTCCTAACTCAAAGTCCAAGCTGGTGAAATAGTGGTGAATATGGACTATACGACATCTCCAAGGAGCCTACATTTAATAAATTCACCCCTCTAATCATTGACCTGCAAATCTGATGTATAATTTCCCCCTTCCAACAGTTTGATATGTAGAAGTATGAAATGTTTTTTATGCCCAATTAAATCTATAGATTGATCTATGTAAATGAAAACCCTTTGATGATATATCACATTTGTAGGTCTTCAATCTTCTGAGAGATTTAGTTCTCAGAGGATGTACATGGCTGAAAGCTATGAACTTCAAAGCTACACCTCCAATTTTTTTTTGCAAAAATAACCTAGAAAGAATGAACTCTCAACCCCAATCCTCCTTTTAACTTTTAGTTTCCCTCCAAGGCCCATTCAAACTTCTTTTAGGGCTTCCCTCATTTTTAATTTTTGCAAACTTAACTAGGTTTATTAAATTTATTTCCCCCTTGGACATCGTACCATTCATGGCTCTCTTATTAAGTTACTTATTAAAATATAATAAAGTAACTTAAGCACTTTTTTATTTATTTTACTATTGTAAAGTACTTATAGTAAGCACTTTATTTTATTTTATTATTGTAAAGTACCTATAATAAGCATTTTATTTTATTTTATCATTATAAAGTACTTTTATAATGAAGTACTTTACTTATTTATTATTAACTTTAATAAAGTACTTCATCAATAAAATACTTTATTTATTTATTCTTTTAAGTCACTCTATAAAAAATATATTTATTTAATTTATTTAAAATATTAAATTTCAAAACTTTAAAATTTTATTTTTATTCCTGAAACTCATCATCTGACCTCTCCAACTAGAATCTGATACATATTCGCCCTGTGATATCTAAAAGTGATAGTCCAACTACCATTCCATCTCTAAAAAGTAGGAGCTCTCCCCCAAAAGTATGAAACTAACGCTGGATATCTGAAACAGGTCACCAAGCCTCCTGCAATGCTCCACAATCTTCGAGTAGTTAACAAATGAACTACCAGTCAACTCCTAAAATTTACAGACCCCCCTCAAATTTAGGAATCCATCTCCAATATTTCAAAAGGCACGTGAACACCTCTGGTAATCTCCTCCACAAAATAAGGCCCCTTCCTAAAAACTAGGAGCCCCTCCTAAAAAATAGGAGACAACCTTTGCTCTATGAAAAAGCCTAATAAACTATTGAGATGCAGTCAGAAGATTTCCAGTATAAATTTTCAACCCCTGGATGGGTTCCCTATCCATCTCATAGGCCTATGGGACCCCTCTAATAGGCCAATTGTGTTAGTTATGACTGACACTAAGGAAGGTGTAAAAATGCGGGCATTAAAGTCTGTCCTTCCTAAAGATTCCTTGTCCTCAAGCAATTCCAATA
The DNA here is from genome assembly GCA_018584345.1 of Thuja plicata. NCBI lineage: Eukaryota > Viridiplantae > Streptophyta > Pinopsida > Cupressales > Cupressaceae > Thuja > Thuja plicata. The sequence continues at coordinate 1,909,621 of MU227352.1, forward strand.
CCACCTCCAACCAATAAACTGATCCAAACTAGAATCAAGAATGATCCTAGGGTCCCAAATCATTCTTAGGAAGGAACCACCACACTCACGTTGCACCTCTCTAGTCATAACTAAAATTCCATCATGTCAAACCACCACACCTCCATACTTGATCTCCCTCACATTAACCTGAAAGAATCATCCATGAAGAAGGACCAACAAAGGAATGTGACAAACTCTCACATGCCAATAAGTCAACACTTAAAGTCTCCCAATACTATTATCATGACCTCGACCAAAAAAATAAAAGTTATCAAAGTTGTCATCATACCAATATGTAATGCCCAACCGAGGAACCCTCGGCGTAAGGTCAAATACTCAACAATCACACAATTGTTTTTTTGAATGAAATAAATTAACAACTAGACTATATATCAACTGAGTGACCAACATAAATTATACGATTATAAAACCTTTCAAAAAGAAAAGAAAATAAAAACATATGAATATATCTATTACAAATTAGATATTTGAAAGCATCATAAATGAATTAATTTCTCTAACTATACTTAATCTGACCATCTATCCCAAAAGAGAAGTTTTTTTAACCCATAAGTAAAGGGAAGTTTTGTTTTTCTTTTCTACCATGTGTAAAATGGTTTTTTAAATTCCCATCTCGGTTGAAATCAGTAGATTTAATTTGAGTTTGAACACAATAAATTTATACTAAATAGTAGTTAAACAACCTAATCATTAATAATGTAACCAAAAAAATTCAACCAGATTCTTACATTAATAACTAATACTGCATTACAAATTTGGCACATTGAACATATTCCTAACTTAAAATAGTTTTTTTATCAATCTTTTATCTAAAAAATATCCTATGCTTTATAGTTATTCTAATGCTAGTGAAATTTGCATGATTAAGAAGAACTCAACGTTTACCATAGGTTGGAGTACTGGGAAGGAAAATACATTCTTATTGCCCAGAAGAGCAGGTGATACAGGGAATCTAATGGCACCCAACACTAAAATTCATTGAAGGAAGTAAGAATAGGATTCCAACAAGTTAAACTTGTTAAAAGCAATACATTTACACAGGCAACTACGCTACCAAAGTTGGGTGAAAGAAACAAAAGAATGACCAACAAAGCCAAATGGAAGGTGCATAGTGAAGAACAAACAAAAATCAGAATAAAAAATAGAGGCAACACTTAAAACATGGGATAGTATAACAGAGAGAGCAAGACTATAAGTTACATTATAAACAAAACACTATTATTTTTTTTCCCTTACATAGATAATGCAAGGAGGCTATTGTATATATAATCTTTCAGCAAACCTCTAGAATGATCTTCAGAGGCTATGATGAGGATAGGAATAGGATAATTTTGGAGTCTTCCTCCCAACACTGTTAAGATAGTTCTAGCATATTCTATATAATTCTTATTTCAAGAGAATTCTAAAGTATAATAAATGCTCACCAACTGAGCAGCACTGTAGATAGAATAAACATTATTTTATTGCAACACCCCCCCATAATGTTTATTTGGAGAGAACGGGAATCTCCTTGAGTTGTAACAAGTCTCTAAGTTTGGTAAATTTTACAATCGATAATGCTTTTGTAAATATGTTTGCAACTTGATCCTCTATTGCACAAAATTGTAGCTCCACCACTTGACTCTCAATTAGATCTCAAACAAAATGATGATGCACTTCTATATGCTTGGATCTGGCATGATATATAGGATTTTTGGCTAATTTAATAGTGCTTTGATTGTCACAAAATATTATAGTAGGAGAATCTTGTGGATGATGCGTGTCTTCAAGTAGTCTTCTAAGCCACAATGCTTCTTGAGATACCTTTGATGAACCAATATATTCAGCCTCTGTAGATGAAAGTGACACTGTTGATTGCTTCTTGTTGCTCCAAGAAATTGGCCCCGATCCAAGATGAAAGATGTATCCCAAGGTTTATTTTCTATCATCAATGTCACCTGCATAATCAGAATCTGTATATCCAACTAGAGTAGGCTCACCCCCATACTTGTATTCAATGCCAAGATGATAAGTATCCTTAATGTATCTTAATATTATTTTAGCTACTTTCCAATGTTCAGTGTGTGGATCTTCCATGTACCTAGATACAATACCAACTGCATATGCAATATCTGGTCTAGTTAGAGTAAGATACAAAAGATTTCCAACAAGCTGCTTGTACAATTTTCCATCCATCTTCTTTTGAGTAGAGTCAGCATTTAGTTTTAATCCTACTTCACATGATGTATTAGATGGTTTACAATCACTCATATTAAATTTTTTCAGTACATCAAGAGCATATTTAGTTTGAGAAATCATTATCCTTCCTTATTCTTGCCATACTTTCATACCCAAAAAATAGTGCATCAACCCTAAATCAGTTATTTCAAAAGCTTGCTTAAGTTGATCCTTGGTTATTTCAACATTATGTGTGTGATCTCCTGTAATAATCAACTCATCCACATATAATACAATAATAACAACTTTATCATCACTATGTTTTACATACACATATGGATAAGATTTACTTCTTTAAATCCTGCATCTATGAGGTACTCATTTATTTTGGAGTACCATGCCCTTGGTGCTTTCTTAAGACCATATAATGATTTTTTTAATCTACACACCAAATTTTCTTCACCAACTTTAACAAATCCTGATGGTTGTTGCATATAAATTTCTTCTTTTAAATCACCATGTAGAAAAGCACTTTTTACATCCATTTGAAAATTTTTCCAACCAAACTTTGCAGCTAAAGCAACTATTGTATGAATGGAAGTCATTTTAGCAACTGGAGCAAAGGTTTCAGTATAGTCTATACCTTCTGTTTGTGAGAAACCTTTAGCCACTAACCTTGCTTTGTTTTTTTCAATAGCTCCATCTGATGTGAACTTTGTTCTATAAGTCCACTTGCAACCAACCACATTTTTTCCTTCTGGAAGTGTTGTCAATTCCCAAGTTCCATTTTTCATCAAAGAGTTGTACTCCTCTTGCATAGCTTCTTCCCATTCATATTTTCCTTTTACTTCTTCATATGTTCTTGGGGTGTCAACCTGCATCACCTTAGCCATGAGAGCATACTTAGCAAACATATTTCTAGGACCTTCTTTGTAAATGTCATGAATGCTTCTATTTTTTTGTGTATTTTCATCATCACTTTCACTTGATTCTTCAACTTGTGTTCCTTCTCCTCCTACAGAAGATTGCACACCTTGATTGTGATCATTAGTAGAATTGGACTTATATTCTTCAATCAAAATTGGAAAGCAAGATAATGTAGGAGGATTATTACTCTTAATATCTTCATCAAACCATACACCCATTTTGATATGAATTTCATTTATTTTAGGATTGTATAACCTATATCCTTTTGACTCCTCACTATACCCAACCATTATGTACTTCTCACTTTTCCTTTTAAGTTTGGTCCTTCTTTCATCAGGAATGTGAACATACATGCATTACAACCAAAGACTCTAAAATGTGATACAGTAGGCTTTCTTCCACTCCATGCCTCTTCTGGTGTTATGTTCAAAACCACCTTAGTAGGTGTTCTATTCAAGATATATACCGCAGTATGAACTGCTTCAGCCCAAAATTTTGCATCTATATTTCTAGAGTGAAGCATACACCTAGTCATTTCTATTATAGTTCTATTTTTTTCTTTCAGCAACCCATTTTGTTGAGGTGAATGAGAAAATGTTGATTCTTTCTTTATGCCATGTTCTTTACAAAATTCTAAGAAGGCTTTATTCATATACTTAGTCCCTCTATCCGTTCTTATTATTTTTAGCCATTTCCACTTTGTTTTTTAGTCAAAGCTTTAAAATATTTAAACTTTTGAAACACATCATCTTCTTTTGCAAAAAATACACCCAAATACTGTTATTAATAACTGAGAGGGGGGGGGGGGGGGGTGAATCAGTGGCCTCAAAAATTTATCCATCAAAATTTAACCATCAATCAATAAACCTCAAATTATTATGTCCCTACAATATGTATGCCATGAAATACTAATAATGATTAACTGTCTGTCGGTTTGCTCTGTCAATCCTTATTCTTTCTTGCTTACTGATAAGAAGTATAACTATTTATTGAAACTCAATAAATAAGTAGAGTATACCGATATATCCAGAATGAATTACGTAAGATGCAAAATAGTAAAGAAATGAATCATACACATATAACACATGGATTTTAACATGGAAACCTTGTTAAGGGAAAAACCACTAGGACCGGTACCCCAAATTTTCACTCTTCTGAAGTGATCCCTATTAAAGGTTACAAACACACTGTTAGGTGTGACCTTGTTAGAGGATTTTATACATAGAGGTTGTCACTTAGTATCAGGCATCTAATGTTGTCATCCTTGAATCAGCCTCTCTCTTAGACTGTGAATAGGCATCGGGCATATCCAATGCTACTTTCATGAATCAACCTTTTTGGCACTCCTTGAGACGTTCCTCAATATATAGAAGACTGTTAAGTCCTGCTCAGTTAAGAGACTTGATGCTTCAATAGTTAAACTGAAACATTATGACCTATTCATATTGCAACTTAAATTGCATATTTTTATCTCTATTTAAGTACATTACCTCTTTGACCAGTATGTCAATTCAATCCTTGTGCTCCATACTTTCTGCTCTGTGATGCTGTGCTCACTGTTCGTCGGTTGTCTGCAGAATTCCTTAGCTCTTCCTTCAGCTTGTTTGATCAGAACTGCATGAAGTTGTTCTTCATCAATTTCTCTTCAACATACTCTTTCTATCCACTCCCCTTAATCCCATTTGTAAATGAATTAAGTTTGTCTCTTATATAGATATGATATTCACTGTTTCTTGATTCTTGTTTTTTGGCGTGAGAAACAATCCAGCCAATTAGATTTAAATCATAACTCTTGATTTGTCTCATAGATATCTTCTTGCCAACTGTACAAATTAGCTTTAAATCAATCACTTATCTCTGGTCAAATAAAACAAAGTAGACAACCAGTTAAGTCTATTTTTAGCTCTGCCAGCTAGATATTTTGTCATTTTCTGAACTTTCTATTTTGTTGGTCACCACTACAGTTAGTCGTCGGTGACAACTGACAGTTCTGTCGGAAAGACTCCAGTTAGCTTCATGATCTTTGTCCATCAGGAAACACTATATTTTCTTCCATCAGGTTACTCTTTGCTTTTCTCATCGGGAATTCTGTGGTTTTTCTTTGTTGGGCAACACTGTTCTTCCTATCGTTAGGTAACACTGTGACTGTTATTCTTTGCTTTTACTGATGGTGTGCACTCCGTCGGTGTTTTTTTTGACTTAGTGAATACATGAATTTTATTTATTGCTGAAAGCATAACCTTGGTTCTTTTGGTTCTCTGAAGCCTTTGGATTTATGTACATGACTGTACAGATGATATCAAGTTGACATCAATGACAATACAAATCATTAAATGATTTAATGCCTTGCATTATCTTCAACTTAACATTATCAAACATTTAATCAGTTACATGTCATCAATCTCTCCCTTTGGCATTGATGGAAACATACTATATTATCGCACTATACTATTTCTAATATAATATAAAATACAACAGTTGAGATTCATCAACTACCAATCTTTTTGTTCTAATAACTGATAAAAATGTCTGACCATCAGTAAGCTCTATATAAGCTTAGATTTGATTCTCGCATCTCTTTATAGCCCTTTTTTGATGTTCAAATTTTCTCTTGTCAGCAACTCTCACTTTGTATAATCTTTCCATACAATATCTCTCCCTGTTGGAGTAATGGATAATCTCTCTCCCTTTCCAGAAAGATCTGATAATATGGATAATTTATCTCCCTTTGAAAGCAATGCCAAACAAGTATTTTACTGATATCTAACATTAATTTCAAGTAATCTTTTGTCTCCATCCATAATATATTCCTTGAATTTCCATTCTCCATCAGCAATAAAACAATATGCTCTGGTGCTTGGTGTTGATATATACCTGTCGGTATATAGATGTCTCTTTGAAGTTCATCTCTTTTCCTACAGCAACATTACTGATATGTAATAATATGTAGGCTGATGCAGCCTTCAGTCATTTTATTGACCAGTAGACAAGGGTTTGACCCCTAGTCTCTTTCTCAAGTAGTCAAATGCATCCTTGGGTAGTGGCTTGGTGAAGATATCGACCAATTGTTCTTTTGATTGCACATACTCAAGTATCACCTCTTTTTCCTAAACTTGTTCTCTCAAATAATGATACTTGATGGTGTTATGCTTTGTTTTAGCATGCATGACTGGATTTTTAGAAATTTTAATTAAACTTGTATTATCACAATAGATAATTACTGATTCTAGGATCTTCATATGCATACCTTCCAGTAACTGTTTGATCCATGCAATGTTTGAGAAATTTGCAGCAACAAAAAAATACTCTGCTTCTGCAGTAGATTGTGAGATGCATCCTTGTTTCTTACTGATCCATGTGACAAGTATGTCACCTATGAAGAATGCTCCTCTAGTTGTGCTCTTCCGGTCATCAATATTTCCAGCCCAATCAGCGTCGATAAAGACCTGAAGTTTAAATTTTCCTTCTCTTCTGTACCATAAGCCATATTCCTCAGTATTCTTCAGATATCTTAGAATTCTTTTCATAGCAGTCATATGTGATTCCCTGGGATTAGCAGAAAATCTAGCAACTATTCCTACCGCATGTGCAATATTTGGTCTAGTATGTACCACATACACTAGTTTTCCTATCATTGATATGTACAAAGTCTGATTTACCTTTGAGGTCTTGTCCTCCTTTTTCAACTTACATCTAGTAGCCATCGATGTTCCAATTGGTTTGGATTCTTCCATCTTGAATATTTTCAGGACCTCTTTAATGTATTTTGACTGACTAATGAATATACCTTCTCTTTGTTGCATGATCTGTAGACCAAGAAAGAACTTGATCTCTCTAAACATAGACATCTCAAACTCTTTTCTCATCTCATTAGAAAATGATTTGCATAGCATATCAGTGCCTCCAAATATGATGTCATCAAAAAATATCTCGGCAATCAAAGTGTTAGCATCAGTATCTTCCTTCAAATAAAGATTACTGTTTTCACTAGTCCTTACAAATCTAATACTTATTAGATAGGAATGTAGTCTTTCATACCAAGCTTGGGGAGCTTGTTTTAATCCATACAGGGATTTGTGAAGTCTACATACCATGTCCCTCTTGTCTGGATCAACAAACCCTTCTGGTTGTTCAATGTATACCTCTTCTTCAAGTATTCCATTCAGGAATGCAAATTTGACATCCATTTGATATACCTTGAATACTTTATATGCAACATACGAAAGTAATATTCTTACTCCTTCTAGCCTAGAAAAAGGTGCAAAGGTCTCTCCATAGTCAATTCCTTCTTCTTGTGCATACCCATTGCATACTAGTCTTGCTTTATTCCTTGTGACTTCTCCATTCTCATTTAGCTTATTACTGAATATCCATTTTGTACTGATGACATTCTTATCATCTAGTCTTGGCACAAGTGACCATGTTTTATTTTTCTCAATCTTCTCAATCTCATCATTCATAGCACTTATCCATTCTTCATTATCAAGTGCAACATTGACAGATTTTGGCTCAAACTCACAAATTATATAGCTTGAGTTTAAAGACTTACTTCTTGTTCTTGTACCATCTTTATTATCTCCTATGATCTAGATCTCTGGATGGTTATTTCTTACATATCTTTCAAGTACAGGTACAACTCTTTGTCTATCAATTTGATCATTATTTTGTTCTTCATTTTGTTCTTCATCACCTTGCACATTATCTTGATCATTGTCCTGTTCGTCAGTTTTTGCAGCCTGATACTCGGGTGCATTGATTTATTGCTTGGGACCTCTACATTGTTGGTAGGGTAGGGTGTCAGGTTCCTCATTGTAATTGAACTTATTGTAGTCCTCTGGTTATTTAGTGCTAAATCATGTTCATTCTTCTCTTCAAATTCATCTATCTTTACATCTGCACTTTCAATAATTTTGTTAGAGGCTTTCTTTAGACATTTATAAGCCTTGCTCTTGGTAGAATACCCTAGAAAAATTTCTTCATCACTCTTGGAGTCAATTTTTCCATTTATATAATCTTTTAAGATGTAACATTGACTGCCAAAGATTTTGAAATAACTTACATTAGGTGTGTATCCATACCATAGCTCATAAGGTGTCTTTCTTCAATTGTACTCTGTTCAATGTGTAAATAGTAGTACTGACAACTTCACTCCAGAAGATTTGGGTGATTCCTTTCTCTATCTAAAATAAATTCCCCTCCTCTATCTGATCTCAAAAATTTTAGATCCTTACCACTTTGTTTCTCTACCATAGCCTTATACCATTTAAACATCTTGAATGCTTCAAATTTATCTAAGAGAAACAAAACTGTCATCATTCTAGAGTAATCATCAACAAAGAGAATAAAATATCTATCTCCATAATAACTATTTGTCCTCATAGGTCCACATAAATAAGTATGGAATAATTCTAGAATTTCATTAGATGTATGGGTTTTGCTTTTGAAACTAGACTTTGTCATTTTTCCTTTTTGACAATTCTTACGCATGATATTGTCGGGCTTGGTCATCGTCGGTAAGCCTCTGAAATTTCTCTTTTTGCTAATCTTTATCATGCTGTCAAAGTTCACATGACACAGTCTTTTGTTCCATAACCATATGTCTTCGTTTGTAGCAATCAAACAAGTGGAGTCAATATCATTCAGATAGAATAAGTTACATTTTTTCTGCTCACCGGTACCAATCAGATTTCTAGATTTATTGAAGATCTTTTCCTTCTTATTTTTAAATGCAACTTTGTGACCTGAATTATTCAACTGAGAAACACTCAATAAATTATAATTTAATCCATTTACCCAATATTCATTCTCACACTTTATTTGGTTATTCAACATTATCGTTCCTCTACCTTCAATTGGACAAGGTGTGTCATTACCCATTCTTACTGAACCACCTTTATAGTATTCAAAAGTCTCAAAATTTTGCTTATCACCAGTCATATGGTGACTAAAACCACTATATATGATCTAAACATCATTTTTTCTAATTTTAGATATGAGAGCTATTTCTACATACCTTTCTTCATCATCATCTGAATCATCTTTTATAGCCACAAATACCATCTCAATGTCTTCATCAGATTCGGTGTCAGTATCATCATCCTTGCATTTTTCTAGGTAACTGTTCTTCTTTCCTTTGTCCTTATAGTCTCGGGTATCTCTTCTTTCTGATTGTTGGTAGCTTTTGTAATCACCTTTGTCAGACTTCTTTTCATATTTCACAAGTGGTAATTTACCTTTGTATTTACCTTTGCCTCTTTGCATTCTTCTGGCCATAAGTGCTTCAATTTCATCAAGATCATCTTCTTCATTTTCACTATCACTATCTTTTCTCATAGTGTTTTTGTGACTTGATTTAATTATTCTCATAGAAGATTTGAATGCAGACTCTATGTTTGGTAAGATACTATTATCAAAGTTATTCATCTCAAATGAAATCAGTCTTCCAATTAAACTGTCTAGAGTAACATTTCTATTTTCTTCTGCTCTCATTTCTTGAATGGCAGATACTCTAATAGCATAAGTAGGCAGTAAGGTTCTTACAATTTTACTTACCATTGTATCTTCTTCTAGTACACCTCCAAATCCTAGGATAGCATTGACTACCTCTTTGATTCTTGTGCTATACTGAGTGATGTTTTCACCTTCTTTCATTTTGAGATCATCAAACTTTCCTTTAAGGCTTTCTGCCTTGACTCTCAAAACATTTTTTTCACCACCATGTACAAGCTTCAATTTGTCCCACATCTGCTTTGCAGTTTTGCATTCTTTGACATCTTCAAATTCAGCATCAGAGAGTGAGGAAGCAAGCTCTATCATCAT
>MU227352.1:1919615-1952309 GCA_018584345.1 Thuja plicata
CAAGCTTCAATTTGTCCCACATCTGCTTTGCAGTTTTGCATTCTTTGACATCTTCAAATTCAGCATCAGAGAGTGAGGAAGCAAGCTCTATCATCATGCCATTGTGTTCATGCTTCTCTCTCATTTGATCAATTGTTGGTGCTCCTGTGGGAAACACATATTTAGTTTCTAGGAACTGAGTAACATCATTACCAATACCTGATAAGTGGAGTCTTATCCTGCTCTACCATGAAGAAAAATTATCTTTGTTCAACTTGGGCACATCTCGTCTGTTCATCTTGTGATCTTTGGCTTAGGTCTTGAAACCTTCCTTCTAAGCACACAAGCTCTGATACCAATTGTTAGTAATAACTAAGAGGGGGGGGGGGTGAATCAGCGGCCTCAAACATTTATCATTCAAACTTTAACCACCAATCAATAAACCTCAGATTATTATGTCCCTACAAGATGCATGCCATGAAATACTAATAATGATTAATTGTTAGTCGGTTTTCTCTGTCAATCCTTATTCTTTCTTGATCACCAATAAGCAATATAACTATTTACCAAAACTCAGTAAATAAGAAGAGTATATCGATATATCCAGAATGAATTATGTAAGATACAAAATAGTAAAGAAATGAATCATACACACATAACACATGGATTTTAATGTGGAAACCCTGTTAAGGGAAAAACCACTGGGACCGCTACCCCAAATTTTCACTCTTATGAAGTGCCCTGTTAAGAGCCAACCCTGTTAAAGGTTACAAACACACTGTTAGGTATGACCTTGTTAGAGGATTTTATACATAGAGGTTGTCACTTAGTATCAGGCATCTAATGCTGCCATCCTTGAATCAACCTCTCTCTTAGACTTTCAATAGGCATCAGGTATATCCAATGCTACTTTCATGAATCAACCTTTTTGGCACTCCTTGAGATGTACCTCAATATATAGAAGACTGTTAAGTCCTGCTTGGTTAAGAGACTTGATGCTTTAATGGTTAAACTGAAATATTATGACCTGTTCATATTGCAACTTAAATTGAATATTTTTAGATCTATTTAAGTACATTACCTCTCTAACCAATATGTCAATTCAATCCTTGTGCTCCATACTTTCTGCTCTGTGATGCTATGCTCACTATTCGTCAGTTGTCTGCAGAATTCCTTAGCTCTTCCTTCAGCTTGTTTGATCAACACTGCATGAAGTTTTTCTTCATCAGTTTCTCTTCAACATCCTCTTTCTATTCACTCCCCTTAATCCCATTTGTAAATGAATTAAGCTTGTCTCTTATATAGACATGATATTCACTATTTCTTGATTCTTGATTTTTGGCGTGAGAAACAATCCAGCCAATTAGATTTAAAGCATAACTCCTGATTTTTCTCGTAGGTATCTTCTTGCCAACTATACAAATCAGCTTTAAATCAATCACTTATCTCTAGTCGAGTAAAAAAAAGTAGACAACCAGTGAAGTCTATTTTTAGCTCTGCCAGCTAGATATTTTGTCATTTTCTGAACTTTTTGTTCTCTCGATCACCACTGTAGTTAGTCATTGGTGACAACTGACAGTTCCATCGGTGAGACTCCAGTTAGCTTTGTGATCTCCATCCATCAGGTAACACTATATTTTCTTTCGTCGGGTTACTCTTTTCTTTGCTTGTCAGGCATTCTGTGGTTTTTCTTTGGCGGGCAACACTGTGCTTCCTATCGTCAGGTAACATTGTGACTATTCTTATTTGCTTTTACCGATGGTGTGCACTCCTTCAGTGTTGTTTGTCACTTAGTGAATATATAAATTTTATGTATTGCTGAAAGCATAACCTTGGTTCTTTTGGTTCTCTGAAGCCTTTGGATTTATGTACATGACCGTACATATGATATCAAGTTGACATCAATGAAATACAAATCATTAAATGATTTAATGCCTTGCATTATCTTCAACTTAACATTATCAAATATTTAATCAGTTATATGTCATCAAATTATTCTAGTACAATCATCTATAAAGGTGAGAACACACCTATATCCTCCAAGTGAAGGTATTTTAAAAGGACCCATTACATCACTAGGAACCAAATGTAGAGGAGTTCCTGCCCTCCATGATTTACCTTGTGGAAAACTTTCCACATGTTGCTTTCCCATTGCACATCCTTCACATACCTTATGACTTGGTGAGATCTTGGGAAGCCCATGCGCCATATGTAGTTTCTCTATAAGCTTGAGACTTTGATAGTTGATATGTCCCATTCGTTCATGCCATAACCTACTCATAGAATCATATTTGGCAATAGCACATAGATTCTCATCTCCATTGTTAGAAGTAAATTCTTGAAATTTATATAATCCATTCTCCATTTTACCAATTGCAATCACTTTATAATTATTGTTCACATCCTTATAATTATTGTTCACATCCTTGATTAAACATTTATCATCGTAGAACTCTATTTTATATCCTTGATTTGCAATTTGAGATACAAAAAGTAGATTTGTTTTCAACTCAGGAACTAACTTCACATTTTTGAACACACCATTATCAACTTTGACATTTCTAGTCCCTTTAACTTCTAAAGCACTATTATTTCCCAAATATATTTTCTCTGCACTACTTTCTCTTATTGATTCAAATTTCTCCTTATTATGAGACATGTGTTGTGTAGCACCAGAATCAATAACCCAATCATCCTTAAAAGAATTATTTTCTTTAAGTGCAACACAAAATGCATTTATTTTATAATCAACAAATTTAGTAGACTTATTTGTCTTCTTCTCTGTATCTCTATTATTTTTGAAATATTCATTTGCTTTATGACCCATCTTGCCACAATAATTGCATTTCCATTTACTTCTATTATAATCCATACTTTTATTTTCACACTTCCAATTTCTTTCTTTAGATTGATTATCTTGTGACTTTTTGTTGTATTGCTTTCCTTTCATTATGAATGCTTGAGATTCACTATCAAATGATTCTCTTTCTTTAATTTATCTTTTCTCTTCCTGAACTAGTTTAGCACATAATTCCTCTAATTTAATGCTTTTTAATTTGTCTGCAGTATCTAATCCCCTTATAAATGACTAATAAGATCCTGGAAGACTTTGTAATATAATTTGCACAAAATCTCTATCATCTATATCCTTTCCAAGAGAAGAAAGCTCAATTTTCTTTTCCTTCAATTTACTTAAATGAGAGATTAATTCTTGTGAACTTGATAATTTCATGTTATATAACTCTGTGGTGAGAGATAAAATCCATACATCACCTGAATTTTGATATAAATTCTTCAAAATATCCCATACTTTGACTCCATTTCTCTCATTACGAACTTATGGAAAAACTTCTTCTGAAAGTGTAAGCTTGATAAGTGCTGCTGCCTTTTTATCTCTTTTATCCCAATTTTATTGATCCTTTCGAGGATTTGCTGGTCTTTGTTCACAGCCAGTAACAATCTCAAAACAATTTTGAAGATTTAGAGTAATTTCTATATGAGATACCCAATCATAATAATTTTTCCCATTCAATTTTACTGTGGGCAGAGAAACACCAAGAGAATTCATTACCAAATTCCCTCCTTTTTGGAGGAGAATGAAACATACTTCAAGATCTTTAATACCAAGAAAAAAATGGAAAATTCTCACCAATTTTGTGTAGAATTTATTCCCTTTGCCGGAGTGTGTTCACTTGCCACAAAAAATTCTAAGTGTTGCTCAACTAATTTGTAACCTGCAAAAGATTTAGAATTTTCACACTACAAATTCTATGCATTCACTGCCCAAGATTTGAAAATGCTCTGATACCATGAAGAACAAACAAAAATCAGAATAAAAAAATAGAGGCAACACTTAAAACATGGGATAGTATAACAGAGAGAGAGAGCAAGACTGTAAGTTACATTATAAACAAAACACTATTATTTTTTCCCTTACATATATAATGCAAGGAGGCTGCTGTATATATAATCTTTCAACAAACCTCTAGAATAATCTTCAGAGGCTACAGTGAGGATAGGAAGAGGAGAATTCTGGAGTCTTCCTCCCAGGACTGTTAAGATAGTTATAGCATATTCTATATAATTCTTATTTCAAGAGAATTCTAAAGTATAATAAATGCTCACCAACTGAACAACACTGTAGATAGAATAAACATTATTTTATTTCAACATAGATTAAAATATGATGCACAACCATGACACAACTATAGTTTAGAACAAATCAAGGTTTTTTTGTCCCCAACTCAAACACATTTACCTGACCAAAAAATTATTCCATCATAGTGCCATATGAACAGGAGAAACAACATGATTGTGGAATGAATCAATGCCTTAAGAAAGACAACTTCTTACATAGTGGGGAAAAATACAAAGGTCTGAATAAAACTAGCATAAAATAACTCCATGATTCCTATTCACTGGGATAAATAGAGAATCAAGAAAGCACCCAAGAATAAGGAAACCACCAAATAAGATGAGGGATCAAATTATAATACAATTTTTTTCTCAAATCAGCTCAATCCCGTAAAAAGATTTAAAAAAAAAGGAGAGTAAGACAACTAATCCCTAGTAATGAAATAAGAGCTGCTTCCCACACTGGACATGCTAAAAGGGTATGATACTAGAAGTAAGGGAATGCTTACATTCTACCAACTACAATGATTCAAAACATTTTTCCTAAAATAAAACATAGGAAATTTCATGTCTATTTCTCTGTGTTTACCATAGATTTCAAATGATAAACTATAGACAGAATAGCATGAGATAAAAATCCCCTACCTTTGATTCCCTGGTGAAATGAGATTTGGATTGAGTCACTTCTCCTAATTTCCTGGTAGTGTCCCAAATTCTCTAGAAAGTTCCTCCTCTTCCAAAATCCTGAAATTTTGTTAAGGATAAGTATCTGTCTGTAAATTCCTCTATTCTTCATGATGAATTCTGCTTCTCAATGTTTCTATCTACTTGTAGAAACAAATATCGTCCTCTATTCGATACCTTTGTAAAAATAAACTTAATTAATTGTTATTTTATTATTTTATTTTATTACTTAATATTTTGTTAACAAATGTGAATAATCGTCAGCACAAAACATTTACTGTTATTTCACCATACATTAGTAAGTTAATTTGTCAATCAAATACTCATCATTTAATTAATTTCTTAATCACTAACTTAATGACAATTTCATTTGCAATTAAACTACATGAAAACTAATAAACAAAATAATCATTAGACACTTACAATTATAATAAGTTTATATTTTTAATATGTTTTATTTTAAATTAGTAATAAAATATGGTTTTAACATAGTTTGGAATATACATAGTTTCCAATATATATGATCACTAATGAATATTAGCATTATTAATTATATTTTTAATGATGCCATTACTTCTAACATTAAAATTATTAAAAACTGATACTAGTATGATTTTGTGATCATGTTTGAAAATATGTTGCTAATCATTTATTATATTATTTCGTACCAACTTTGCTAATATTCAATGCAGGTTCTATGTACAGTCATGGAGGATGAAACCACCAAAGAATCATGAAAGAAACCATGACATACATCAAAATGAAACCATTTGTACCTACTCAAAATGTACTAATCAAGATATATCTATCTCAACAGAGAAACTATGCCACCATAAAGATTCTAAATCACAGTCCTCCCAAAGAAGCCAAAAATGAGATACCACAAGAGGGTCACACACACACACACACACACACACACACACACACACACACACATCTGTGTGTGTGTCTACACATACGTATATATCATGTATATATGCATACATACATACATAATATAATGAAGCTAGGTAGAGGGGTACTACATAATGAAAACCATAAAAATCCATGTCATACCCATATAGCCTAAATTCTCTGACCTATTCTCTATAAAAAATTGATCCTAGATGCACAAAAAGCTTCTATTGCATCACCCTTCCAATGCTATCAACAAAACTCCACCCAATCCTGAACTGCACCATATGATCTTGGTTGAATACTACAATGGGCACAAAGTCCATTAACTCTGCGTTACTAGTATGACAAGCAATGACACTCAATAAATTGAAATTCATGTTGAAGCACCTAAGCTTGACCTCTAACTCAAACTAAACAGCTGCAAATGGAACTTTGGGATTTGAAGAAATGATGGGTGGTAAAGTGGAATCACTAACCGATATCTTTAAGTAGCTTAAGATAAGATACAATATCATCATATTCCATTGACCTCAATAAAATACAAGGCACATCAAATAGAAACAATGTTATCCCAAAATTTCTATAACGCTGGAATACAATACTCACAAAACCACCTACAGCTCTAGGAGACATAATGTTTCTAACAAATAGACAAACAAAATCCTCTGCACATTCTGCCAAAGAAAAAATATAATGCCTAACAATGTGAGTATCCTCATAAATGTATGTCAACTGACTCTCGAATCCCTATGGACAATAACCTCCATGAGCCAAAATACCCATGAATGAAGGAGACTCTAGGTGACCAAAAAATACACAATATCGAGATGAAAGTCACAATCGTCCTAAAATACACATATTAATGTCCCCTGGTCATCAATCATAGCAACATCCCTATACCTAGATTCATGAGACAGCCGAGTCTCCAAAGTATGCCACCAAATTTAGGAGTCTCTGTGGTATTTATACCCAATCTATGGGATAGAGCACCTACATATTCTGTAAAGGAGTCATCAACAAGGTGATACTTGTCACCAAAAAACTTATCAAATACTCCATGATTGTTCAGGGAACAAGGTAAACTTGTATCACTCATATCACCATTTGCATGTGTATTCATATGTTACTAAGGGTTTATCCACCAAGTGTTAACTCCATGACACCCTTTGATTCCATGTAGTGAACCTCTAGGCATCTCTCCACTAGCCGTGATACCAAATCCTCCCAAAGCAAGTCATATGAACCCACAAAGAATGTTGAAGCAAACCTCAACCCTGATTACACTACTAGCTTGGCCACCAACTCATGGGTGTTAACATGGTAAATATTTTGGAATAACTATGGAAAGTTGGGACTAAGAGGGGATGGGTGAATTAGTACCACTAAATAATTTCTAACCACATTTAGTGATTAAACCATTTAATGATGCGTACTGATTACTGAGTTCATAACTTTGAAATGAAAGTAATGTAATGCTTATAAAACCATAACATCAAAACATTAAACAATATAAATCATAACACCATGATTTTGGTAACACAAAAATCCTTGGTTAGAGGAAAAAAATGTGGTGGGGATGACACCCACAACCTTCACTAACTGCAGTATAAAGGGTGCTCGGTTAGAGGTACAAAGTTTAGATATTTTTGATAGCTTAATCAGTTAAGAGTATATATAAGACTTTTAGATCTACCTGATTAAAGTATTTTTACAAACTCTACATTTAGAGATGTACCATGTTAAAGGATTTACAAATATAAGATCGGTTAAGATCTACCCAGTATTGGGATTTAAAGCTCTCAATACAATAGTATCAAATAACTTAACAATGTATGTAAAAATGCATCAAATGTAAATGATGTTCAGACTCTATGTGCTCTGATTTGTGTTACCTCAATCTCAAACTGTAACACTATTCTATTCTGCTTTGTTGTAACTAAATTTTTGCTTGGTGCTCTCTTCTCTGCTCTTGTTCTTCAATAACTCCTTTCACTTTCTCAACAATAGCAATAACAATAACTTTCACTGATTAGACCATATATTGACACTTACTGATTACCAAGTTCATAACTTTGAAATGAAAGTAATGTAATGCTTATAAAACCATAACATCAAAACATTAAACCATAGAACTCATAACACCATGATTTTGTTAAGGTAGAAATCCTTGGTTAGAGGACAAAACTGCAGTGGGGATGACACCCACAACTTCACTAACTACAAATTTTAGCTATTTCTGATAGCTTACCTAGTTAAGAGTATATATAAGACTTGTTAGGTCTACCTGATTAAAGGATTTTTCCAAACTCTACACTTAGAGATGTACCCTGTTAAAGGATTTACAAATATAAGATCAGTTAAGATCTACCTAGTATTGGGATTTAAAGCTCTTAATACAATAGTATCAAATAACTAAAAAATGTCTGTAAAAATACATCAAATGTAAATGTTGTTCAAACTCTATGTGCTCTGATTTGTGTTACCCCAATCTCAAACTGTAACACTGTTATGTTCTGCTCTGCGGTAACTTAATTTCTGCTCGGTGCTCTCTTCTCTGCTCTTGTTCTTCAATAACTCCTTTAACTTTCTCAGCAATAACAATAATAGCTCTTTTTCCTCTTCTCTATATTTCTCACATATAAATTCATCCTATATATAGATGAGATTATGCCTCTTAATCTTATGCATTAGGTATGCTTTGAGTTTCTTTTGACCGTTAGATCTTCTTTCTAGCTCGGTGACCATGTCGCTTTTACCTCGACACTTGTTTTTTTTCTTAGAAATGACAAACTTTCTTTTTACCTTGGTACTTGTTGTTTTTCTTGGAAATGACAAACTTTATTTTTTCCATTTGATCTATGCCTTATATCTTCACTCTGATTTATTTAAATCGTTGGTCATGTAACAAACCGTTATAAATTCTTGTATACTCATAATTAATGCTCTGACAATCATTAAATGTGAATTAATTGTGTTTTAAATTAACTATCTAACTCAGTTGAGTAACTCCACAATAATCAGTTAAATGATCTTCATCACTCAGTGTACTGTCAACTCTGACCCATTCTCTATCAAAAAATGATCCCGGATGCATTCCACTGCATCACCCTTCCAATGCTATCAACAAAACTCCAACCAATCTGAACTGCACCATATGATCTTGGCTATATACTACCATGGGTACAAAGTCCATCAATGCTGTGTTACAGTATGATAGGTAATGACACCCAATAAATTGCAATTCATGCTATAACACCTAGGATTGGCCTCTAACTCAAACCAAACAACTACAAATGGAACTTTGGGATTTGAAGAAATGATGGGTGGTAAATTGGAGTCACTAACCAATATATTTAAGTAGCTTAAGATAAACTACAATATCATGATATCCCATTGACCTCTTTAATCTACAAGGAATATCAAATAGAAATAATCCTATCCCAAAATATCTATAACGCTGGAATACAATACTCACAAAACCATCTGCTTCTCTAGGAGACATAGTGTTGCTCACAAATAGACAAACAAAATGTCTGCACATTCTACCAAAGAAAAAATATAATGCCTAATAATGGGGATGCCCTCATAAATGTATGTCAAGTGACTCTCTAATCCCTATGGTTGTTGTCAAGTGGTTCATTTAGGAGTGTTCTGGAACACTTGAGGGTTGTCATTTATGGAAATAGATCTGGTATGTGGTCACTTGGTGTCGTACACTATTTTGGAGATATAGCTTGCAAAATGACTAAGTACAGAAAGCATAATTACAGAGTATAACAGTACAATTTTGGTCAATGAAGATAGTATATGATGAATAAAGACATGTGAGATTAGGAGAAGCTATTTTGGGATGTATATGACCTTTAGTTAAGGTCTCTTATGTTTTGGTATTGATCGCAGTAAGTTACAGTATGATGAAGACATGCGAAGACAGAGTAACAATGATTCAGGGAAGATGAACATTCACAATGATTGAGGGAGTATTATGCGAGGTCCAAATGTGCTATGTTGGATTTAGATTGTGGATTACCTATGTTTTGATAGTGTATGATTTCCAACTTGGTAATTACTTTTTGTATAAATATTAGTTATATTTTGTGATGTATTTGGGAGCCGATTGGGTAATGCAATAAGATATATATATATATATATATATATATATATATATATATATATATATATATATATATATATATGAAGAGCTTTTGAGAAATGAAGCATATGAATGAGTGAGGAGTATTGTATGGATGTGATGTGAAAAAATGAATGAATGCATTGTGATGTCAAAATCAGAAAGATGGTGATGCAAGCTACAATTGGAACTACCTAAGCATAACAGATGCTTGTATTGTTCACTATTGAGAAAATCATTGTAACAGAATCATATTTCTGATTGTATGAGCAGTGAGATCAGTATATCTTTAACAGGGTTTTGTAGTCCTCTAACAAGGAAATGTGCTTATGTAATAATCCGATCCTGACAAGGCTAGGTCTCCTAACATGGATAATATACATTTAGTGCACATTTGTGGGTACCATCCCCACCGAGGTTTTCCCTTGGCTAGGGTTTCCTTGACAACAAATTCATGGTGTTATGAGTTGTGTGTTTTGTGTTTATGTTTTTTTCATTTAAGTATTTATCTGGTTAAGTTGGATTTTATTAAGTTAATGTTTAAAGTGTTGTAATACTAATTCACCCCTCCTCTTGGTATTACTTAATCCTAATAATGGCCAATAGCCTCCTTGATCCAAAAAACCCATGCATGAAGGAGACTCTAGGTGAACAACAAACACATATCCCCCAATATTGAGATGAAAGTCACAATCTTCCTACAATACACATATTAGTGTCCCTTTATCATCAATCATAACAACATCCCCATACCTAGATTCACGAGACAACTGAGTCTCCAAAGTATGCCAACCAAATGTAGGAGTCTCTATGGTATTTATACCTAATATAAGGGATATAGAATCTACATATTCTATGAAGGAGTCATCAACAAGGTGATACTTATCACCAACAAACTTATCAAATACTCCATGATCATTCAGGGACCAAGGTAAAATTGTATCACTCACATCACCATCTGCATGTGTAGTCATAACACTAGGGGATGATCCACCAAGTGTATGCTCCATGACACCCTCTGATTCCTTGTAGTGAACCTTCAAGCATCTCTCCACTAGCCACGATACCAAATCCTCATAAAGAAAGTCATATGAACCCACAAAGAATGTTGAAGAAAACCTCAACCCCGATTACATTACTAGCTTGGCCACCAACTCATGGGTGTTAACATGGTAAAATCTAATGCTACTATCATTTGTGTGTGATATGGTTTCTCCCACCATTCTATGTGATGGTAAGGGATTCTTGATCTCAAATTGAAAATCAGAATGTGCCTTCACCATGTCTTTCAACTCTACGTTGACCTTCTTACAAATCAAACATACCAATAAGACTTTGCCTTGACCCCCAAATAGGTGCCAGTTATAGAAGAAGAATTAATACTAATGTTCATACGAGTTGGGGTTGCCAAAATATGATAATGAAAAATATCAAAGATGCTGACCAAAGTTAGGAAATTAGAACAAATTACATGTGAAATGAACTCTTCCTAATGAGAATCAAGGGTTTAGTATCGTTGTTGCAAAACTTAGAGTAGATGTCATCTTCATCAATGCTATTATACATGTCATCCTTCATGTCCAACTATAAAGGGGAAGTTAGGAAAATATTTTGGTCAAAAGTGGATCCAACACAAACCATATCCATGTAATGTGAAGGACCATCACACCTAGATCCCAAATGAAAAAGTGTTGATTAATATATTCAGGAACTATGAGATCCATGTCTCTTGGTATACAACATATCGATTCTCCTGAATTACCATCAAGTGTGTGAACATCATCCAATTCAAAGAGAGGATGGTCAATTATCTCCTCAATATCCATCTCATATAAGGGGTTATCCATAAATACTTGAAACTAATTCTATCAACCCTTTTTATGCAACCCAAGCAAACTGCTGCTACGAAGAATGCCCAAATCGGAACTATCATTCCTATCATTAATGGATCCATAGCTGTCCCAAATTTTTTGTGCATCTCTATTATAAATAGTAATAGTAAATAGTTGATCCAAATAATCCGTGTCACTAAACCTCTACTCAAAGTCATCTCCACATGATGATAAATTGAACTTGTTTTCAAGAATAAATCAAATTCATCGCTGCAATGAGATAATGAACCATCACTGTTAGCTGTTTCAAAGAATTCATTCCCTTTTCCTTCAACATGTCCATCATTTGAACACAAATTTATGATCTCCTCAACACCAAACTTTTTACTAGTACCAACATCATTGAAAGGCTGTAACGGTATGTTCAAAGTTGATATTATGATGTTCCCTTCATGCAAAACTTTATTCCCTAGTGTAGGTGCATGTGTGACCATAGTGATAACATGTGGCTTGTTCTCATATTCATATTTTTGAGTTTTTTCCATGTATCCATATATCTTTTAATACTCGGGTCCTTCATTAACTTAGAGAGTTCTTGCACTAATTCAAAAATAGGCCTCTCAGCTATAGACATCTTTCTCACTGTATGATACAACCAATTGTAATGTCAGCTACCCAACAAGATGGTAGGGAGCTTTTCTCTAATACCAATGTAATGAGGCATCCCCATATATGGAATTTTTTTTAAAGTTATTTTTTGTTTTTTGTTTTTGCTTTTTTTTTTAAATTTTTTTTTTAAATTTTTTTTTTAAGGTTTTTGTGCGTTTTTACTTTTTAAAAGGTTTTTAGTGTTATAGAAAATGATGGATGCTAAAAAAATGAAACTAATCCAAATACTGAAATAACCACCTGCTAATCATCATGCAACCAAGAGACCAAATTCTAAAAATTAAATTTCTATTTCCTGATTTTTATTCCACAAAACAAAATCTACATACCCGTTCTAGGTGTACAACTTGGTATATGACTGTAGTAGAAAATCCAAATATATTTTTGACTAGAAACTGATCTGATATTTCCCTACAACCTAACATTCAAATGAATGCCACATATCTATGGGTTTTTAGTGCCTTCTACTGTAGCGAGGTAACACCAAATTGGAGTTGGGTGTAGCGGCTGCCATGGAGGTACAAATAGTGTAGAAAGTCAAAAATGTTCTTCAATTATTTCCAAGACCTCTGATCAGTTGCACAATTTCCTATAGCTATCCTAAATACTAAGAACTCTTCCCACAAAACTACTACCTCCTAACTCAAATTCCAAGTAGGTGAAATAATGGTGAATTTGGATTGTATGACTGCTCTTGGGAGTCTGAAATTTAATGTGCAATTTCGCCCTTCCAACAATCTAATATGTAGAAGTATGGCCTATTTTTGTTATGCCTAATTAAATCTATAGAGTGGTCTATGCAAATGAAAACCCTTGGATGATCTCTCACACCTGTGGGTTTTACATTGTTTGAGAGATTTCATTCTCAGAGGATGTACATGGTTGAAAGCTCTTCTTCAAAGCTCCACCTCCAAAATGTGTTTGCAAAAATAACCTGGAATGAATGAATTCTCAACCCCCAACTCTCCTTTTAACTTTCCTTTTCCCTCCAAGACACATTCAAACTTATTTTAGGGTTTCCCTCCTTTTTAATTTTTGCAAACTTTATTAAGTTTATTAAATTTATCTCCTCCTTGGTTGTCGTACCATTCATGTCTCTCTTATTAAGTTACTTATTAAAATATAATAAAGTAACTTAAGTAATTTATTTTTTATTTTATTATTGTAAAGTACTTATAATAAATAAAGTACTTCATCAATAAAATACTTTATTTATTTATTCTTAAGTCACTTTATAAATAAAGTAACTTTATTTAATTTATTTAAAATATTAAAGTTAAAAAATTTAATATTTTTATTTTTATTCCTAAAACTCATCATCTGACCTCTCCAACTAGAAATTGATGTTGCACATAGTCACTCATTGATATCTAAAAGTGGCACTCCAACTGCCATTACATCTCTAGAAAGTAGGAGCTCTCCCAAAAAGTAGAAAACTGATCTTGGATGTCTGAAATAGGTCACCAAGCCTCATGCAATGCTCCACAAGCTCCGCGCAGTCAATAGGTGAACTGCCAAGCAACTTTTAAAATTTAGGGATCCCCCTAAAATTAAGGAAATGGTGTTGAAACATCCCAAAAGGTACACAAACACCTTTGGTAGTCTCCTCCACAAAATTAAGCCCCTTCTTGAAAAGTAGGAGCCCCTCCTAAAAAATAGGAGACAACCTCTACCCTATGTAAAAGCCAGATAAACTCTCTAAATGCAATCAAACGATCCCATGTTTAAATCTGCAAGCCCTGGACGGGTTCTCTATCCATCTCATAGGCCTACAAGACCCCTCTAATAGGCCAATCTTGTTAGTTGGGACTGAGACTAAGGAAGGTGTAAAAATGGGGACATTACACACCACCTAAGGGACCATCAGACCCAAAGGACCAAATTATTTCACCATTCCAAAGGGATGCACCCAAGAAGAAATAAAATGGACAAAGAAAGCAGACAACACTTGAGAATAAAGAAGCCATGTTTTACATGAAAAGAGACATGGGAACTAGGGTATCGATGCATAGGCATAGGGAAAATCTATTATATAGAGGTGAGGCGTAATAGTGGGGGAGAAGAATATGAGGATCAAAGGAGTGGACAAAGTGATTCAAATGATGAAGTCAGTTCACGTGCATTTCAAAAGAAGAGTAGTACACTTGCTACTATAATTGGGTCTCTAGGATACAATACATTTAGAGTCCAAGAAATGTTGCAAGGACATAAAATTATAATCTAGATAGTGGGACCACTCATAATTTCAAAAAATTGACACTTACCATCTCCTGAGGACTCCAAAGGAAGGAGCATTAAGAATTGAATATAAATATGGTGAATGTCTCACAATTAAAATGAAAAAAAATAGCACCAATTTTAAAGATCATTATTGGAAGTTATAACTCAATAATGATTGTTTTTTGATAGAACTGACCAATATCAATATTAAACTAGGCATACAATGGATGATGACCATTGGAAAGTACACACAAGACTTCAAAACCATGACCTTGAAAATTATAGTTTATGGTAAGATCACCATTCTTAAGCAATACATGATAGATCTCCTCAAAGCATATTTTCTAAGAAAATGCAAAGTTCACCTAGAATTTTTGAAAAAGGACATACAAGGTTATCGTCAAGCATATACCCAACCTTTAGCAAACACGATTCATAAAGGGATAATTAAACTACAATCAAATAAAGCTTTCATTTTCATGACACCATTCAAGCACATTAAGATATTTAAGTATGGTATCTAATAATTTTTCAAGGGATTCCTTAGAAATATATGTAAAAGACCCACACCTATGCCACCCTCCACAGAGTTAATAAGAAAGAAAGATGAAACTACAAGAAGATGATTCAATTATTAATCAAATAAACAAGGGAGTAACAATTTAAGAATTCTTGTGAGAAAAAATCTTCAAGGAGGGGAGAGTTTGATGTCCCCATCCTTTACATTATAGAAAACTAGCAATAAAACAAATTTGTGATCAAGGGGTGGCATAACTTGAACACTTCCAAGTAGTTAGTAAATAGATATAGACAATGCACGTACTTAACAATTGGAAGTTCAAGTAGGTAATTTTTCATATTCTTATCAATAAAGCCATTGACATTAGGATTGACATAAAGATCTTATCAATTATAATCGTCTTATGTATAAGACTTCACATTTTTTCCATCAATATTCTTTAATTAAAAGTATAAATAATAATATGGAGTGTTTCCATAATAATACCAAGTAATCAATTTCTACTCATACATTCACATGATTAGAGTTTGAAGGTCTCTAGTCACCAAATAAAAGATTATACAATAATTTTATTCCATGAACCTTTGATTATCTCAATAAAAAGCATGATACAAACACAAATATTATACTAGAAATATATTTAATGATCAAGCAAGGCACTAGTGTCAAATATATACTCAAGCATATAAAAATTATGTTTCAGGTCTTGAGACAAAATGATATCAAGTAAGTTGACATTGTTGGTTTCCAACCTTATCAATATGTCTATATTAATAAACAAAAGCTTCATATTCTAACATGTCCATAAGATGACATTCCACATATCACTCATAGAGTTCATTCCATAGATATTCTCAAGATAAATATGGTATCAAGGAAGTATGATGCATAAATAAAAGTGTTATAAATCATAAACAAAGTCATATATAATTTTCTATTATAATCATATATATCAAGAAAACATTTAGATTGGAAGGTCTTATAGAATTGATATTATAATTAGGTATATTAGGAAATCATTCATATAGATCAAAATGTCTCATTAAACCTAAACAAGTTCATCTTTTCATATTAATAAATCCATATTAGACACAACAATAGTGATCTACCAATTAGTAGTATATCACCATTTCACAAGAAGACTATCAGACAAACGATTGGGTTGATCAAAGGGAACAATTTGCATTTTTATATAGTATTACTAGGAACAACATTACCCTTACACTACAATTTCATAGACCATACAAGGATCACTAAATTTCAAAGATACCATTCATATATATATTGAGTCTATATTGGATCAATATAATATCTTAATCTTGCATTGTTTAAGATTCATATATAGAATATAAGTCTTAATAAGATCCCTCTTATAGATAAGATGCAATACATATTAGTTCCACAACTAATGATTTATACAATTTATTGAGCAAATAAATCATCATCATTATACAAGTTTGTTACAATGTAATTCTTGCATATACTTAAGACAATTAACTTTGTATTTGCAAGGGTTTTTATAGAAATAAGTCTCTTGAAATTCAAGTTATGAGTAAATTGTTCCAAAATATTAAGAGATTAAATAAGGGGATATTAAAAACACCTCCCAAGTGCAACTCAGGGATAATAAATTATAGTTTTTGGACTTTCCTTTTCTTGAAAAGTTTTGAGCCTAGTGACCCTAACCGAGTCCTAGGGCCTTGAGACTTGCTAGAAACTTTCCCAAGGGAAATTAAGCTCCCCCAAAAACCTAGTTTTTATTAGTCTTGTCAAGTTTTTGCGAAGTCTTATCAAGTCTTGCTGATTTTTTGCCAAGCCCGTGTAAAGTTTGAATCTCGTTTCAATAGAATAAATACAATGATGATGGCTCATTGCTACTAGGTTGTATTAGGTTCCCATGTATAAAATCCTCATAAATAAAGTAAAAGGAGAAAATCCAATGGGGACAAACCTCTCTCCAAAAGAGAAATGATGTAAAAATAATGTACATGTGAAGAAGATGGGAGATGGAAGGATAAATCATCATGAGCCCCCAAGGACTACTATTCTATCATAATGTACAGTAAAGGTTCTTCATAAGAGAGAAAAGAGAGAAGGGATATTCTAACCACCCTTTCCCCCCAAAAGTGAGAAGGATAAAAGTCCATGTGAGGAAATCCTACTTCCAAAACTAAGATGAAAAAGGAAACCACACATAATCCTCTCAATATGAATCATGTAGTGCTAGTATATGATTGAAATTAGAAGTGAAGAGGATCCATAAATCCTTAGCAATATTTTTCCCTTCAACAAAAATATAAATACAAAAGTGTGTAAGTGATCTTCTCATTCCAAATAGGAACATGCGGGAAGAAGGATGAATGTCTTTGAATTCTACACATGGTCCAAAGATAATTATGATGTCAATAATGTATCTAAATAATACTTAAATATCTCTAAGTCAATTCTAAACAATGAAAAATTCCAATAGGATTAATCAAATATCATTTAGGACTCAAGTAGAGTTTGAAACATGGATGTATGGAGAAAACTAGATCAATGAGAATATAATTATTTGTAGATGATGTGAAAATGAATGATGACTAAGTTAAAAACATTAAGTCAAGAATATTTATATAATTTATCACTGTAGAAGTTGATGCAAGTAAGGTAAGATCAAGATCCAAGTGTATATATGGAGTGTCAACAACATTGACATGACTATTATCATATAGAAGGAAAATGTCGCTAATGATATTTTTAAAATCTACGATGTAGGATCATACAAAGAAGAATGAAATCTCTATAAAAATTGTATCCCAATGTGGAAAATATTGAAAAATAATATCAATAACCTAGTTCATAAAATTGCTAGAGGTTGTGGAAATATCAACCTTGAATTTTGATGTAGAAATAGGTGATGGAGAAGATGAGATCTCAAACAAAATTTGGTAGACATGATGTGAGACAAAGATATAATTCACCCCCATGCTCATTGCCTCCATAATATGTACATTTGATTTTTAATTTTAGAAGGGGTAAATTTTGAGAAAATATTAATATAAAAATACAAGTTTACCTCCTAAAATTCATTAGTGTTCAAATATAGGCTCCAGAAAAAGATGTGTAAGAGAAATTATAATAAATTAAGATTGGATTCCTAAATTGATTGTTTATAATGCATGGTGAATTTTAAAAACCTGTGATAAATGGGCTATCCAAATCTTAAAATTACATTGGTGTATGGATTCCTTCACAAATTTTGATACATATCAAAAACATATTTGCAAAATTTTGATAACTAGGGTGAAAGTTATACCTCGCCAAATTTAAATATAAATAGTGTTTTTGGAGACCAAAAAAGTCAAAGCAACACAATTTTAGAAAAATGGCTTCACCACTGCATCCATGACATAATGAGTTTTTTGAGGACTATTAACACTTAAAAAATTGACTACCCATTTATAGGTTATAGAAAATAATTTAATAGCCTTCCACTAAGATATAACTTGACAACTAGCATAAGGTGCATAATAGTCAACATAAAATGTCAATGTTATAATAAATCCATGAGATAAGAATAGACGTTGTGGTTAGATAGCTAGAAAATACACTGGGTGAGTCATTGGAGTTTGACTAGTTTATCTAGAGTCACTTGGAGGTCATGGACTCAATGGGATAACGACGCAACACCAAATGTTAGAGGGAAACCCCAATATATGTCAAAGTTTTTATTTGTGACATTGAGAACAACCTAATTCGAGGTTGATTGCTAGGATACAAGGATTCTCCACTGCAAGGCATATGAAAAGAAACAAAATTTAACCCTTCTTCAAGGATACTCAAGTCTGGTGCGCCTAGGTATAAGTCATGAATGTTTAATTTATATTTTTAGAAAAAATGAATGTCAGAAAAACAACTTATTTATTAACAAAAGTGTAGTGGTAGGTTGAGAATTCCCTTTTAGGAAAAGGAAAAAAGCCTTATAAACAAAAGATGGGAGTTCACCTCCATTTGGAAGCCATCTATTGTAGTATAGATTAAGAGAAAAAATAGGTCATGTCCTCCAATGCAAACATCGAGTTAGAGTCACAAATACTTGTCTTTCTTTCATGATGATGAGATATCAAGCCTACTCATGGCCTAAGGTAAAGGTATCTCCTACATTTGCAAGCACCAAAACTAAACAACCATGACTCAAAGTATCTAGATGAAACTAGATAATATTTTTGAGGCCAATTTAGACTGAAAGAAAGTGATGGAAACCCCAAAATAGCTAGTTAAGAACCTACAAAAAATGACCAAAATGGAGAAATCGATAGAGGGATGTTTGACCCTCTAAAAATATTTTTTTTTCAATAAATGTTTTAGACAATATAGATTTTGTACCATATAATAGGGTACAAGGTTAAAAAAATGTAAAATTTAAAAGTTAGACTCAATCATAATATCTATTTCATTCCATGAAACTTAAATAAGGCTAAGTTTAGGAAGTATTTTGGCATGTAATCATGGCTCCAATAATATGTTAGATACTTTCCAAGATCTTGTTAGGGTTTAGACAAATCGAAGCAATAAATAATATTAATTATAATACATAAAAAAGAACAATTCACAACACACAAATTTAACATAGTTCACCTAATGTTAGTTAAATTCACATAAATTGTGATGTAAGGAGGGTAAGAAGACCAGGGCCCAAGGCACTCCCGGCTATCCAAACTAACTTTCAAAACAACTCGGAAGCAACAATACAGAAAGGGAGAGAAGAAACACCAGAGCTTTATATTATCTCATCAAACATCATACATGCCAGGCTGTAAGGCCTTCCAAGTTTTGGCCATATACATTCAGATCTTTGACAGAATAATCTTCATACATGTGAGGTCACATACCTGCAATCCAAATATACTAACACCTAATATTCTATTCCAAATTGATGCCCTAATCTAAGAACAAAAAACCAAATATATACAAGAGTCCACCAACGAGGTTGGCACTCAGGCCCTAAAGATCCAACATAGGAAACAAAAAAGACCCATATTTAGGGCCACACACATCCCAGTGAGAGATCCCAACATTAATTACACTACAAAAATGAAATGTAGAAGTCGGCCAGAAGATCCAACATCAAAATAAACAACTCGGTAAGAAAGCCAACTGAGCATAAAGACCAGTCAGTGAAAACCCACCGAGTAGTCAAAATGACCACCGAGACCCATTGGTAAAGCATTCCACCGAGTAGTCAAAATGATTGCCAAGACCCGTCGGTAAAGCATGACAGAAACAAGTAACTAAGCTTGAGTGGAGAACAAACAAGTATTCAACCGAGTGAACAAAAGCAGTTACCAAGCACTTTAATGAACAAGCTACCGAACCAAAAAATATATATTTTTGGTTTATACATGATTGCCAAGAACCCAAGATGCTCCTGCATTAGACACCTGGGGTTAAAAGAAATGATTCTCTGAATCATGAGTCAGGTACAACCTAAATTGAATCCAACTCAGATTGAAAAATCCAAGATGAGTCCTCAATCGGTCTGTTCCTCCATTTTACCAGATATTCCATGTAATCCCTTCCTCTTGTACTTCTGCTAGCTCTTTGTTTTAAAATCTGCTCAACTTCCTCTATCTATTTCTTAGGATAACCACTCGGTACTGTCACTTCTTCATCAGGTTCATGATACTCATACAAATCTAAAATATTGAATATAGGTGATATATCCATGTCATCAGGTAATTCTACTTCATGAGCATTTCCACTGTCAAATCTTCTCAATATTTTGCAAGGACCAAATTTATTTATTTTCAATTTACCATATGTTTCAATAGAAAATTTTCCTTTCTTCAAATGAACAATAACTGCGTCACCAAATTCAAAATTTTTATGTCTCCATGATCTATCTGCACTATCCTTGTATTTCTGATTACTTTGCTCCAACTTATGTTTCACTTCCTCATGCAATTTCTTCATAAAATCAACAAATATTTCTCCTTCATCACTCCTCTTCTCTTCTCCAATAATATCTCTCAAGTCTAATATACCTCTCGATTGTGTTTCATTAAAAATATCAAAAGGTGTCTTTCCAGTACTTCTATTTACTAAATTATTACATGTAAACTCTGCTTGTGCCAATATCAAATCCCAATTACTCGGTGTGTCTCCAATTAAGCATCTTAACAAGTTACCCAAACTTTGGTTTATAACCTATGTTTGTCCATTAGTCTATGGATGAAATGCAGAACTATACTTCAACTCGGTGTCCAACTTCTTCCAAAGTGTTTTCCAAAAATAACTGACAAACTTATTGTCTTGGTCAGAGATGGTACTGCTCGGTAATCCATGCAATGAGACAATATCCTTAGAGAAAAGATCTTCTATATGTAATACATCTAATGTTTTTATACATGGTATGAAATATGTCATCTTAGAGAATCTATCCACAACAACAAATATGGAATCATTACCTGTTTTTGTCCTCGGTAAGCCAAGAACAAAATCAATGTTGATATCACTCCAAGGTTTCTCAGGAACTGAAATAAGTGTATACAATACAGTATTCTAACTTACTCCTTTTGCAACTTGACAAACTCAACAAATTTTCACAAATTTATGAACATCCTTATACAACCGAGGCCAAAAAAACCTTTCCTTAAGCAAAATTAATATTTTATCAATACCAAAGTGTCCAATCAAACCACTACTATTGTTTTCCTTTATCAAATTAGTTCTCATTGATCCTCTTGGTACGCAAAACTAAATACCTTTGAAAAATATATCTTCTTGAATGAAATAGTCATCATACTTACTCAGTTGATTTGGAATAGGCGCTCTGCACACTCTCCACTGCTCAAAAAAATATAGGATAATTTTCATACAAATGATTCATGTCATCAAAACCAAGAATGTCAATTCTCATTTTAGTCAACAAAGATCTTCTTCTACTCAATGCATCAACAACTCAGTTATAAACTCCACTCTTATGCTTTATAAAAAATGTGAAACTCGACAAATACTCTACCCATTTCATATGTCTCTAGTTCAACTTATTGTGACTACCCAAATACCTCAAAGCCTTATGACCAGTGTACACCACAAATTCATTGGACATCAAATAATGTCTCCATTTCTTCAGATCTTGAACACTAGCATAGAATTCTTGATCATAGACAAAATATTTCCTTTTAGCACCATTCAAATTGTCACTAAAGAAAGAAATAGGTTTACCTTCTTGAGTCAACACAACTCATATTGCACTTCCACTTGCATCACATTCAACTTGAAATACCTTATTGAAATAAGGTAAGGATAATACAGGCAATTCAACAACCTTCTGCTTCAAAGTCTCAAAACTCTTATCAGCTCCATGTGTCCATTTGAATTATCTTTTGTCTCCTCTCATTGTCTTAGTCATAGCATTACAAATAGAACTGAAATTTCTAATAAAATTCTTGTAAAAAATTGCCAATCCATGAAACAATCTTACGTCACTGACATTCTCAGGTGTAGGCCAACTAAGTATAGCTTCAACCTTCTCAGGATACATCTTCAAACCATCTGTTGTAATAAAAAAACCTAAATACACAAGTTCCTCTTTCATGAAGGAACACTTTTTCAAATTTATCAGCAACTTTTCCTCTTTCAATCTCTGAAATACTTGTCTTATATGCATCAAATGCTCTTCTCTAGTCTTATTGAATATCATAATATCATCCAAGTATACAATCACACATTTATTCAAGAATTTATTCAAAACCTCATTCATTAACCTCATAAATGTACTCGGTGCATTATTTAAACCAAAGGGCATAACCAACCACTCATACAAACCTTATTTTGTCTTAAAGGAAGTCTTCTATTCATAACCTTCTCTGATTCTGATATGATGATATCCACTCTTCAAATCAATTTTGGTAAAATATTTTTCTCCACTTAAGTGATCCATTATATCATCCATCCTCGGTATAGGAAACCTGTACTTAACTATGATCTTATTGATTTCTCTTGATTCAATGCACATTCTCCATTCTCCATTATTTTTAGGTGCCAATATAGCTAGTACTGCACATGGACTCAAAATTTATCTGATTAAACCCTTGTTCGACAACTCAAGAACTTGTCATTCGATTTCTTCATTCTTGGTCGGTGTCAACCAGTGTGGTGCCTTGTTTGGTAAACTAGTTCCAGGAATCAGAACCATACAATGACTAATATCTCTCATCGGTGGAAAACCATCAGGTACATTATCTGAAATGATCTCCTTATACTCGGTGAGAAATTTCTCAACTTCTTTGGGAAATTTATCTTCTGTGTTTTTAACTCGGTTTGTTAGGAATCAAAGTATAACATATATAATTCCTTTTAAAATCCTTAACAAACTGTCTACCTTCCATCAAACAAACTTTCACAGATGTACATATCTCACCAAAATATTCTTCAACCAAAGCTAACAAGATTTTCTTCTCACCATCAAACCAAAATAGTATATCTATTCACTCTTCCATCATGTATAGCATGTCTATCATATTGCCAAGGTCTGACCAATAAAATATGACAACAATCCATTGGCATAATATCACACAACACCTTATCATAATACTTCCCAATTTTAAAATTCACAAAACATTGCTCACTCACCATTAATGTATGCTCATCCTTGATCCATGAGATCTGATAGGGCTTTGGGTGCTCCATTCTTTCCAACTGCAACTTTGTGACTATTTCCTCAGATGTCAGATTCTCCAAGCTTCCACTATCAATAATTACTTTCTAGACTTTGTTTGCAACTCTGCATATGCTCTTGAACAAACTTTTCCTGACATGATCTTGCTTATTATTCTCACTCCATAGTATCCTTCTGACCATTAGGTTTGCTTCCTTCTCATGTTCATTCTGTGACGCTTCTTGCACCAAAGCATTTATGATACTACCAAATTTCTTGCTTGCATGTGTACACTCAAAAAATCTATGTCCTTCTTCACCACAATTATAACAAGTTCCTTGGAACCCTCTTCTACTATAACCACCCTAGGAGTAGTTTCCCCTTCCTCAGAATGAACTTCCACCTTTCCATTCGGTCTTTCCTTTGTCTTAATTTGTTTTTTCATGATCAGATCTTCTATTGTCTCCATAAGATCTGCATCTTCCTCTAGGGAATCTACCCCCTCTTCTTCTTTGCCTTTGTTCATATATTTTGTTCAATTTCTCCTCAACTTTTAGGGAAAACTGATATGCTTCTTCAATACTCTCCATCTTTACCAAGTTGATCTCATCTTGTATAAAAATTCTTAATCCATTCAGATATCTTGCTATTCTTTCCACTTCATCTTTAGCATGTCAAAATCTTATGTCCAATCTGTAAAATTCCTCAGTGTAATCTTTTACCGAGCTATCTTTCTACTTCAAACTTTGAATTATCCTTACTAGGTTAATCTGGTAATCACAAGGTAGAAACTTGCCTTTCAATTTGTTTATCATCTTATGCCATACCTTGATCTTATCTTTACTCTTCTTCTGATCCAATTGCAGATGCTCCCACCACAAGGATGCATGACCTTTCAAATTTGAACTTGCAATCTTTACCTTTTTCTCCTCTGATACATTCTCATACTCAAAGTATTTTTCCATCTCGGTTATCCAGTTTATCAACTCATCAGAATCTAACTTTCCACTATACTCAGTAGGATTAAACTGAGGTGTGGAGTTCAAGCTTGTCAAAGCTTGCAAGAATCTCTCTTCTTCCTGATCCATAACAAGTGCAAGTGCAAATTCTCCTTGCACTTCTTCAAATTCATCATCACAAACATCTTCAAGATGTCTTTGTCTACGCTGGGCTATCTCAGCAGCTTCCAATCTTGCAGAAATCTATCTTAGCATATCAACTAGACCTAGATATGAATTTCCTCTCCCATGAACCATCTTGAAACCCTCTGCAATTGTAGGTTAGATTGCAATCTACTACCCCACAAAAATATCAACCATAAGGGTTAGGGATTACAAGAAGGAACCTAGATCTAACCTTTTCTTTGATACCACCTGACGCAAGGAGGGTAGGAAGACCAGGGCCCAAGGCACTCCCAGCTATCCAAACCAAATTGCAGAACAACTCAGAAGCAACAACACAAAAGGGAGAGAAGAAACATCAAAACTTTATATTATTTCATCAAACATCATACATGCTGGGTTGTAAGGCCTTCCCAATTTCGGCCATATACATTCAGATCTTTGACATAATAATCTTCATACATGCAAGGTCACAGACCTACAATCCAAATCTGGTAACACCTAATCTTCTATTCCAAATTGATGCCCTAATCTAAGAACAAAAAAACCAAATATATACAAGAGTCCACCAAAGAGGTCGGCACTCAGGTCCTAAATATACAATATAGGAAACAAGAAAGACCTAGATTTAGGTCCACACACATCCCAATTAGAGATCCCAAAATTAATTACGCTACAAAAATTAAATGCAGAAGTCAGCCAGAAGATCCAATATCAAAATACACAACTCGGTAAGAAAGCCAACTGAGCACAAAGACTAGTCGGTGAAAACTCACCGAGTAGTCAAAATGACCACCGAGACCCGTCAGCAAAGCACGTCAGAAACAAGTAACCAAGCCCAAGTGAAGAACAAACAAGTCTTCAACCAAGTGAACAAAAGTAGTTACCGAGCAGTCTCCAACAAGATACCAAACCAAAACAAACATATTTTTGGTTGATACAGGATTGCCAAGAACCCAAGATGCTCCTGCATCAAATTGTTTTCCACTTTCTTCCATTATGTAATAAAGTTTTTTTTTTTCTCTTTTCTTAAAATTACTTATTGGCTTCATGTTTTATTTGCTTCAACTGCAACCATAACATTCAATATGAATATTATTTGGAAGCTAGAAATGTTTCTAAGATGGAATATGCAACAATGATATGTTTCTCCTGCTAACAAACTTAGTTAATAGCATTTTGATAAAATGTTACAAGGTATTAAAAAATAGTCCCAATTTTCATTTATGAATAATCCCTTACAATGGACCATTCACAAATATAGAGACTAGTAATAATCTATCTTGTTTTGAGATAGTTTCTACTATGGCTAGTCTATAGGATGAATATCTTATGTATTCATGATAAAATTTATATGCAAAAGACGAGCTTAAAAGGTACCAAGCTAATCTCTCAATATAGAAAAGTGTAAAAGAGAGAGGTATATGACAGTTATTGAAGAGGCAACTTGTGATGAGAATAAAAATCTGTCTTTTGAAATATCTTAGGTTAATTTCATGTTGTTTTATCGAACTTTAATAAGCCCTTTTTATACTTAAACATATTATGATTAGCCTATAATGCTACTTGATATATAATACAATGGTATATGGTACATCTATAAATTTATGAAATGTGGTGATTAATTCCAATTATATGATTATATTGGTTAGTTTGTGTATTTTATCTGTTATCAACTAACATGCAACTTCAAAAGAGGAATGATACAATATAGTTGTGAGTGGTTATTTCAGCCATAATGAGAAGGAGCACTCAGAGGCGATGATCAATGAGGTTTCCCTCCTTGAAATCACTTTGCCCTACTACTTTCACACACACGACAATGTAGAATTTATGAACTGACAGTGATCATATGTTGGATGACAATTTTGTTCCTATAAAAGTGCATGATCCATGACTAAATGTTTGAGTTCTATTCGGACTGCATGTTTGTAGCTCTATTAAAATAGTTCTATTTTTAGAATAAGTCATATCTCTCCAGATAACGACATGTATGTAATATGGATTTAATGACATTTATGATTGTTGCTTCTAAGATTTTCCTATAAAGCCTAGGATAGTCTTAAGAGTTGTAGTTTGAATATTAGCATATTTTTCCTATATTACAGTCATCAATATTGACTACTTATGTGTGTATTTCTAGTAATATTTAATAGAAGTGAATATTTTACCTTAAGTTGAGTTAAAGTTGTGAATTGATTTGAGGTTATGACCCCTCAAGCAAGGGACACCCGAGGTGAAATAATCCTTTGGTTATAGTAGATCAGTTAGTTGTTTCATTTATTATATTTATGCATTTAAGTAATGTGATTAGGTAATTACCAGTTAATCTAGATATTAGTTTTATTTACTTTGCAATACTCAATTAAATCAGTTAATGATAGTTTTAGTTAACTTTCATTGTAATGAGTGTTTCCTTAATAAGTAGATTATTATAGTTCACTGCTATATTCACATGCAACCACACCTCTTTGGTTACACTTGTAGCTAATGTTGTGTGAATATAATTGGTGTTAGCTTTCCTTTATTTTTTTTTGTCTCTTGTTACTATTATATACATATTGTAGAAACTAAAAATACTTTATTGCACATTCAATGCCAGTTCCATCCAAGTACATGCGTCCTTGTTCGATAATTAAATGAGCCTCCTTTGGGAAGAAACATTACTTGATACATGATTAGTTGCCCCGTTAGGAGTATACATAGAGTTGTTTGCACCAACTAATTATCCATAATAGAGACCAATAATTTTTGGCGTAGTTGTCATGGATGGTTCTAAGGCTTAGAATATCCAGTACAAATTTGATTTCTTGTAATTTTCTTTCATAGTATAACTATTATGTTTTCAAGCCTTCAAATTTAGTTTGTATACTCTTTGTTCAAAAATAATCTACTAACAAGTGCAGGAAGATAGTTATAAGCTCAAAATACATATGCCATGCAACGAAAACAAGATGCATTAGGAATATTTCTTCCATCTACGAAAACAAAAGATATACTAGCTACACATATTGACCCAACAAATCCATTCAACCTAATACAAGAACCAGAGCAAAGAGACATGGCAACAATATAAGAGAACCCTTTCAGGGACACTAAACAAGGGGATCCTTCAAAAATCTCAAGAACATACTCAAGAAACAGTCAAGATGGTTGATGAAGAAGTTGAGAACCCAAGAGACCCTATTACCTTGAATTCTCGATATTAGATTAGGAAAGATTTGTTGCCCATAAGAATATACCCCCATATGCTTTGCCTAGTTTCTATGGTTTAGTTATAGAGGAACCTGATATTTTCTTATTTGAATTTGATGTTCTTTGTGGGAGCTATGATTATACCACTAATGCACATAGACTTAAGCTCTTCCCAAAAACCTTGAAAAATGTTCCTTTGAGATGGTTTATGGGCCTTGGCAGGAATGCCATTAACAACTAGGCAATGATAAAGGAAAAGTTTTTACAAAAGTATCAAGACTACTGTAGAGGTGGGTACTCACTAAAAGAAGATATATTTAGAATGACTTGGAAGGAAGAAGAACCTCTAGAAGATTATATAGAAATATTTTAGTTTGCTATGAAGAAATCTCCACAAAATCAACTTTCTCTTGAATATATTAAGATTGTTTTCTTAAGGGGAGTCAATGATAATTGTATTCATGCATTAAATTTAATGGGAGCTCAAGACATTACCCAATCAAACTTTGAAGATATTTGTAATTTGGCTAGGAATAAGGTTATTTTATACTCCACAATACCAACCATTTGTTTTTGGGTCTACATATGGTGATAGTGATATGGGACTACCTCATACTCCTTGCGAGAGGCACCTAATGTTAGAATAATAAAGTGATTCCACTTATTATCTCTCTTTTACTTAAGCTAAATGATAAGGCCAAATTATTGCCTTTGTTTTGTATAATTTTAATACTTTGTTCTAGTTTTTGTCAAAATATTTGAGAGCCTAGCCAGTCAAAACTTGTGATAAAGTCCAGATAGAACTGATAAACCATGGGTAGATATTTGTGACATATTTTGCTAATATTATACATATAGTGCAGTATTTCATAAAACCATCAGAATCTATGTTCTAATATCTGGATATTTAATTTGATTAAGCTTGTTGCATGAATATTTCCGCATCATAACTAACTTGACAGGAGAGAAAGCGGCTGGAGAGTGGTCGACAACATTCAAGGAGGACTGTTGAGGACCAGCTACAGTGGAGTGATCATCAAAGCACCAGGAAACATGACTGTTACAATGGAGCCATTATTCCAGTATGCGGGGATGTAGTGTGCCTATATTCCCTCTTCACTTTACTATGTTGAACTGGTCACCCGAGCTTTACTACCCACACCGCGGGTTGTTGCATTTCCTTCTCCGACATGTTTTCAACAAGATAGTTTCTTTTCTATTTTTGTAATAAGTGTTTGATCCTCTATATATAGGGATTGGACTGATAGTGAGGTTAGCTAGAAAAAATAGAGACAAGTTTTTGGAAGAAAATTGTTACACAACAATCTATTTCAAGTTCCATGTATTGTTTCTATGTAATGAGTTTTTGAAATGCAATGAAATAGTTCTTGGTTTACGTTCTATGTTAATAGTTTAGCAGAAACTGACCAAGGGGGCCCACTTGGGAGGTGGAATAGGTTAGAATAGAATAGATTTTATTCCCAACATTTCCAGCATTTCCAGTATTTTAGATAGAAGTTACAATTTCTTCCTGCAACATCTGCAAGAATAGTTATAATGGATGTTTTAGGTTGAAATCATAGGTTTTAGTAGAGTTGCAATTTATAGCATTCATTTTAGTAAGAAGATAAATGTATTCTTTTCCTGCAGCACTAGTGTAGGTTTCTTTTATGTTTACCTTCCTGCAACATAAGTAGAATGACTCCTTAAGGAACCTAGTGCACATTTTGTGCCGACCATTTCAATTATATGTCCTTGGGTTGACAAGTTAAATGCACCTCATAAAAGGAAAATTAGTCCTTAGATTGAATGAACCATTCCTAAGAAAGGCCTTGAGCATGATTATTACACACCTATTGTGAGGCGGTTCATTTTTGGCGCTGCTGTCAGGGATGGTGTCAAGCTAGGAACATTTTTGAGTCATTTTTTCATTCCTAGATTAGTTTTTTTAGATTTGTATCTCTAAAAATTGCTTCACAAGCGTGAAGAACTCAATTGCATGCATCGAAGAGAAAGGCGACGAGATGAATATGGCAGATTTCTCCCAGCAGAGTCTGCTAATTTGAACAAGGAAGTTGAAGAAGTTGAGTTACCCTTTGAAGATGCAAGCCCCAAATTTCCTGCAGCATCTTCCTCTAGAGTAGAACCATTTGATGTAAGCAGCTTCCGACCTTTTGCAGAAATCTTGGCCAGCTTTCTAGATAATTCAGGCCCAAATCCACCTAACATTAACAATCTAGTAGCTAATGCTCCTTTCCAATAGCAACCACATAATCAAATACCTCTAGTAATGGCACATCCTACTTTCTCGTTTCCTCTCCCAAGCCTTATAAACAATGCTAATCTCAAGAATATACCCACAACTGCTCTTCCAAAGTTTTATGGTCTTATAACTGAGGATCCTGACACTTTCTTGTTTGAGTTTGACATACTTTGTCGAAGCTTCGACTATAATACCAATGCCCATAAGCTCAAGTTGTTTCCTGCAACACTGAAAGAGTCAGCCTTACGATGGTTCATGGGCTTAGGAGCCAATGCAATAGGTACCTGGGATGAGATGCAGACGTTGTTTCTGCAGAAATATAAAGATTATTGCAAAGGCAGTTACCGAAAAGGAGATGACATCTTTAGGATGTCTCAAAAGGAAGATGAAACATTGGAGGACTATGTTTCACATTTTTTGTACACAATGCAGAAGAATCCCCAGCATGTACTGGCAAAGGATTCACAAAAACTAGTCTTCTTGAGGGGGGTAAATGAAAACTGTCTGGAGGCATTAGACTTGATGGCTGGTGGAGACATATCCCAATCCTCTTGGGATGACCTCAAGAAAATCTATTAAAACTACTCAAGGTCAATCGTGAAGAAAGGCAGAGGATACGGGCCCACAGTCACAAAAGGGATTGGTTTAGGCGTTTCAAAGCTGGAGATATCTAATTTGATCGTAGATTTCAAGTAGGATATTATAAATGATGTAGCTACACATCTTGACATAATGACTACCAAAAAGAAGCATGTAGAAGTTGAATCACAATTGGCTGAGTACTGTCCACACTGCCGCAAATAGAAGCAAGACTGCGGATGTAAGCTGGTAGCCAACCTGGAAAATCAACATTTGCCAACTGACTACATGAAGATAGAAGGAGAAAATGATCAAGTGTTCTTCATTTCTCAACGTCGACCATGGGCTTCACGACAAGGTATGCCACAAGATCCTCTACAGTTTTCAAATTTTAACAATAATCAGTGGCAAAACCAAAATTATCAGTACACTTCTCAGTACTCTCAACCCCAATGGAAAAACCCGCAGATTAACCAATGGCCTAATCAGAAAAATAATCAGTGGCCTAATCAGCAGAATCAATGGCAACCATTGCAAGGAAATTGGCAGCAAACTAATCAATGGAGGGGGCCTCCACAGTGGCCTAACCAAAATTCTAGCTGTCCACAATTACCACCTCCAGTGAAACCACCTGCAATAATGCCACCTCCTACAACAACTAATGCTAATCCAAAGCCAACCCAATTTCCTGCTCATCCACAGCCAAATCCAAACAACAAACAAAAAAAACATCAAACGTACACTACTGGCACTCAGCAATGCCCTACTTACTCTTTAGAGATAGCTGATATCCATTTGAGGTCTGGTACCACCCTGCCTACATCTGAATATCCTATTATTATGGAAGTTGCAGACACTCCTACAACACTACTTGCAGAAGCCACATTGCCAAATACCAGCCAGCCGACTGATATACCCAGCAGAACTACTTCCCACACTTCAAATCCACCCTTTCCACAGAGGCTAAATAAAGAAAAACCTATACCCCAAGAGGAAGAATATTTGATATTATTGAGCAGCTAAAAAATATGAATATTCAAATTTCACTGTTTCAAGCTATTAAGGATATGCATGTTTATGGAAAGGCTATTAAGGAAGCATGCCTTAAGAAGCCAGGGTGAAAGAAGAAGGATCCTCAAATAGTACATGTTGTAGGGCAATTAGAAGATATCATGTTAGGAAAGGTGGTAATACCCAAGTATTCAGATCCTGGCAGTCCAGTAGTCGACCTGATAATAAATGGACAGACTGTGAAAAATGCTCTAGTTGATTTGGGAGCAGCAATAAATGTTATGACTAAAGATACAATGCATAGACTAAGCATATAAGGTTTAAGAACAACAACCACAGTGTTACAACTTGCTGATAGTTCAACCGTTACTCCAGAGGGCCTCATAGAAGATGTGATAGTAACCTTAGATTCATGGGAGTATCCTGCTGATTTTCTTATCTTATCACCTAAATTAAACTTTGCTGGCTATCCTGTAATCTTGGGAAGGCCCTGGTTAGCCACCACTGATGCCAAAATTAATTGCAGATCAGGCAGTATGACAATTTCAAATGGTCAAGCTATAATAAATTTAGCCCTATATCTTCCTGCCCAACCCCAACCAGACTTGGGAGAACCTATTTGGCCAGACTTAGGAGAAGAGGAGGAGGAGCTGAATTCAGTAGCCCAAGTCAAGATGTTGCATAGGCAATATTTTCTAAAGATGCAAGAGGAAGATGATGTGATACAGAGCATTCTTACCAATGAATGTATTGTGGCTAAAGATGTTTCAGAAAGTTCTATTTTACAACTATGTACTTATGAGGACTGTATGTC
>MU227352.1:1961965-1998418 GCA_018584345.1 Thuja plicata
AAATGGGGATCACCAAGATCATCATCCTCATCATCCTGAAACAAAGCTGGAAGAGATGAGGGAGTAGTGGTAAGTGAAGTAGACTCTGGAAGTGGGGTATCTACTGTAGGAAGGCGCTCATCAAACTAGACATCCCGTCGAAATAGGACCTCTCTGGAATTAGGATCAAACAACCTATATGCCTTAACATCCTTGTAGTAGCCAAAAAAAATGAGGTGTCAGATCTTTTTCTCCATCACTCTCCTCTAAGCGTTAGGCACAAATGCCCATGCTTCACTACCAAAAACTCAGAATGAAGATACATCAAGCTTGACATGAGACCAAGCCTCTTGAGGAGTCATATGTTGAACTGCCTTGTGAGGCATCCAATTCTAAATATAGTTGGCACAATTGACTTCCTCTGCCCAAAAGGATGAATCCATGGACCTAGACTGTATCATACAATTAGCCATCTCCTGAAGTGTTCTATTCTTTCTCTCTTCCACGCCATTTTGCTGAGGGGTGTAGGGCACTAAAAACTGATGCTGAAAACCATGTTTAGAACAAAAGTCCCTGAAAGCTTGGTTCACATACTCCCCCCTATTAGCTATGTGTATTTGGCGAATAGAAAGACTAGATTGCTTCTCCACAAATGTCTTAAAGACTCAAAATGAATCAAAGACATCAGACTTGTACTTCAAAAAGTACACCCATGTGCGCCTGGAGAAGTCATCAATGAAAGTGAGCACATATCAAGCACCAAAAAAATAAGGAGTGGGAAATTACATGAGGTCACCATGAATCAACTCCAATGGTGCCAAAGCTTGAGTTGCTCATCCCTAAGGAAAAGGATCCCTATGTTGTTTTCCAAGAACACAACCTTGACAAACCCCATCAGTGCAAGTAATCTGTGGAAGCCTAAGAACAAGTTCCTGTGTGCTCATCTGCTGAAGATATCTGTAATTGACATGGCCCAAACACTCATGCCAAAGTCTG
This sequence comes from Thuja plicata, assembly GCA_018584345.1. Classification (NCBI taxonomy): domain Eukaryota; kingdom Viridiplantae; phylum Streptophyta; class Pinopsida; order Cupressales; family Cupressaceae; genus Thuja; species Thuja plicata. The sequence continues at coordinate 1,962,941 of MU227352.1, forward strand.
CTCATTGAATCTACATGTGCTATAAGACAGGAACCTGTGCCAGCAAAAGACTCAAATCCATCAAATATGTATAGTCGGGATGCAGTGTCAACACTTCCAGTAGCCACAATCATCTCAGAATCATGTAAGTCCTGAATAACCACATCATGTGGTTAGAACTCAACTGTCTTACCAGAGCCAGAGTGACAAATCTGATAGATAAATAGTAGGTTCGTCAAAATGTCAGGGACAAAGAAAACATCCTGAAGAGAACCCCCAGCTAATGCAACAGAACCAGAACCCAAAACAGAAATATGAGATGAGATCCCAACAGCAATCTGTGAAGTAGCACAAGGAGCAAGTGAGGTGACCAACTGCTGAGTGTGAGTCATGTGGTGAGAGGCACTGGAATCAAGAATCCAGGTGGGCCCAGAAGTCATAGCTCGTGCAGTAAGAACATGACCTTTCCCTGCAGGGGAGGATGTGGACTGAGGAGCTGAAATGTTATGCTCCTGCATGGCTTCCTCTAAAGCCTCCAAACATTTCCAACACCTAGAAACGGGATGTCCATCCTTTCCACAAAAGCTACAGGTCTCAACTGATTTCTTCTTAGTCTTGGAGGTAGACTCAGTAGACTTCGAAGAAGATTTACCCTTGGAAGGGTTAGCTGGAGGTTTTGAAACATTTTTCTGTGCAGGTTTGGAGGAAGACTCATTGCCTGCAGAATCTTTCTTTGGTTTGCCTTTCTATTTTGGTTTCCCCTGTGAAGACTGAGCAACCAATGCTCTGCTAGAAGAGCTAGAAGCATCCATCTGTTGGATCTTTTCCTGTTCCTGTGTCAACCGATCACAGAATGTCTCAAAAGAAGGCATGGTGTGTCTAGCACCCAAAGCATCCATGGTGGACTAGAAAGTGGAAGAGAAGATCTGATACTGTCCTCGCAACTTTGAGAGTATTAGGAAGATACACTCATCATCTGTCTTGGTTTTCCCACATCCCTACAAAACTGAGCGCAGAGACTTGAACTTCATCAAGAAGTCCTCAATGGTGGGAAATTTGGTAGGTGTCAAAGTGGTCAGCTCTACATCAAGTTGTAGTGCCTGGAACTCATTCACTATGCCAAAAAAATTTGAAAACTTGCCCCAAATGGCCCTAGGAGTTGTCAAACCATCTAGGTGAAAGAGGAGACTGTCAAAAATGTTCAGTGCAATCAAGCCCATGGCTTCATCCATTTTATTCCTGTGCTGAAGGATCTCAAAAGGATGTTGTAGGACAGGTTGATTCTCATCTAGGCATGACCATAAGCCACATGAAATGAGTAGCCTGGTCATGTGTGCTTTCCAGGTGTGGTAATTATGCGGTGTTAGCCGAGCCACAGAGGGGTCTGAAATTGAAGGAAGAAAAAGAGGGAAGTAGAAGGGTCATTTTCTGAAAGTAAATGATAGAAAGCAAATGCACCCCCCACAATGTATGATTCTATCCCCCGTATAGTAAAGAAACAATTACTGAAAGTGCCAAAAACTAGAAAAAAACCTGAACGCTAGATGCAGAGAGGGAGGAAAAAAAAGCCTCTACTTCAACACCAAAAATAGGAGCTCAAATGGTTGAATCAGTGAACAAGACCAGCATCATTGCATCCAGCTTGGAAACACCTTTCCGATGATATTTTGTTTTTTGAAAACGAACACCTTATGCTCAAGTTACAACCAAAAAACCAAGTGCCCCTCCGAAAAACAACTCACTAGAAAAACACAGTCACTGGAAAAAAATTGACGTCCAAATGACTGTCACCAGTCTGCGAGAAAAAATTTGACGCCCGTCGAAACGTTCGCCAAAAAAATTTGCCGACCGTAGAAAAAAGAATTTTCGCCAGAAATTTTGAAAAGGTTGCTGGAAAAAAATTCTGATTGGTGATGTCAGCCCTGACAGGCTGGTGGCTACCGCCGATGGTAGCCGTTCCTGGGTGGCGTCACAGAGGCAAGCGGCGCCGCTGGTGGCGCGGGTAGCTCCGCCAGTTGCCGGAGGCCGGAGGGTGGCGCGCACTGGCAGGGGTCGAGCGCGGGCGACTGGAGGGTGGCGCCGAGGTGGCACGCTCCGGCAGCCCCAAATTTTAATAAAAAAATATATATTTTTAATTTTTTTCCTTTCAGCCTCATTTTTTGTGCCTGTACGGCCCTAATAGGCCAAATTTTTTCGCTGAGGGCACGATAACCAAAATGGTCAAACTTTATATGTATTTCGACTCTTCCAAGCCTTCTGAATGCAATGGTGGAGTTTGTTTTTGCTTAAACGGCTCTAGAAAATAGTGCCTCCTTCAAAGTGACAGAAAAACCCTAGAGAAGCTATGGCTGTCGACTTCAAATCATGGCTTCAAAAAACCTTCAAACCAAGCAGCGACAGGGTGGCTCTGATACCATGTAGAAGTTGAGAAATACAACTTCACAGCTCGCCAAGAACACCTACATGCAAATACCTGATACTGAATGGAAGCCAAAGAGACAGAAGCTAGGGTTTGGAAAATCTCAGCGGAGTGAGAGCAAAATTATTATTTCCCAAAAAGTGAATTACAATAATTACAAAAGTGACATATAAGGGGAGAAACCCTAAAGCCGGAGAAAGCTAGGTTTATGCATTTAATATTTAATAAACATATTAATTATTATGTACCTACAAATGACAAGCTTAAGTGAATAGAATAATAATTAGCTTTAATAATTAAACCGAAGTGATTTAATTATAAAGGCAAATGTACTATTACTCTAACACCCTCTTTGTAAATTATTAATGAATTGAGGATGCTATTGCATTGAGATAGTTTTCTCCATTGTTTGCACAAGATGTTTCCTCTTCCATCGATCTGTTATTTTTGGCCACGTAGTTTTTTTGCTTCTCTCTTTCTGTGGCAGGTTTGCATGCAGGTGATTCTTGGGAGCTGTGGGTTGATAGTTTTCATCAACTCCAATATGGTATTAGAGCTTCATATCTTCATGCACCTGTTCTCTTCATAAAATATTTGGCCTTGTTCTTTAGATCTTTGTTTTCAGAAGGTTTTTTGTTTCATATTTTTGGTGTTTTGGGGTGTACCTATTTTTGGGAGCATTTTGGGCCCAAACGGACCTCACCATCGCGCTTAGAAGGCCCAAAAACCTATATTTTCATATAAGGTTTGTCAATTTTGGCCTCCGTGACATCTAAAACAAAAATTTGTCCTTCTGACCGTACAAGTACAAATGCATGATTTTCGAGAAAATAAAAGTCATAAAAAAAATCAAAAATAAAAAAAATCACATTTTGATTTTTTATAAAGTTTTTTTTTTAAAAAAATAATGTTTCCAAATGTTTGTTTAAAAAAACCTTTTTTACAAACAAAGGAAAAGGTGCGTATCTTTTAAAAAGCACGCTCGTGTGTAGAAAGGTATGTTGCAAGTGCAGGCATGATGTCAACAATCCTTTGACAAAATTTGATGACCGTCAACATGTCACCTAGTTTGCTCCTCTTGCCATAAAGAACACTTTGTGGTTTTTTTGCTCTATCTGGAGCAATTGGAGGCTGATTTTCAACTTCCTCCTATCGTCAGAAAGCTCTTTCCAAGATGGATGCTTTTTTGGAGGTTAGATTTTATGATTTTTCCATCTTGCATATTTTTTTTTCAGTCAAAGTTTGGGTTCTTTTTTGCACTCCAGGAGCCATATCTTGCTCATCCGAACTCCATTTTTTAACTTTCGCATGGCGTTAGAAATTTGGTTCAGTGCTCCTTCTTTTTCTATGGGTCTCACACCCATAATTTTCTCCATGTATCTTTTATTCAAAATTTTTATGGCATTTTGGTGGATATCTTGGATGTTTTAGGTCCTGGGATCGTTTCCTTTCTGGATATTGTATACATCATTTTTTTGTAGCTTTTCTTGTTTGCAAACACACTGAGATAAAGTGCCATCATTTCATACTTGGGATCTTGCACATTTTTTGCCTATTTGTACTTTCACTACATAATAGTGCCATGGGGGGGGGGGGTTGATGTTTGTCGTGTTTTCCATCTACCTTTTTCAAGTGAGTGTTCCTTCCATGACATTGACCTCATGATGTGTGTCAAGAGAGTGATCCTTCCATGCCACTATCCTTTATATGTGTTTACATGTTCTTCATCATGTAGCATTTCTTGGCAGTTTGACTCAGTGTACATGTTATGCCTCTCCTTTCTCAGCATTATGGGGTATCTTCTATTGGATCTAATGCTTCCTTGGTTCGATGGAGTGATCTATGTATTCAGTATTTTTTCCTATGTACTAGGTGGATGCAGTGGCTAGGTACCTATGCATTTCGGTGAGATGGCTCATTTACCATATGGAAACTCTTTCATTCATGTTTCTGAGGCATCCTTCCATCTTCGATTGACCAACTATTCAGGATTTTTTTATAGTCTTCTCTACCTAATCATGTTCTATTACAATGGAGGTTCTAGCAGTTATTTTTTGACAGTATTTGCAACTTCATGCTTCAAAGCTGTTCTACATGTTCTTTCTTTGTTCCTATTTTCTGGGACATTCTCTAGTTTGGAGGCTTCTTCAATCCTTCACTAGGCTTTATCTCTTTTTGGAGAGGGGTTTTTCCCACTGGGTTTTCTCCTTTTTCTCCTCTTTACAAAGATTTTTTGTACTTGGGTACCTGATCAGGGCTTGTTGCTGGGACCCATTTCATGCTTTCAGTAGTTGTTTCTAGATTTTTAGCTTCTCCCTAAGTTTATCTTAAGGGGGCTGTTAGAGTAATAAAGTGATTCCACTTAGTAATTAAATCATCTTGATTTAATTATTAATTCAATTATTATCTCTCTTTTACTTAAGCTAAACTTTAGGCATATAATAATTAATTCTTTTATTAATTATTATTATGCAACCTAGATATTTCCCCTTTAGGGTTTCAATATCCTTTTATAAGGATTCCCTCATTGTAAATTATTAATGAATTGAGGATGCTATTCCATTAAGATTTTTTTCTCCATTGTTTGCACAAGATGTTTCCTCTTCCATCGATCTATTATTTTTGGCCTCCATAGCTTTTTTGCTTCTCTCTTTCTGTGACAGGTTTGCATGGAGGTGATTCTTGGGAGCTGTGGGTTGATAGTTTTCATCAACTCCAACACCTAACTGTGCTACAAATGAGGTGTACATGCCCTACCCCCAGTGGGATTTGAGCTTGTGACCTCTCTTTCAAGAGTACAAGTTATCCACTACTAGGCCAGCTCAAGCGTCGATTGTTGCCTATTTCCACCTTCCATAATTTTGATTAAATCCAGATGATGCATTACCATAAGATAATGGATCAGGCAGAACCTTGTCATTGTTTCTATGATTTTCATTGATAAATGTAGAACACTTGTCCCTCATCATCTTCTACTATGTGAAACTCTAGTCATGAGTACTTCTTAGATATAGCAACCACTTTCTTGCATTTGCAGGCTGAGTTCTTCCGTCGACAATGTGGGCAATATTCAATGAGTACAGGAGGAGGCTGATACTACCCTCACTAAATATTTCCCACATTGTCAATAAAATAAATCAGCCTATAAATGCAAGAAAGTGGTTTCTATATCTAAGAAATCCTCATGACTAGAGTTTCAAATAGTAGAAGATGATGAGGGACAAGTGTTTCTACATTGCTCAATGAAAACCATGACAAAAATGACAAGGTGCCTCCTGATCCATTATCTTATGTTAATGCATCATTTAGATTTAATCAAAACTATTCATGATCCATGTTGAAGAAGAATACGTGCAGGCGATTGTTGCCTATTTCAAAATCTTCAAATGGTGTCTCTTGCATTGAACTTAGTAATATTCTCTCAAACATGGAGGATATAATCAACCACATGGATACACAACAAGACATGGTACATATTAAAACAAAGAAAGAGGAGGTCGATGTTGCACTCACTGAATATTTCCCACATTGTCGATAAAAGAAATCAACCTGCAAATTCAAGAAAGTGGTTGTTATATCTAAGAGTTCCTCATGACCAGAGTTTCACATAGTAGAAGATGATGAGGGATAAGTGTTCTACATTTCTCAATGAAAACCATTGAAACAATGACAATGTGCCTCTTGATCGATTTTCTTATGGTAATGCATCATATGAATTTAATCAAAATTTTGGAAGATGGAAATACCCAACAATGGGAACTCATTAACCAACCATGGCAAGGGCACCTCAACAAGAGGTGTGGCCTTAGTCATCTACTTATTGATTATCCAGTTAAAATTAGTGGAAAGGAGATCAAAATCCATGGTCTCAACCATGGAGAGGAAATAAACAATAGCCACAAGCTAATATATTGCATCTATAGCCACAATAGAATTTAAATCTGTAGCTTGCTTTAATTTCTAATACAATCCTGCAACATCAAGCTATTATGCTAGGACTAAACAAGCCTACCGCCACACAACAATGAGCCACATTGTTGCCCACTGAACCTGTACCATTCCTGACAATAAGCCTATCTAGAAAGATTATACTAACAATGTCACTCAATGCCCAACTTATACAATTGAGATTAGTCATGTCCTTCATTTAGGAGGGAATCTTGGTGGTTTAACTAATCTACAAATCATTGGAATATCTGACGAAGAGCCAACAATTGATGTCACTAACCAAGCACAACCACAATCAACCATTGGCCAAGATAGCCCATCAAAAGACCACCCATTTTAACTGGATATTCGATAAGTAGATGACTGAGGCCATTCATTAACCACCCAAAATTATCATCCAGAGCCATCACTTGACTTGATAGGGAAATGCAAAGGTATATCTATTAAGATCCCTCTTATCCAAGCTATCAAGGATGTTCATATCTATAGTAATTCTATTGGAGAATTGTGTCTTAAAAAGCCAGGCAAGAAGAGACAATATTCTTAAGCCACCGTGTTATAGGTCAATAGGATAATATTATGATTTTTACATTAGTTATGTTAAGTTTTAGGATAGTTGCAAATGTAATAGCACTCTATTTTTTATGTGTTTTCCAAATGCAACAATCTCTATTTCATTTATATTAGGAATGAGGCTAGGAGAGACATGTCCCTTCATGGGACATGTCTATTCATTATTATTTATAAGAAAGGACATGCCTCTTCCTATTAATCATAAGTTAATCAATCTTATAATGTTTCATCAATCAGTTATTAATTAAGAATAATATAATAATTTAATATTAAATATTAAATTTCATATGATTAATAATAATATAACATATATAATATATTATTATTAATCAACATGTATTATATATATTCTAATGATCATACGACTGAAGCTACAAACATTAACAAGTTATTCCTAAGAATATAGATCATGGTAGCCCAGTTGTAGATGTTCATATAAATGACGCTCTTATAAACAACCACCTTGATTGACTTTGGGGAAGCCATCAATTCCATCAATAATAAAACCATGAATATCCTTAAACTAGTCAATATTAGACCAACCCCAACCATGTTGCAATTAACTGACAGGTCCACTATCAAACCAAAAGGAGTCATAGAATATTTGGTTACTTTGGGCACTACATTTCATGAAGTTGTGCTTCAAGACTTATTTTTGTGATATAACTGGTTGACAATTGTCATTGATGAATCCATTGTACTAGAAGAGAGCACCATTTTCCATGTTGAGCACAATAAGGCCTTGTGTGAGAAAGGAGAGAAATTCAGGGCATGCTTGACCTAGGAGCATTCTCAAGTCAGTTCCTTGGAGAAGACCATGGTTGAATTATAAGAGTAGATAACTACGAAGGAGTTAAAGTTAGCTAAACAGACCCTGGTAGTTGGCAAAAAATAATGAAGATTTGATGCCAAAAGACTGTGAGTTGGAAAAGACGAAGAAGCAAGTGATAGAAGAGGCATACATGGTGAATCCATTTTGAGAGTGAGAGTTGGTGGAAAACCAACACCTCCAACATCTGTAGTGATCACAATCTTAGATGACCACCCCAACCTCTTCTCTACTTCTAGGGATATCTTCTCAACCCTTTTAGTAGTTTGCTTCCATTTTGTTGTGTTAAAGCTCCATTTTGTTCAGTGTAGATCATAGTTATGACAAGTGTTCATAAAGAAACATGTTATAGTCAAAGTATTAATTATGTAAATAATAGCCAACACGTGTTGTTGTCATTTGTTCATGATGGGTAGTCTATAATTGTGCATGGTTGACATCTTAACCAACCATTGAGTAATATTTATGGTACCCATCTTGTATATCAAGGACGAGTTCTGATCTTGTATACATTGCATTTGGTAATGAATAACATATCTTTCTAAGACTATATTATGTTGGCCTTGTTGTATTTAGTTACTTTATGTTATGTTCTACATATGATATCTTCGTTTACTCTGGATAATAATTAGTATCTATAAGACCCCGTACATATGAGCCCCTCTCCCTTGCCCATCACACACACATGTACAAAGTCCCTTATTTTCTAGTGCAAGTGCAAACCCAAATCTCACATTTCATTTAGTTAAAACACCATTATTGCTTATAATTCATTTAAAAACCATATTGTTAATTTTATGAATACAAATTAAGTAATTTCAAACTAATATTGTACTTTTACAAATGTAATTTTTAATGAAAAAATGTCAATTTAGTATAGGGGAGATCAACCAGTATCCTCCAAGGCTAACTTGAAGGACCTACAAATCCTAAAATGTATGTCATATTTTGATGATTTTTTGGGTATGTCTATGTATCTAAGTTAAAGCTTAAAGCTAAGGTTTTAGCTTCTGGGTATTCATGGATCTCTCTGTAGATCCTGTTGAACATCGAGTGGTCAAAAATGACATCTTCAAAGTGTCGCCTAGAACTTGAACCCTAGACCCCCAATAGATGACAATGATATATCCAAAAAAATACTAGACCCCCTATTACTAAACATGTTAACATATAACTATAAGATGTTTTTAATGTGGGCCCACTCACTATGTCAACATTCACGTTAAGATTACAATTTAATATAAACACTTGGGCCCTTACGTTAATCAAGGGCTCATATAATAATACACATCAGAGGACCCTTCAAAATCAATCCACACCCCATAACAAACCTCAGTTACACATTCCTTTCTCATCGTCCACCACGGTAGCACCCAAAATTGGTCCATTACCTAACCACCACAAGCCCCAAAACTATCTTTATTTAACATTATTTCCACCACTTTCTTGAAAATTCTTCTGTCGTGAACTTTCTCGCCGACTTTGTTTCTCTGCATGTGACAAGGCTTTGGGTCGACCAAACACAAGTGAGGGATTTTGACCTCCACTCACAAGTAGCAAGTAACAAAGTATTTATTTTATCGTTCAATGACATTTATTAAAAAGGTTGTAATGATTTGCGTTTACGGTTTCCTGTATGTTTGAACCATTTTATCTGTTTGTTATCAAGGGTTTCAATCTATTTTTATTATCATATTGTAAAATGATGGTATGGAATCTGATAGAAATAGAGTACATTATCAAAAATATGATTTAATCTGCTACTTTAATCATAAAATTTTACTGTAGTCATTTGCTATTATGGGTTCTTGTTTGTTCCAACCTTTTCTTTGTACCATAATCAAGGTTTCATTTAGTTCATTTGTTATTTATATAATGTTGTGAAATGATTGCATGAAATGTCAAAGAAATATGGTACATTATCGATAATATGATTAGACCTGCTAGTTAAATCATGAAAATTTATTGTAGTCTTTTTCTTTTACGGTATCTTGTTTGATTCAACCAATTTTGTGTTTTCAGTCGAGGGTTTGACTATGTTGTTTTGTTTGTAAATCATACTGTAAAATTATTGCATGGACTGTCAAATAAATAGGGTATAATATCCAAAATATGTTATTTTATTCATTTGCTTTTACGGTTTCCTATTGGTCAAACCATTTCTCTATGTTCACTCCAGGGTTTGAGTCAGTTAATTTTATTTTTATATCATAATGTGAAATTATTGCAGAGCATGTCAAATAAATAGGGTACATTGTCGATAATATGATCAAAGGTGCTAGTTTAATCATGAAAAGTTATTGTTTTCTTTTGTTTTTACAGTTTATTGTTCTTTTCAACCAATTCTCTATTTCCAATCGAGGGTTTGACTCCGTCCATTTATTTTACATCATACTGATTCATAATTACATCAAATGTTAAACAATTAGAGTAGAATATCGATAATATGATCAAATGTTCTTGTTTAATCATTAAATATTATTGTATTCATTTTCTTTGACGATTTCCTTTTGTTTAACCCTTTCTCTGTATTCTTAATTTGACATTGAATTATTTGTCTCCGTAATTATTGTTTGTATTCTTAAGTTGGCATTGAATTGTTTGTCTCTGTAATTATTGTTTGCATTCTTAAGTTGGCATTCACTGTATGCATTTGTCTTATATTAAATTGTGACATTATTACATGGAATGTCAAATAAATAAGGGACATTGTTGATAATATGATTATATCTACTAGTTTGATCATGAAATGTTATTGAACATATTTGATTTTAAGGTTTCTTGTTTATTTCACCCATTTCTGTGTATTTCACTTATGGAGTGTCTCCGCATTATAAAGTTTATATTTGAGTTTATGTATTTCTCTTTACTTGTTGACTCTATGCATTTCTCTATAATTTTTGAATGTATGCAATTTCAAGCCTACATTGATTGTATGTATTCTTAAGCTTAGTTTGCATTGACTGGATGCATTGTTAAGTTGACATTGACTATATGCATTTGTCTTATATTTTACTTTGACATTGTCGATAATATGTTCAAAACTGCTACTTTAAGCATGAAATGTTTTTGTGCTCATTTGCCTTCTGATATAGTTATTTTATTTTCTCATAGTATGCATTACTTAGACATCCTATGACATCCTCTAGCAATTACTTCAACTACATTTTGTACCTGCATAGATAGCTAATGGTTTAAAGCTCACCAATAGACCAAATAAACAATACAATTTTAAATTCATGCAGCCATCCTATGAATTAAAAAATTAATGCCTAGCAAGTGCAAGCACACCATGAAATTATTAGATGGAATATCTCCCCATTGTTAAGTATACAATTGACTTTATGATTTTCTCTCTACTCGTTCACTCTATGCATTTCCTTGTAATCATCAAATGTATGCAATGCCAAGATTACATTGACAGTATGCATTCTTAAGCTTACATTGACTGCATGCATTGAATAAATGCATTTTTAAGTTTTGATTGTCGATAATATGATTAAATCTGCTACTTTATTAATGAAATGTTACTGTATTCATTTACTTTTTCGGTTAACATATAATTATAAGATGTTTTAATGATAACCGACTGTTGCACTATTCTTCCATAACAATAAAAGTAGGCCTTATATAGGTGTGTGCGTGTGTGTGGGGGGGGGGCGGTACACACACACATAGATATACATATGCATACACACACACACACACACACACACACACACACACACACACACACATATGCTGGAGGCCATCAACTTTGTAATGGGAAGAACAATAAGGATGTATGTGGATGTCAACAAATATTAACATGGATGTTCCATCGTCATAAATAGCAATTGTTGCTTCTATGGTTGCGATTGTGTAGCAAGAATTATCAGATTTACAATATTGGTCGAAACCCTATTAGGAAAGGAGAATAACCTATAGACTTCCTTCGATCTCAGGATTCTATTATGGTTTGGTTTAAAAACACACATTGCCTTAATGTTTAAGATGCTATTCTTGAAGTAATTTGGAAAGACCTTATATTTTATGCAGAGAGGCGATGCATATATCCATTGCAACTTGTATCTATCTTTCTATCACAATGCATGGAATTGTTGCAATCTAGCTGTGACCTAAGACAAATTGCAGAGGCTTATGTTGAAAAATGATTCCTTATAGGGAATACTTTGGAGGAGGCCATAATTAATATGACCTGTATAGGTGTGGGGCATATGTGGCAGGAATTGTCCCCCAATCAATGCTGAAAGAAAACAAAGAGATGAGAATAATATTGAAAACATTTATGCAGGAAATAGTATATGATGAGGAGGGCATAATCGACAATGTATTTGATATGCATGGGTCAAGAGTGCCACAACACTTTCATGAAGGTTTAGAGAATATTTCAATTGCAATTTCATTGTTGTTGTTTCATTCGAAGAGACCGCACCTCTTAGGTGTAGAATGCATAGATGTTATATACAAGAGGGAAGATTAATAGATGGGCTATGTTTAATGGGATATTTAAGGATTAAAATGTTTGAATAGATGCTACTTTAATCATATTTGAATATGTTTAGTGAGATCTTTAATAATAAATATTATTAAATCTACTAGTTTAATCATATTTGAATATGATTAAAACTGCTAGTTTAAGCGCCCTACAAATAAGGATGTCATAAAATATTTTGGGAATAGAAAGGTTGTAAGAAACAAATTGCAATACAAACAAGATTATAAATTATTTTTGCCTTATGAAGATCCTTGGTGATACTAATTAAGAAGAATCAACACAAATTAAGTTGACATGAACACAATGGAAGACATGAACTCTAATTTGCTAAGCTTACAATGACTGTATGCATTATTAAGTTGACATTGAATTGTTTGTCACACTAGTTATACTCATTTGATAAGATTACATTAATTGTATGCATTTGTCTTATATTATACCATGACATTATTGCATGGAATGTCCAAGAAATAGGGTACATTATTGATAATATGATTAAATCTGCTAGTTTAATCATGAAATGTTATTGTATTAATTTGCTAGTTTAATCGTGAAATGATATTGTATTCATTTTATTTTACAATTTCTTTTTTGTTTCACCCATTTCTCTGTATTGATTCGAGGATTTGATATGGTCCATCATCGAATGTATGCATTGGTAAGCTTACATTGCACGTATGCATTCTTAAGTTTACATTGACTGTAAGCATTGTAAGTTTACATTTACTGAATGCATTATTAAGTTGACATTGACTGTATGCATTTATCTTATATTATACTGTGACATTATGCAATTTTTAGAGGCATTCAATTTTCATGTTCTCTCATTACACTATTTTCAGTTAGTTGTTTCATGTTTTCATAAATCAAGTTGGTGTTCACGATATGCGTTACTTACATGCCTTCAAATTATACCATTTTGAGTTAGTAAGGTGTTCACATTATTCATTAGTTTATGAATTGCATACACTTCACAATCCAAGCAGAATGCATAGAGTCAATGTCTAAAGAGAAATGCAAAAACTCAATGTTTCAAGACAAAGGCATACTGGTGCAGGAGCACCTTAGGGTCCTAGTGAAGATCCTATAACATTTTGGCTTGTAGGTGGTTCTAGCCAACCACCAGAGAATAAGGACTATTATAAAGTCCCAAAGTATGTGTGAGAGTAATGTAAATAGGTGTGTTTAGTTTCTTAGTTTTTACCTTAATCCAAAAGTCCTAACTAGTCCGTTCTTACCATAATGCTAGAAGGGTCAAAGTTGGTTAAAGTGTGGAATAGGACTCCAAAGTGAGTGAAAATTTGTTAAATCATGTCTATCCATGATTTTGGATCAATTATATTTATTCTTAGTTGAACTGTGCAAGCTAGGAACAAGGAAATGTCAAAAATGCAAAAATTGCAAAAGTTGCTCATGACAACTTTGCAAAGTTGTCATGACAACTTTTCTTAACAATTGTAAATGGCCATAAATGAGGTCAAAGGCTGAACCTAGGGTCTGAGCATGTGATTGGGGACTATATAAGCATAAATGAACCCTAATTGAGGGGTTGGCCATTATTGTGTACGAACTTATTGGAAGAAGAAAGGAAACTGTCTGATTTATTTAACACAGTCACACATTTGAGCCATAATCCACACTATAATGGATTGAATGGTTAACTGTTATGGCATGATCTTATAGTGATTTATATTTAGTTCATCTGTGTGGCATTAGTTTTCAAAGTTTGTACATTTTAGTAGTAGTTTGTAAATTTCTTTTGTTTGACAGACTCACTGTCTTGTACAGAGTGGGTTGGTTAAAAATGGCTCCTTCTTGATCTCCACTGGTTGAATCTTCATGGCCACCTAGAATCAAGAATGGAATTGTATATACATTGTAAATATGGATTTTGGGTTTATTTTGAGCATGTTTTCTATTTTTCCAAGCGAGCCCTAGGCGAGTCTAGAGCTACCCAGCTAGGAGCTTGCTAAGTTGCAGAGAGTTAAAGATGGAGTTAATGGATTGGTTTGTGTCAATATTGGATTGTGGTGTGTAGAGGGATGTGTCAAGCCTCTTTTATCAAGAGGAGGAAATAAGATGAGGCCATTTTTATACCTTTTGAGCCATTGAAGTACAGACTGGTTCAGAGACCCTAAAAACCCTTAAAAATAGGCTTTTCTTGGAAATCTACTGTACATACACTTTGGGAAGCCTAAACCTAAGAAATATCAAAGCCTAGGATGAGATATTAAAGAATCCAGAGTTTATTGGGTGGCTTGTTAAGGTAAATTGGGAGTAATTGCAAGATTACTAGAATTAGGAGGCCCAATTAGGGCAAAAAGGCTACTAGACCTAAAATGTAGAAATCCAAGAGATCAATAAAGAACCCAATGAAAGATTGGTTGAAAAGACACCAAAAGATATTGAAATTAATAAAGGAAAAGTGAAAGCACTTAGTTTCATGCCTATGAAGGAGTTGGATCTTTGGTTGAATTGATAGGTCCTATGAATGCATAACAAGTCTAGGAAGGAGAAGTTGAGGATTTGAAGTTGATAGGTGAGATCTAGTGAAGAAGAGAATTTGCAGAAAGTGTCCTTTTGTTAGGGTAGAGAAAAGAACCATTAGAAGGCTAAAAAAGAGCCTTGTGAAGAGCTAGAGAGATCAATATTGTTGGATCTCCCCATCACATACATTCAATGACAACTTCAGAATGCATATAGTCAATGCAACTCTGTACATATACTCAATGACAACTTAAGAATGCAAATTGGAAAACACATGTATGCGTAGATATGTATAAATAGATATGTATGTATGTATAGATATATATGTATAGATATGTATGTATGCATACATACGTATGCATGTATATGCTTGTAAATATTTGTTGTATACAAAATTGAATTGATGAAGCCATTATAAGAATCACAAATAAATGGCTAGCAAGTGCAGTATGATATGACCGATTATTTTCCACTCTATTTCCATATTCAAACTTATCAACCACAAATGAATGCATGAAATCCACATTCCAATTCTTTTATAAGAGGCAATTTCCACCATGAATTTCATTACATTTCATTGCAAATTCTCTCATTTTGCGATGATTATTCACTGTTACTTTTTTATCCTTGAGAATAGAATACTATTTTTTCTTGGACTGTATGTCCTCTTACAATGTTGTGATTAAAACTGCATTACTTAGAGCTATTCAATTTTCATGTGCTCACATTACATTGTTTTCGGTTATTTTTTCATGTTTTCAAAAGTCAAGCTAGTGTTCATTGTATGCATTACTTACTTGCCTTCAAATTATACTGTGTTCAATTACTAAGGTGTTCACAATAATCATTAGTTTGTGATTTGCATACACATAATATTTATAGTGGAATGCATAGAGTCAATGTTTAAAGAGAAATTCATATACTCCATGTTTCAAGACAAAGGCATATAGTCAATAATAACTTTAGAATGCATATAGTCATTGTAACTCTGTACATATGTATGTAGATATGTATGCATACATATTTATGACTGTGTGCATAGATATCTATGTATGTATGCATAGATAGGTATGCATAGATTTGTCTCAGTCTGTGTTGATTATTTACTGCTATTTTTCTTCGTTGAGTACAAAATTCTATTTTCTCTTGGAGTTTATATTGTCTTACAATGTTGTGCATGTGCTATTTGAATGATAAATTTATGTGGGATTGTTACTTCCACCAGTTACAAAATTTTGCAGGTATGCGAGGTAGTGAAGAGTTAATTCAGGTGTGCGGATGATATCAAGTCCACATAATTATGTTTCTGAAAACTCCAATTTAAAATATTTTTTAATTTTTAAATAGTTGGTAGTTGTGCACTATGTACCACATCTTCCTTTTGCATTGTGTAGTATTAAAAATAAATTAAATGACAAGGTGTTCTATGCACCACATGGTTCACAATTTATTATAACCACCAAGATGAACAAATGGTGTCTCAAGGTCCAAATGGATGATAGATTTTCTAACGTGATTTGTGCACATAACTTCCCCTTGTGACATCATTTGTCCATCTGGGTAGTTGTTTATGAATTGTGTGTTCCAATGTGGGTGAAATTGCCTGTGGTACACACTGCACATTTATTTGTTGTATATTTTTTAGCATAAAAAATTATTCATTACTTACACTGGTAGTTATAACTTCTTTTGCAGGTGTGGGAGGCATTGAACGAGGCATTGAAGGTTCATCTTGGTGTGCGGATGACATCAGGTCCTTTAACTGTGTTTGTCAACACTCCAATTCCATTTGGGAAATCTTGACCTTACATTGTGATTTTTTTAATGTCATAATATACATGTATCTTACTTTATTTCATGGTCCCATCACTCCCTGTTTAGAAGGTAAGGTTGTAACACATTACAACTACAACGTAGAAGCCACCAACCACATACAAGTAAAGTCTTATCTACTTTACTAAGGCTATGAACTGATGGACTGGTTTTTTTTGTATAATGTTAATTTCAATTATTTTAAAATATTATTCTCTTTAATATTGTTAGTTATTATTGTCTCTTTAAACATTATAGTTATTATATCTATTGCTCATATTTTATAAGTTCATGTTGTTAGTCAATTTAGCTTTTTATTTGTTAATCATATTTCCGATATTGAAATATCAAAATATTTTTGAAATTGATTCATTGTGTTGTGTGGACTTGATTTTTAATTACTGCTAATTGTGCATTGTTGCATTCTTTGAAGTCTACTCAATACTGCTTTTTGAACTCTATTCAATACTTCAATTTATATATTGCTCATATTCCTCAATTTTATTAAGTGCATTGCAAGCACCCTACTATCAAAGTCTCTCTCAAAAAAAGACATGGATAAACAACTACAAATTTAGGTTCCAATTATAACAACTGCTTCAATTATCATCATTATACATAATATGAATAATAGGTAGCATCCATTACGAGAGTCATAGTGTGGATCAAAGTCTCTCTCTAAATAGACATGGATAAACAACTACAAATTAAGGTTCCAATTATAACAACTGCTTCAATTATCATCATTATAAATCATATGAACAATAGGTAGCACCATTACGGGAGTCACAGTTTGGATCAAAGTCTCTCTCAAAAATAGACATGGATAGACAACAACTACAAAAAAGGTTCCAATTATAACAATTGCTTCCATTATCTCAATCATATCATCAATGGCTTCCATTAGGAGATTCACAATCAGGATCATATTCTCATTTCTCTATTTTAGATGTGTTGTCTCATCCAGTATCTAACTCTACAAATAGAGAATCAACTGATGGTTGAGGTGGCTCTTCTTTCCAATAGAGAGCTTGTCTAACATGTAGTGTTGGTTGGCAAGGTGAGTTTGGTGAAACTTGTCCTCCTCGAGTCGCTTAAAAGCCTGTAAAGATCCATACTGGCTGACATTTCCTTGTCCAAACATGCAAATATTCAAGTTCAAAAATATGATCTGGTTTATATGGACTAAACTGTCTCACAAACCATCGATTTATTAGATTACTTTGAGTGGACAAAATTGTCACTTTAAACAAAAATGAATAAAAATTGAAATCAGTAGGAAATTCATAATATTCAACTAGAAATGGTCCCTCAAAGAAACATTGAATAACTACTACATGATTATTCAACCATTCCTCTTGATTTCAAATAGCAGTGGTTCCTTAAATAGAAACACTCCAATCCTGTGAGAGAGCGACTTTGAGTAGAGGTTGTCAATTTTCTCCATACATGTTGACCAAATAAGTTTTAACTTCTTCATCAGTTGTTTGTGGACGATAATAGAACATTAGACATTCTTGGGCAAGTTTTCTACTTGCATATCCAAATTTGATGCGTTGTTGATTATAGTATACCAATTGCTGATAATGTAGATTATGGTTGTTTTGTCCATATCCTATTTGGCAATATTGAATTTCTCAAGATCGCTGCAAATGTAATAGCACTCTCTAATTTTCTATTTTTTCCAAATGCAGCAATCTTTCTTGTATTTTTATTGAGAAAGAGGCTAGGAGAGACATGTCCCTTCATGAGACATGTCTATTCATTATAATTGTTAATCTTTCATTAATCAATTATATATTAGAATAATATAAGTTTGCATAATATATATTTAATAATAATATATATAATATAACACACACACACACACACAGATATATCACATATATATATATACAAATACAATATATTATTATTAATTAATATTAAAGTATTATATGTATTCTAAATGATCATACGACTGAAGCTAAAACATTAACACTCCCTCTTAGCTAGGGAGGATGATCGAATAGAACCTGTAGTAGTCTCACTTGTCAACACTTATGACCCTCACAATAGCTACACAAAACATCAACACTCCCTCTTAACTAGAGAAGATAAAATCCATCACAGTAATAAATCCATTAATTTTGAAAGAGAGAAGATATCACCTCACTGTGATATCAAGAGATATGGTTTATGAAGGAATATCATGTCACGTGATGTTCACCATAGCTCATAAATATCCATGATATGTGTAATGAAATTATGTCTCATGATGTATGCCATATGGATATTAAGTTTACATAGAGATATGCCACACTACATGACATTTCTCATATGGTCCAGTCAATGTGTAATACTAAGTTCAGAAGGATCCTAATATGATCCACATGGATATAAATAAATTACATAATTTGTGATATGAAGGATCACCTAACATGTGATACCAGGTTTTACATATCACCTGACACGTGATATGAGGAATCTCCTAACACATGATACCAAGTTTTACATATCACCTAACATGTGATATGAGGAATCACCGAACTTGTGATACCTGATTTTATATATCACCTGACACGTGATACCAAGTTTTACATATCACCTAGCATGTGATATGAGGAATCACCGAAAATGTGATACCTGATTTTATATATTACCTTAGATTGTAATATAAGGAATCACCTTAGATCGTGATACCTAGTTTTCACATCACCTTAGATCGTGATATGAGGAATCACCTTAGAACGTGATACCTGATTTTCATATCACCTTAGATCGTGATAACAGGATATAGTAATTAGAGAACATTACATTCCCCTTACATATAAATTGATTATGGTATGTGCACTGACATATCAAAATTTCTACCATAATGAATCTCCATATGAGGAATCGCCTTAGAACGTGATACCTGATTTTCATATCACCTCAAATCGTGATGCCAGGATATAGTAATTGGAGAATATTACATTCCCCTTACATATAACCCTATTATGGTATGTTTACTGACATATTAAAATGTCTACCATGACTAATCTCCATTACAAGATCGTCACCTTGTAACATCAAATACAAGTGTTCATTGTCTAAGAAGTCGTCACCTCTCAAAAATGTACACATGATGGGTGGACCCATAAAGTCATGGAGTCACACACATGACATCCACCTTGACTCAACTCAGAGAGTGGATCCTTTATGGCTTATCCCAGAGGGTGGACATAAGGGATTTCACCTTAGACTTCTCTCTCAAAGAGAAGAATGCAATAACATACAAAATAATAGATCACATATGTTAAACCTCATTTTTATCTAAGGCTTCATTCTTCAAAATAACAAGTTTATCTCAAAAGTATACAACCTTCTCTCTAGTAAGAGACTTGGTGAGAATATCAACCATCTATTCTATAGTGATAATGTACCTTGAATAGCATACTTATGCACTTTATATAGTTTTCATCACTCTTGGTGAAACCCAAGTTATGTATGAGTTAGCATAAATGCATTTCAACCAACACACATGGGACTCAGTCTCATGATCATAGTCCTCTTGACTGCAAAAAACATCTTTATTGTCGACTCCCAATATAACCAAATTCCTTAGAAATCAGAATGAATCAAATCCTTTGGATGCTACCTTTTAAATTTTAAGGTCTTGCAACAACCTCCTGACCTCCTCGTCCAAGGTTGCTTTTAGATGAAATATCAAAACTCCCTCTAAATCGAATATCAACCTTCTGCCAGCAAGTCATGCCT
Source organism: Thuja plicata (assembly GCA_018584345.1). Classification (NCBI taxonomy): domain Eukaryota; kingdom Viridiplantae; phylum Streptophyta; class Pinopsida; order Cupressales; family Cupressaceae; genus Thuja; species Thuja plicata. The sequence goes on from MU227352.1 coordinate 1,983,224, forward strand.
TTGTTCTTTGGTATGGAACTTCATCATTTGAATCGTAATCCTTTGGCCTTTTATAGTTTCCTGGTCACTATGAAAACCATCTCGATATGACTTTCCCTTTTCAATCAAAATGATTAAGGTCCTTGAAAATTAATTTTGGGAGATCCTCTAGTAGCTCCCTCTGTTACAAAACATACATGGTCCAATCATGAAATATATTTCTCAAGGAGGCTCTCATTATCTGGTACATGATGATGTTGAAAATTTGATATTATTCATAGGAGTAGTTTCTTGTAGGCAAATGTACTTGTCTGATTTCATAGTAACATGAGCACAAATGTAATTAAGTGTGGATTTATCTCTAGGCTTGACAACACCAATCATTCATGATAATGTAGCTTCCATCTGAAGCTCCAAGTACATGCATTAACCTCTTAACCTTCTTGTCCAAGGATGCCTTAGTCAACCTTCTGACCTCCTTGTTCAAGGTTGTCTCTGATAGATTGTCAGACTCCCTCTGAATCTAATGTTTGTCTTCAATTCAATTCCATAACTGCAAGTATCAAGTTTTCTTGAATGCAATTTCTTATGCTTCTTGATTCGTCCTGAAGGCATTCAAAAAGAGATTACAAATAGTTGATCAAACTAAACTGTCTTGAAGGGAAATACCAATCATAGAAGCATACAATATTTGTCATCCCAATGTTATAACATGAACTAATGAACATTATTCAAGGGTATGAAATACTTATCTCTTATGTTGGTACATAATAGAGATAGTCTTGAGCTGGGTCACAAGACTGTAGTAAGGTTCTATCTTTGCTACCTTGTTGGTTCCAAGAAAAGAACCAAGAATGTCACAACCATGTATTGCACATCTACTATCTTCTCCTTGATTGCTACAGTTCCTTGATCACTAGAGAAGTCATCTCAACATGATCTTCTCCCTCTTGAAACAATACAATCCTCAATAGTCAATTTAAACAAATCTTCTAGTTTCATCATTTGTCACAGAAGGGTGCCCTTCTTACACAATCCCAATCATAGAAGATATCTTTCTCCAAAAGATTCACATCATCTAGCATGATCCATATATGACATGAAAGTAAAGATCCAAGATCATTTTGGAGCTACTTTCATAAGATCATGTTTTGCACAATGCCTTGGTAGTATACCTAATGCAACATTTATCTTTTCGTGTGCATTAGTCCCCTTTTCTGTGAATGAAATAGCTTTCATCTCTAATGTCCCTTTTCTCTTATTATTTTATCCAGATTTCATCTCATTTCCGATTTATTTTTTTAATTATCCAAATGTTTAGAATAAATATTTCTCTTTTAATAGCCAGGCGGGTTATTTATTTATTTTCTGACGAATCTAAGAATGACAAGATGTTGAATTCTGCAATGATTCTCACATACTAACTCGAATATATGATAATGCTAATATTGAATTCAATGATGCTCCACAAACCTTCATGGCATACCAATCTCCTCTAGATAGATATAGCCAGTTCCGCTGATTGTACAGATTGGACCCAAATCCCTTATGTCATCAGCTTCAAAATACAATAGAAAACACAAAGATTGCTTGTGTATTGAAAGTGTGATCCCTAGTGAAGGTCACTTCGCCTATTATTCACAATGATAAAGGAATAAAATACCGCCTTCAATTCATTTGATGAATGATATCTATCGTTGTTGCTGTTGTGGTTAGTATTCACCAATGCTTCTATCTTCCTTGCCATACTCTTGCGACTATCTTCTCATTTACATGATGTGTAACTCCCCTCTAGGGTATCATGATAAATAGATGAATAAAGTAATCTCTCTCACACATAAGATGATTCACTAAGGATCACTGATCAACGAAGCAAATCACAGAATCACAAGTTGCAGGATGTAGGCTTAGAAAACATGATCTCAATGAGTCGTCGATTTCTGATATACATAACTCGCATCGCCAATGATCTCAGATAGGCACTGTGAATGTGATTAGCTTAGGAAGATATTGTAGGAACAATCACCAATATGTTTTACCAAGTCTCTGTCAAGTAGGTTGATCGCTGACAATTACAGAAGGAGATCATTGATTATGAAGATCGCCAAATATGTGTAGATCGCTTGATGTGGTGTGTATATCAATTGTTACGCATTTGATATACCAAAGAGTCACTAATATGATCACAGCACCAAGACATTGTGTATCGCCAAGAAGATTGCAGGTATTGCATATCAAATGCACATATATAATTTGCAGTATGTTGTTGTGTATAATCGTTGCTCAATATGAATTCGCTGAGTCAATTCACTATTACTCGGATCGCATATCTCAGGATAGTTGTATACGATGATTTATAGTGCCTTCATGTAAACCAATATAGTGGGACAATTTTCATTGTAGCAGATACCATAAGAAGTGAATATAATTAATAAAGTCTTTCTTACTCAACATATTAAGGCTTTGGAATATGCCACCCTCCCGAGTCAAGTAGTGTTCCACACCAACTAAGAAATCATGCCGTCATTGAGCCCTCCATGATTGCCACCCTTATGTGTTTTACATTGCTAAATTTACATATAACTTCCTCCGTCGAGAATCATATGTTGAGAACAATTCATAGTGGCAATAATATTTCTCCATCGATCCCTTAAGTAATCTTTCCCTATAAATCTGATCAGATTTTCTTTAGCAGAAGAATTTCCAGTTGGAGCGAAGTCTACTACCACCGTTCTTAATTTATTTCCTTCACTAATATGAATGCCTCATGACAATGGAAAGTAGTTCAGAAGTTCCCGACAAATATAAAATAATATCAAGACGATGAACCAATAGCCACGCCCAAATTCATAGCCGCATATATTTACATTTGCAGTCCAGCTCTAATACCATATTGAATTTCTCAAGATCGCTGCAAATGTAATAACACTCTAATTTTCTATGTTTTCCAAATGCAACAATCTTTCTTATATTTATATTGAGAAAGAGGCTACGAGAGAAATGTCCCTCTATTCATTATAATTATTAATGTTTCATTAATCAATTATATATCAGAATAATATAAGTTTGCATAATATATATTTAATAATAATATATATAATATAACACACACACACACACACACACACATATACAAATACAATATATTATTATTAATTAATATTAAAGTATTATATGTATTCTAAATGATCATACGACTGAAGCTAAAACATTAACAGACGACCATCGCAAAACACCTTTTCACTAATCACGCTGCCTGCTCCCTTTTTCATCCTATCAACACCTTCTCGGGTGAGAAAATCTGCAAAAATAAGAAATACGATGGCTTAATCAATTCGATTTTGTATTCCAATTTGTCATTGTTCATTTTTTTTATTGCTGACCTCATATGTATCTTATTCAATTTTTCGTTATTCAATTTTGTACTCCAATTTGCATTCTTACCTTGTCATCAAGTGTACGCATTCTTAAGTTGTTATTGAGTATAAGAACATTGTGACATTTGACTATATGCATTGTTAAGTTGGCATTGAGTGTATGCCTTTGTCTTTAAACATTGACTATATACATGTTTAAGTTGTTATTGAGTATAAGAAGACGGTGATATTGACTATATGCATTCTTAAGTTATCATTGACTGTTTGCCTTTGTCTTTAAACATTGACTATATGCATTTCTCTTTAACATTGACTATATGCATTTGTCTTTACCATTGAGTGTATGCATTTCATAAATCTAGTTAAACATGGAACACGAATAAATCAAAATATACATAGGTGTGAACCACATAGGTGGTTCGGTCATTCCATTGGAGGAAAGCATAAATCTTAAATCATAATACAAGTTGCATTATGAAAGTCCCCTTCACAAATAGACAAGGATACACAACAACTATAATTCGGGTTCCAATTACAACAACTGCAACAACATTACATTGTTTACTTATGTCATATGACACAAAACTTACATTGTATGACATTATCATCGTTTCTTTTCATATCACATGATTACAATTAAGTACAACAGAGCAAAAAATTGTGCTGCCACATCGTTCAAAATTTTACACTGGGTACAATACCCCCTTATCCATAAACAAAAAACACATTTATGGTCTACTTCACCATAGATAACTACAATTTAGTACAAAAGAGCTAAAAAATGGGCAGCCACATCAGTCAAAATTTTACAATGGCAACAATTGACCTCAGTTTTCCATAAATCTTGGAAATGGACGAGGAGTCTCGTATCCACTGCCATTACTCTCTCCCCCACTAGTATGAGATGTCACTTGATTAGGATTGTCCTAGATGAGATTTACTAGTTGAGCGAGCAATGCATTTCTTTGATCAGGATTGGTTGTCATCTGTGATGAGGTTTCAGGAGTACTCCCTTGTTGTGCATTAACGTTTCCTACTAAGGCCGCGACAAGAAGGCTAAACATGTTAAACAGAGTTGGGTGTTGTGAGGGTAAAGGTGTGCTAGGCGTACTGACTATATTTTGGGTAGGCGAACTGGCTATATCTCCCTTCTTACTTCTACGTCTTTTACGTTGATTTGGGTTTTCTTCTCTTTCTTACCCGCGTTGTTCCTTTTAACATGCCTTCTCCTTTGCCCATTTTGCTTTCTCCTCAACTTCTCTCAATCTTTGTTCTTGCCTATGTACCCTTATTACTTATGTTGCTGTCATGTTTGCTTCTCTTTCAACTTTCCTCTCCCAAATCTACTCCTTGTGTTGAGTGTTCTCCTTAAGTTGCTTCCCAATGTACAGAAAGCAAAAAAATAGAGAAGAGGTGCGAATACAGAATCCGAAACATGAATCCCAATGCAGAAAACAGAGGCTGAATTAGGTACAAACTTCAAAAAATGAAGTACAACTGGCACAAATTTCAAGAAAATTTCTCGGCTGACCTAGAAAAATCCGACGAAGACCTAGAAGGAATCTAAAATCAAATTTAAAATTCATTGGCACAAATTTTGAGGCATGAAAGATGAGGTACCTAGAAAATTATGAGTGACCTAGTTGACCTCTTGAAAAACCCACCAAGAATCTATAAGAATATTTTGGATTCGGCACGCAAACAGAGAGTTTCAAAAGCAACCCTAGCCGGTTGTGCAAGTCTTCAAGAAAAATGCAAAATTTTTTGTCTAACAATGGAGGATGTGCAAAAATGACCATAAGTAGGGTCATTTTGGAAGAAGCATGCGAGAAACACTGAAAACGATAGCTAAAAAAGGCAGTGGAACTGTCATTTTTTTTAAAACAGAGACCCAAGTAGTGTGCAGAGATATTCGAGCCGCGTGGGAGAGAGAAGACACGTGATTTGCAGAGGACACGTGAAGGTCTCCACAAAACTGTGCAGAAAGTTGCAGGAGTGGTGCACTCGGAAGATAACACGTTGATAGAGGCAAACACGACTATGAAAAATAGTCATTTTTTCAGAAAGTTATGGCAAAAATTGCAAACACAGAAAATTATGATTATTAGAAAAAGAACTTCTCGATTTGCCTGAGGATTTTTCACAAAAACCCTAGTCACATTTTTTGAAACAAAGAGCCCAAAAATTTCACAGAAAATTATTTCAAAAAATTAAAGAGAAGATAATTTGAAAATAAAATGTGGCTCTAATACCATATTATTTACATAAGATGACCATTAAAGAAATAAAAAATATAATAATATTCTAATATGTTCCTGTTGGTGAAGTTGTGCAATGTACTCATTGGATATGAGTATCAATGACTTTTTGCATAGACGAAGCACCCTGAAACGAGCTCCATGTGTAGATTGATGCATTCTTTGCACGGGAAGTACGAGGAATTTGCTAGTATTGCTAGTTTGTTGTTTGTTGTCAAATGGTGTGCATGACACAATGTCAACATCATGGTCACTTGTGTGAAGTCCATCATCAAAAACCTGACTATCCAATTGATCCCAATTCGAGGCATCTGTAAAGTAGTAAACTACCTCATCTGGGTCGACATGTGGTGGTGAGGGCATTGAAAGGGATACATCCTCCTCTACACAGTTTATGGGTTGAGCGAGATTAGTAGTTGTCTCATGCAACCAATTAGGTGCATCAACTTGAGTTGGGAAACTCAAGCCATCTGCACCGCCCATTCCATCATTAATGGTTGGTTTCTCATCATTTGTTTTAGGTTGAGATGGTTGTAGACACAAATTCAGATCCTCAGATGCATCATCTGATGTCTCTTTATTGGTATCATTGTACCTTCTCACAAAACTATCAATTGCATCTTCATTGTAACCATTCATTTGTATAAATGCCTCCATTGCAATTACCTCTCCCTCACCTTGAACTGCATTTGCACCACCATCTGATTCGGGTTGAGGCTCAACTAACAGTGGTTGATCGTCATCCTCTCGAAGAACGAAAGCCTCACTTGGCCTCATATCATTCACTAAGGCAGTCTGGTTGAAAGGCCAGATCCCTTTCCTGTGGAACCCACTCATTACATTGCCCGACGCTAATGTTTGAGAGATTGATTTGCTGGCTAGACTTGCCAACTCTTCACGTCCAATTTCAATCTGAGGGTTGTTTGCCAACCACACGTTCCTATGTTGTTTGAAGTATGTTTTAAAAGGAGCAAATATTCTCACATCCAATGGTTACAACTTGTCGTTGGTATGTGAGGGAGAGACCCCGCCAGGGATGGTTCTAGCAAAGTGTTCCAGCCAATTGAGAAACAACTCCTTCATCATCCATGTGTGTTCTTGTATTGACATGCATGCCTTTGGCTCACAATTGACAATATTATTTTTTATGTGCCTCTTCACTTTGAACAAGTAAAACCCGGGTGTGCTCAACCCAGTTGTCCTCACACATGCAAGGACAGTGATCCACTCCCTGCTTTTTGAGATGAGATGTGGGACATTTATGGCTCCCAATCGAGCAATTACTCTCATACCTCCCTCCAGCTTGCACACATGTTTCAGCGCAGTTCTAAATTCTGTTGGACCCATAGTGGTTGAGGTTGTACATAGTTTCCAAGTTGTCGTAAAAAAATACTACAGTTAAAACCATTATAACCCTGCCCGGTCCACTCCTTTTGTTGTTCTAATTGTCAAGTCTAGGTGGCGGTGTCTAAAACTTGTCCACCATGATCTCCTTGGAAAGCCATCGGTGAATGGGTTAACCCTTCCTGCAGTAATTTGGGCAACAATTGTCTGAAGGTTACACACTTGTACTTCATGCCCAATATCTGCCATGTCCTTGCACCACTGCACAACTTCTTCGTCATCTTCAACAGTTAAAATTGTCTTTGGCCCCCTCCTCTTAGTGATTGTTGTTCCCATCAGCCACGCCCTCAAGTTGGAAGCAAGTATCTTCCACTTCTTTGTTGCAGCCCTTACTGATATCTCGCCTTTTTCAACGTTGCTAACTACAACATCCATCTCAACAATTGTCCACTGTCTTATTGGGGCTGGAGGGGCCTGGTTAGTTGAGGCCAAGTCCCCTCCATTGCCTTGTTGTGCATTCACTTCTTCCATATTGACAACAAAATCATTAACCAGAACTTCTTCTGCATTGACAAGAGAACCATTATCAACATCTTCTGCATTGACCTCTGTGTTTGTGAAGTGCATGCTGCGAGTTGCTCTTATACTTCTCTTCCCAGTGTTTATTTTCTTCGACTTTCATTTGCCTGCCATGGTTCTGACTTAAGCTGCAACCACTTTCTTTATATCAGAATATACCACTTACCACATACCTGTATTTACTTGTTTAAATTTAAGAGCTCTAGTTAAATCATTCACATGTATTGAAGTCTGTATGCAAATATATGTGGCTATAAAAACACAATCATATATTTATGTATGTGTGTGCAAAGAAATATGCATATGTGCACATGTATGTATCTGTGTATGTGACTGTGTACGTACATTTGTGTATGTAGTGGATATGAGGTTTTTATTTCAATGAATGTAAACTTACAATGTATACAGTAATGTAAGATTAAGAATGCATAGAGTCAATGTAAGCTTGGCATTGCATACATTCGATGACTACAGAGAAACGCATGAGTGAATGAGTAGAGAGAAATTCATAAAGTCAATTGTAAACTTATCTATGCAGAGACATTTCATGTAATAATTTTAGAGTATGATTAAAAAAATTGATGGACCTACTCAAACCCTCAATTGAATACAAAGAAATGGTTGAAACAAACAAGAAACCGTAAAAGAAACGAATACAATAACATTTCATGATTAAACTAGCAAATGAATACAATAAGTTAATTTCATGATTAAAATAGTAGATTTAATCATATTATCGACAATGTACCGTATTTCTTTGACATTCCATATACTAATGTCACAAAATAATATAAGACAAATGCATACAAACAATGTCAACTTAAGAATGCAAACACTAATTACGGAGACAAACAATTCAATGTCAACTTAACAATGCATACAATCATTGTAAGCTTAGCAAATGACCTCAATCAGTGAGACAAAGAATTCAATGTCAACTTAAGAATGCATACAATCAATGTAAGCTTAGGAAATTAGTAGAATCAGTGTGACAAACAATTCAGTGACAACGTAAGAATGCACACAATCAATGTAAGCTTAGCAAATCAGTGTGACAAACAATTCAATGACAACTTAAGAATGCATGCAGGCAATGTAAGCTTAGCAAATCAAAGTAGTGGACCGATACCCTCGTCGCATGCAGAGAAACGAAGTCGGCGGGAAGCATTTGTGGGAGAAGATTTTTTGAGAAACTGGTATAAAGAATGGTAAATAAACGTGGTTTTAGGGCTCGCGGTGGTTAGGTTATGGCCCCAATTTGGTCCATTACGTGGCAAACGGTGAGCAAGGGATGTGTAATCAAGGTTTGTTATGGGGCGTCGATTGATTTTGAAGGGTCCTCTGATGCATATTATTATATTGGCCCTTGATTAACGTAAGGGCCCAAGTGTTTATATTAGATTGCAATCCTACTACGAATGTTGACATAGTGAGCAGGCCCACATTAAAAACATCTTATTATTATATGTATACATGTTTATTAATGCATACTATGTACACCTTACTATCACAAAAGAGTCTAATATGAAGGCATGTAAGTAATGCATATAGTGACCAGTACCTTGATTTATGAAAAACACACCTAATTATGAAGTTTCAATGCACTAACTAAACATAATGTGATCACCTTAGTAACTTGAAACAATATAATTTGAGGGCATAAATAACGCATACAATAAGAACATGAAATAGCCCGATTTGCTAAAAACACAATATAACTTACTCAAAACAATGTCATGTGAGAACATGAATTATGAATGCAGTTAGAATAATGCAGACCATGAACACCTTAATAACTGAAAACAATACTTTGAATGTATGTAACTAACTGAAAACATGAATACACTAGAGTAACATAACTAACACATACTCTGAACCCTAGCTTGATTTTTAAAAGCATGAAATAACTAACCGAAAACAGTGTAATGGAAGAACCTAAAATTTGAATGCGTCTAAGTAATGCATATTGTGAACAACTTAGTAACTCGAAACAGTATAATTTGAATGTGTCTAACTAATGCATACAATGAACACTTGCTAGATATCTGAAAACATGAAATTAGTAATTAAAAAGTGTTATGCAAGAACACGTAAATCAGTAATGAAAATAGTTTAAAATATATATGAACATACAGTAAGCAAACAAATATGGAAAAAAAAAACACCAAATAAATGATAGCTCAAGGTACCAACCTAAACATGAGCAAAATCTCCCAAAGGAGCACTAGATTCTGCAGAGAATAATGAGCTGAATGCAGACAACACAGAATAATCAGCACACAAACATGGAATTTAGATTGAAAAAAGATAGAGGAAATTGCTTCTTATAAGAATTAGTTCATTAAATTTGTGACTCATAAATTTGAATTTCAAATTAGGGTGGGAAAGAATCAGCCTTTTCATGCTACACTCGCACTTGTTTGGCATTAATTTGAATTCAATTTTATAATTCATACAATGGCTTCATGAATTCAAATTTGTATTTAAAATTTGCATTGTTTATTTCCTCTAATGGTGAGCCTCACCATTAACTATCTATGCAAGTACAAATTGCAGGAGGGAGTAATTGCTTCACGATGTCATAGGATTTGTGAGTGAATGTATTTGCATTAAAACATATTATGCACCAATAGCTGTGTATATTTGTAGGTGACTCGAAATATTATGCACCACTAATTGTGCATGTTTGTACATAAATAATATATATTTCTATTCTTGGAGCAACCCATTGTATTTGTAATTGTAAATAATGAAGTTTTTTTTTTAATAACAATGTTACCTTTTTGGTGCAAGTTGATGTGTATTAGAAACATAAATGTACTAATAGTTGTGCAGTTGTGTTTATTTATTAGTGACATGGTGAACGGTTATTGGGTATGTAAGTAATTACTTTTGGCACTTTTGTTTTATAGGAAATGACTATCAACATGATTTTTATTTTTATTTTTTGTTTTATAGGAAATGACTTTTGTTTTAAGTGCATTTTGTAGAGGCAGCCAATATTTGCGAAAAGCAATATCCCGTCTACAATGTTTGAGCAGACCAATGGCTTGGCCGAAAATCCTGCTAATGTTGAAGAGGATGTCGACCAAGTTACAGCAGATGCATACCAGAGAACATATACATAACAGTTTCTGCAATTCTGGCATGTAAATGTAATAGTAGAAAAGATTACATACGGACTGGCTAACAGCTTGTGAAGGTATAAACAGACTAACGGACCTCAATCTTTTTGCAACAGTAATTTTACAGGCGATTGACCAGAAACAGATCACTGGAAAGGGATGTTATTCTGAAATAGGGTACAATAACACATCAAAAAGGTTTAACTAAATTACACCATAAAATCAGTCACCCGGGAATGTGGGTAAGTGTATTGGTACAGGGTTCCCATCCCCAACCCCAACTTTCCTAGTATACAGTACAACTACTAACATAAGGCAAAATTGAGTAAATGCCCGATTAATCCCTGAAATAAGAATCAATAGAAGTGAGAGAAAACAAACCGATGCCACATATTTTGGTTTCTTAAGGATTCTAAGGAAAGTTGTTAAGAACTGAAACTTGTTGCCCAGAAGAGCCTTCTCCCTAACCCTTGTATCAGTTCTGCCTTGCACAGAAGTATCACTGTGAGCTGCTCATTCTTGTGTAGATAGACAATTCTGGATCTTAGAAAAATCTATTTTATTGTAGACATACTTCCAGCTTAATTCAAGCTTGCAGCTTCTGCTCATCTACTCGTGAATAAACTAGCCATTTCCTGCATATATTCTAACCTGTATCTCCCAAGAGCTCCTTTGGAAATAGTTGCTTATTGTTAAATGTATGCAATTTTTGTGCTTCTGGATTTCCGTTCCATGGATAGAGAAGTACGGCTAAGATAGCTATAAAACCAAAACCAATAGCTCCAGCAAATGGATGCCCTGCATATGCACCTGTAAGCAAGCTAGGTGCATTCAAATTGAACTTAACAAAACCACCAGCCTCGATCAAAAAATTTGCTGCAATTAAGCCTGCATGCAAACCAATTGATGCAGAAAGGTTCCCATTACTTTTTGCCCTAGCCCCCGATAAAGCTACAGATAACATCCACAAACCAGGCATAACAGGCAGAGACCTGCAGAGAAAAGAGATTTTTTATCAGAACAAAAAAGTTAAAAACTTAAGAAGACAAGTGGATCTTCATGAACAACTCCATTAGCTAAAAAGCTGCACAGGGGTACAAGAAAAATCACTCATTTCCTTAAAGCATTCATAGTGAAATAGTTATATTAAGCCAGGATCATTTGTAAAGACTCTAAGTGTCTTCCATTTAAGAAACTATATTTATCTCCATAGCCAGAACTGGCAATAAATGGAATAGCTTTAAATCTCTAAATCCAATAGCAGGCAATCTCCAGGTTTCAGTAGTATAGAAGATATTAATTTCGTAAAAGTTCATAAATGGAACAACGTCATCAAGCGGTAGAAAATAATTGACCTGTGGACAGACGAAAACACAATGCCTGAAAGTATGACAGCTTTGTGAAAGCCAAGGTCGCTTGCTATTTCTTCATGCAGCCATGACCTAAAAAGTAGTTCCTCAAATACAGCCGTTGCCAAGCCCAATCCGAAGGCATGGACAACCAATTTTAGAACTCTGAAGCATGTTTTGATTGTAGAGATAAAACCCGTCGACATAAAGAACAAGAATTCTGGCTTTAAAGCAAACACAGCATAGCCAAGGAAGATATGCGCTGAATATACTGATATGACGAGTGTTAGACCAATTATCACACCCTTAATCAAATTGAGTATCTGCAAAACAATCACAAAATGATGTAACAAAAATAATAGTCAGTAATTATTGGAGGAGAAAATAATAGTCAGTAATACACCATATTTTATTATTGAAATATTACAAGCATAAATTTGCATTAAGCACTTCATATCAGATCACTCTTCATAAGGTTCAAAAGCTCAAATGAATCGTGATCCATGAAAAGTTAACCCCATTCACCAAATAATATATATAAATCACAGAATTATGATTCATAAATGGAGAAAGATATTTTTTACTTTGAACCTTTTTATAGTAGATGTAAAATTAAATTGCTAGAGAATGTAAAGCAGATTAAATAGTTACAAATCAATATATATAATTCAATATCACAGGAATCAATTAACCATCGAGAGTAAGAGCATTTAAAATTAAAAAGCATTTGATTTTTGTTGATATTATGGCCTTTACGGCAAAGATCGACCATCTTGGAGAAAGAGGAAATAATAATAAATATATTGGAAATATTTATTATAATTCGATTTATAAATAATAATAATAAATATGGGTGATATTTATTATTTATTGTTTATAAGATATTCTTTATATGAGTAAATAATAAATATAATAAGGATATTTATTATTACTTGGGAGGGCCCAAGTCGGCCACCCTTGAGGTGGTTGAATTTACAAATCATACTCATATATAAGAAGTTCGATCCTTGAGAGAATGATCGTCAAAAACATAACATGATTCTCTCCCTTCAAGGATCGAATTCCTTATCTCATGTGCGAATCGGTCAAGTATAGCTTTGAGTGAATTTGGCAAAGTGCTGGAGCGAATTCATTAAGTGAACGCATTGAGCGAATTGTGCTGGAGCGAATCCATATTGTTTTGTGAAGAGCAAATTAAAGTGTTGAGCGAATTATCCTTGTGTGATCTTGGAGCATGATCCACATCAGCCATGGAGATCGATGAGCAGATTTAGTGCGAGCAGACTTGGCAAATAAGTGCGAGCTTATGATCAACATCCTTTTGACACAACATATATCCGATATCAATTGGAAAGGAAGTTTTAACTATTGTGAATTGATTCGGTATTCTGATCCAGATCTACGTAATATCAACGATGTATATACATGATGTATATTAGGATCAGCAATTGCCATACATTGCATATGTGATGCAATATCTGTCATCATTAGTGCAGATCAGATGTACCTAAAGGACTGTAAATAGGACAAATTGGATAACTCTTACAGTGCAGATCGAAGCCAATCTGGGTATTGTTTTCATTCAGATTTGAGTGCCAAATCAGATTCAAATGACAAATTAGAGGTAACCAAGGAACAAGATTTTGAGGGCAGATTTGAAGGCATCATAAGGTCTCCAAATCCGGGTAACATCTTGCCTTTCTTGTGTTTATTATTCTATATGTTGTGCTTAGTGTTTGAAAGACCTCTATAGTTTGTACATTCCTTGTTAAATCTGGAAAATATTAACATGGTATCAGAGCCTAGGTAGAGGAAAAGATCAATTTTCAGATCTAGGAATACAAACTAACTCTTTCAAAACTAAGAATGGCAACCGGGGTTTCACCCGGAAATAGTTATTTATCTTTACTTCTTATTATGAGGGCTTTTGATTTGCATATGCAAATTCAATTGGTTGTCTTCTAATTATTGGTTCCTGTGAAACATCTCCGGGATCTTATTGGCTGGAAAGATGAGTAGACTTCAAGTTGTTCCAATTAACTGATTAACCTCCTAGTGCATATTATCTTCTCTTAAGGCATATTTTCAAATTGCCCTTCCATTATTGGTTAGATTCAAGCTACCAAGAAACATACCTTGAGAGGGAGTTTTGATCTTGTTAGAAGGAAAAGATAGGATTATCCAGAAGGAGTAGGTCACCTTGAGTAACATATACCTTGGTATGACTTAATTATGAATGTGGTTTAAGAGGGAGTTCAATCATGGGCTCACTTAAATTTGTGTTATGAACTCCTTCCTTATGTCATGCTGATTACTTGCTATGGAAGCATACTTTGCATTGACATATTTCTGTTTTGTATGCATGGATGCATACTTTACCTTAACATATGTCTTACTTATGTATGGGATCATACACAGCTGATTAGCAGCATACCTTGCATCAAGTATACTTTTGTTATGCATGAGGAGAATACATTACATTATGAACAATTACTTTGACATATTTATGTTATGACACATGTTATACCTTACGCTGTTATGGGAACATACACAGCTGATTGTTAGTATAACTGATTAACTGTTTCCTTTATTGATGCATGGGTGCATACATTATTGATTAATGAATGTGGGAACATACATTATGATACTTAGAGATAATGTTGTTGTATGCATGGGAGCATACTTTATATGGATATATGTTATCCTTTATATATGCTTTGCTATTGATCATATATATGTGTGAATACATTTCTTTATAGAGGGAACTATATTGCATCTTGCTCTATATGTGATCACACTGCACCTGGTTATATGTTGGACAAATTTGGTTACTCTTATATGGTGAGACTTATGTGAGTACTCTTATGCTTATGGCTAAGACTTGTCTATGGATACTAGATGAATTATGTTTGTTCTATGAGAGAACTACATTTGGATATTGGTTATTACATTTGGTTACATTTAGTATACTTAATATATGGGGCATACGTCATTTGTATACTTCAGCATGTATGTATGGAGCATACTTTAGTGGCTTATTGTGTATGTATTGATCACACTTTCTTTTATAGCTGAGTCTATATTTATTGATTATAGCTGAGACTATATTACATGTGGTTCTATGTGTGAACACATTTTGATTCTTATGATCATAGTTGCTACTCTTATGTGGATAAGATTTTGT
>MU227352.1:2007410-2022831 GCA_018584345.1 Thuja plicata
ATTATATATATATATATATATATATATATATATATATATATATAGAGAGAGAGAGAGAGAGAGAGAGAGAGAGAGAGAGGCATGTCCTTGTAAAGACATGCCTCTTCCCATTAATTATAATTTAATCAATCTTATAATGTTTCATCAATCAATTATTAATTTAGAATAATATAATAGATTAATATTAAATATTATATTTCATATGATTAATAATAATATAACATATATAACATATTATTATTAATCAACATATATTATATGTATTCTAAATGATCATAGGACTGAAGCTAAAAACATTAACACTCCCTCTTAGCTAGGGAGGATGATCAAACAATATGTGTAGTGATCTCCCGTGTCAACACTTATGACCCTTACCATAGCTACACTAAACATCAACAATCCCTCTTAGCTAGGGAAGATAAAATTCATCAAAATGCAATTCACAAAAGATCCATTACTTTTAAGAGAGAAGATATCACTTCATCGTGATATCAAGAGATATAGTCTGACCAAGAATATCAAGTCTCGTGATATTCACCATAACTCAAAGAATATTTTAGATATCACCTCAATATGATATCAGAGATATGTTCTGACCAAGAATATCAAGTCTCATGATATTCACCATAACTCAAAGTATTTTAGATATCACCTCAATATGATATCAAAGATATGGTCTGACCAAGAATATCAAGTCTCATTATATTCACCATAACTCAAAAAGTATTTTAGATATCACCTCAATATGATATCAGAGATATAGTCTGACCAGGAATATCAAGTCTCATGATATTCACCATAACTGAAAAATTTCCATAGGTAATGTATCCTTAATGTAAGGTATCATCTATTGTGATTTGTTTCAGCCATCACACGATGTCTATCACAATAGAAGGTCAATGGTCTGTTTAAGGAACTGAATCCACCATGCAGGAAATCATCTACTGTGATCTGTTTCAGCCATCACACGATGTCTATCACAATAGAAGGTCAATGGTTTGTTTAAGGAACTGTATCCACCATGCAGGAAATCATCTATTGTGATCTGTTTCAGCCATCACACGATGTCTATCACAATAGAAGGTCAATGGTCTGTTTA
This sequence comes from Thuja plicata, assembly GCA_018584345.1. NCBI lineage: Eukaryota > Viridiplantae > Streptophyta > Pinopsida > Cupressales > Cupressaceae > Thuja > Thuja plicata. The sequence continues at coordinate 2,008,510 of MU227352.1, forward strand.
AGGAACTGAATCCACCATGCAGGAAGTCATCTATTGTGATATGTTTCAGCCATCACACGATGTCTATCACAATAGAAGGTCAATGGTCTATTTGAGGAACTGAATCCACCATACAGGAAATCATCTATTGTGATATGTTTCAGCCATCACACCATGTCTATCACAATAGAGGGTCAAGTTATTGTAAGATCGTCACCTTTCAATAACTCTTACAAATACAAGTGATAATCATTTGGAAGTCGTCACTTCCTCATGGTGTACGCAGGGGGCAGGCCCATTAAAAATATGGAGTCACGCACATGACATTCATCATGCCTCAGCGCAGAGGGTGAAAACAAGGGATTTTACCTCGAACTTCTCTCACAGAGAAGAACTCATTGAGCAGATATTAATTTGTTGATCATCCAAGATTGCTTAAGATGAACTGTCAGACTCCCTCTGAGTCTGATATCAATCTTCTTAGCTCCTCGTCAAAAGTTACCTCTGAAGAGTCAGACTCCCTCTAAATTTGATATCAATCTTCTTTTTCCTGCAAGAGCATTTCCAGAAAAGATCAAGGCAAATAGCTCTTATATTACATATAGAAATACACATGAGGGATAGACTATAATGAGTAGATAAATGTAATATTCAAGGATAATAAATACTTATTTGCGCATCAACATCCTTGACACAAGTTGCTTCAATGAAGGTCCATATACATCAAATCATAAAACACCTTCTCAGATTATTTGAGAGACATCTCCCCTTTGAATTATCTCCCCACTAAGGATGGTTCAAATGGAAATGTAACATTGGTTATTATTCTCCCCCTACAATGTACAATTCCCACTCTTATATCGTTGAATAATTCTCATGTCTTCTTATGAAATGACTTGATTGCTCCAAGAGAGGTGAAACTCTATAATTGATGCTTTCTTTCTCGAAAGAGACACCCTTCCTTGAATACATGCTTCTTTGTTAATGCTTGACCACGATCATAACAAATTAAATATATCTCTTTAATGAAAGCCGCTTTCAGGAATTTCACATAGACCCGTACACAGGAGGTCATAACTTTTAAACCTGACATTTCTCTCCAATCGCTTCGGTGAGATTCTCCACAATTGGGTTGTCACCAACATATCCAAAATTCAGAAACATCCAACAGTGTATTTGTGAGATATGGTCCCTGTACTGAGAGTGTATTTTCTGAGATAATCACACATTCACCATCAAGAAACTACTCTCTTACCTTTGCAGTCTGGCTCTGATACCATGTTAAGTTTTAGGATAGCTGCAAATGTAATAGTACTCTATGTTGTTTGTGTTTTCCAAATGCAACAATCTCTCTTTCATTTATATTGGGAATGAGGCCAGGAGAGACATGTCCCTTGAAAGGAGATGTCTGTTCATTATTATTGAGATTAATATAATGACAATTAATTATACATATATATCTTTAGAGAGGCATGTGCTTGAAAGGACATGCCTCTTCCCATTAATTATAATTTAATCAATCTTATAATGTTTCATCAATCAATTACTAATTTAGAATAATATAATAGATTAATATTAAATATTAAATTTCATATGATTAATAATAATATAACATAAAAATATATTATTATTAATCAACATATATTATATGTATTCTAAATGATCATCCGACTGAAGCTAAAAACATTAATAGGCTTTGATGTCCATTTGGCAGTTTTTTGTGATTGTTTAGGGTTTTGGGTGTGAGGGCTTGTGGCACACATTTCAAAAAATAAACTACAAATTTTTTAAAATAATTATGTTTTGCAGTTCTTTGCCAAGGGATGCTTTAGTGTCTCCAAGACATTCAAGAGACTCCTGGGAATTCCTTGGATGTCTCAAGGATGTCTCAAAATCCTCCACAAGTCTTTAAAAAGAAGGAATGTCCTACATATATCCCATCTACAAGGGGAAATCCTAGAAACATCCTTGAATTGGTCCACAATTGACTTGATATGGGAGTTTGCCATGATCCTACAATATATGTTGAAGATAATGAGCAAAACAAAGATTCTAAAATATCAATAGGTGCTTCTCCAAGAGAAGCTTACCTACAACGACATGATCTAAACAACATTTGCCCCACCCCCATTGGACACAACTTCAAAAACTCTTGGAAATTTGTATTTTTTTTACCTTACCAAATGGTTTTAAGGAAAATTGCACCACCTAACTGTTAATATTTTCCAGATTTATGATAGGAATATACAAACTATTAGATCTTTCAATTAAGCATAGGAAATAGAAAGAAGAAATAACCAAGATAGGAGAGATAGTACCCGGAAATCAAGATTCACAATATGACTTCAATAAGTGTTGATCCTTGATCTGCAACTTTAAATCTCCCTAACTTGTTCTTCAATATGCAATCTAGGACAGATATCGATCTGCCTTTTATGTTCCTTTATAGATGCCCAATGAAAGCTGGAATATAAATTGCAGCTACTAATCGCTTCAGCACCTAGGCAGATTTCGCTCTAGTTTGATGCCTAATGTTAGTCCTTTAATACTATCCGCAATGTAGCAGATATATTGACAAATTCGTTCAGAACCAATCCGCCCAGCACTTAGCACAATTCACTCATTATTATGGATCTATATCTCTCCTCCAAAAATCGCACAAGTGAAGATATATATCACTGCTCCAAATACTTCAAATCGCTGCTTCTAATTCACCCTAGAATGATCGATTCTTGAGTGGAAATCATATGTTATGTTTTTGATATATTTCTCCTCAAGATTCGATCCTCATATATATGTGAATGGGGAGGCTCCTTAAGAGGCCGACTTGGGCCTTTAAAATAAACCTTGTTTATTTAAAATCACCTCAAGAGGCCGACTTGGGCCCTTTAAATAAACTTTGATTATCCCATTCAAATATATATTAAATCGATCTATTAATAAACAATAAATAATAAATATCCCTATATTTATTATTATTATTATTTATATATTGATTTATAATAAATATATATTCTATATATTTATTATTATCCAAGGTAGTAGATATTTGCCGTAAAGGCCATAATATCAACACTAACAAAGATCATCAGGAAATTCAACAATGCCATGTTTCTCTTATCTATCCAACCATCAAAAACATGATAGTGCAACCTTTTTTTTCTATTATATATAATGGTCTTCACACTTGCCACCTTTTCACTTAGTAATGAACTCTTTCTCTTCATCATAATGGGCTTTGAACCATTCCCCAACAATGGAAATAGCATCTACTAGCTTTTTCCAATAAGGAGATCTAAACAAAACGAAAAAGAAATGTTGCAAAATTTAAAATCTAAATTTTAAAATTCAAACAACATAAATAGATCAAAATATATATTTAAAACATAAAGGAACTAATTCCTTGGTTGCGTAAAATCAACCAAGGAAAAATCACTCAAAAACCAGTGTGAAAATAACTTAGTTCGCAACACACAAAAACTCCGCGCAAGCAAAACAACCCTCCACGATTCGAAAAAAGTGGCCCTTAGACAACCCCACAATTTTTATCAAGGAAAATTCTCAAACTTATTTAAAAATTTGATCGACATCTTCTGATATTTCCTCACGAAATGTTGAAAAAAACCCATGAAATATTCTATAAAAGACCCACCAATAAGGGCAAGTCCCCATGCGACTGCTAAGCTTATTTTGGCCAGCAGCCACTGCTCAATTTTTTTAGCAGCAATTTGTAAAGTTGGTGGCCCCATGATTATGAAATTTCGCTGCTTATTTTATCTTTAATTGTATTTTTAAATAAAATTAGTAACAATATTTTTTTTAACTGAAAAGCAACAACAAAAAGAAGGCAATTAAAAAGGAGGGAAACAAATTTGTGAAGCTACATAGCATTTTTCCAATAAGCAGTCGCTGCTTATTTTCAGCCCCCCATATTTTTTCAATGCTTAAATTTTAATTTCTAAATTATAGCCGCTCCACTAAAATAGGGAAAGATTCCAATTTTTCCTTTTTCCATGATTGAAAATTTGCATGGGAACACTCTTAACTGCTTAAATTTAAGCAAAAAATGCACTTAAGCGGCCGTATGGGGACATGGGGTAAACTCCAAGATTTTTGTTTTAAAAAAAATGATTAAAAGAACCACACATTTTTTATTGAAAAAAAAACAGATCAAAAACTTTTAGAATTTTATTAGAAAAATTCGCCAATAACCACCTCTATTTTGATACCATGAAATGATAATCGATTGTTGTATTAAACAAAGTAGAGGAATACTCCTTGTATAAGCAATTACAGAAGATCTTTCCATAATCATAATGGAAACGATAGAGAACTAAAGATATAAAAGAAAGTTTCTAAAAACTAACTAAAAGACTTATAGATTAGAAGTTACTAAAAACCAACTAAACAACTTAAATGAACATTATTAGCTAATTATAACAATATTAATTTGATATATACCAACCTAAGCTCTCAAGAGATGGATTGCAACTTGGAGAGTGCACAATATAATATACGAATCCAATCTAGATCCACATACTCTAGGCCCAAATCACCATAACACTAGAAGTCAAAGGAAATCTCACAAAAATATAGGAGTCTTCTTGACCTTGTCTAATGGCTACCATCTATTTTATTTCCCTCTTTTATAGGCCCTTTATCTCCTCAAATAACTTTTAAGTTTTTACCTAGCAGTTAGCACATATCATCAATTGACACTTATTAAAAATCAATTCTGCTATAATTAAAAATCAATTCCTTTTTCTTAGATCCTAGGGTGATATGTTTCTAACATTGGTTCTTTGTAATTTGTGTTGACATTAACAATTCAACAATTGCAAGTACATTGCAAAAGCAAAGAAAAGAAAAGAAAAATGATTAAAGTTTTAGGTTTGCAGATAAAAGGGAAAAAATAGAAAAATTGATTGATTATGGAAACAAAATAGGAGAGAAAATGAAGAGGAGTTCTTTCCATTTTCCCCTCTTTGTTTCTTGTTCCATGAATCAAAATAGAGAAAAAATAAAAACAAATGTAGAAGAAATACCAAATAAGAAGATTCAAAAGAAACATACCTCTTCAAATTTGATGCTCGAAATAGACCCTGGCTGCTCCAAATTGATGTTGGGCTCCTTTAAGTGCATTGTGGCCTACTACAAACTTCACACGCTCAATTTAATCAATGCTTGCTGCCCAATCCAATTGTTGCTTGTTTTTCTTTAATGGTTTTTTTTTTTAATTTTTATGGTCTGTTTTTCTCCTTGTGTATGTTTGGAAATGATATGAATGTTCTTGATGTGTTTTAGTTAATTTTTAGCACTTCAAGTTTCTTTTATAATTTTAACTTGTTTAGCTTTTTCAAGTCCATGGGCTCCTTTAAATGCATTGTGGGCTACTACAAACTGCACACACTCAATTTAATCAATGTTTTCTGCTCAATCCATTAGTTGCTATTTTTCTTTAATGGCTTGTTTTTAAATTTTTATGGCCTATTTTTCTCCTTGTGTATGTTTGGAAATGATATGAATGTTCGTGATGAGTTTTAGTTACTTTTTATCACTTCAGGCTTCTTTTATAATTTTAGCTTTTTAGCTTTTTCAAGTCATTTGTCCTGGTTGAGTCTTGACATTAGAACTCCGAGAGTCCGGACTTGTAAGGTCTTGCCCTTTGATTCCCCTACCCTTGGGAGACCAAGCTAGCTTCAGGACTGAGTCTTTTCAGTATGCAGTGTGTCATGGTACTGTGATTAGTACCAAGGGCTATAAATTGAATAGTTGCAATGGATGGACAAAACCATTTGCATAAACTAACCATCTACAATAGTAATTAAAGAATGCCCACACAAATGTTTTTGTGTGTATACACATACACACATATGCATGAGCATGCCTATGTCTAGACATACACATGCATGTGGATATACCATATTAGAAAACATGACAAATTCATATCTAGCTAATTTTTAAATAATCTACACCAAGAAAAGACAAAGCATACTAAACGAGGCATCCCACAAATTTTCAGAAAAAAAAAGCACCGTTGTAAGTATTTCTGCAAAAAATGTGTTTGCAGGAGAGAATTAAACTTAGGAAACTCAATTTCACAAGAGTAAACTATATCTCTCCAAACAAGAGGCGAAACCCATGCTTATCACAATAGCTCAAAAACATTGTAGAGAAAATAAAGGCAATGCAAACCTGTGCTTTTTGTTCATTTGCCAGAGTACCAGGCATGCTTACATCAAGCACTTTCATAATAGTTTCCGCTGTTTGTAAAACTTGACCCCTTTCAACTTCTTCCTCACTGCTTTCAGAATCTTTAACTTCATTCACTATGTCTGTTGAGGATCCTGTTTCTTGGGACAACCCTATGGGCTTTGCCTTTTGGACTTCTGCATCTGTAAACTTTTTGTGTCGTGGAACCATTTTATGAGTAGTTGATTTGTTGTTCAACTGAAAACTACGACCTCCATCTTCACTGTTCGCATATAATCCACTAAAATTATCAAATCCATTCATATCTCTAAAACTAAGTGACTGTTCCGCAACAGCTGTGATTGTGCGCTCCGAAGAATTGATAATATATGAATCCATGACATGTTTCTGTGTTCCTTGTGAATTTATTATGACTGGATCATTAGCAGGCTTGACTGCAATATCAATATCTTTCAGAAGAGGGTGACGGCCCTTTAAGAGGGCAACTTCAACTGCCTCAAGCCACTGCATCCAAAAACAAAGACCATAAGGTAGTTTACAAATTATTCACCTGAAATTAAGAAGAAACCACTGTTGTGTGACCAAATAGTTAATAAAAATACCAAATTTAAGAAAAACCCACGTCATGCATTATAATTGCCTAGTTCAAAATTTTCCATTTTAGTATCTCAAGTTATAAATTACTTCTTATATAGCATCAACCATGCATGTTAGAAGAACGACATGTAATTTTAAAGTGTCTTGACAATATGAAATCTTTTAAAGATTGAAAATGCATTAAATACACATGATAAACAAGAGAACCTCTAACTAAAGTGCTATGCTATTATCCCCACACTGTATGGTCCTAGGAGCAGTGCATTTAATGAAGTGACTGATCAGTGTGATCCATCAATTGCATTAATGGACGCAGATGGAGAGCCCTAATTATTGGCCCTCCTCTAGGCCCTAAGTTCATTGAAAGGAAATTTAAACCCCCCAAAACCTACAAATTTATTTTGTTTGTTCACCACCACTTCTACAACAATCTTATCTTTAGCTTGAGAAGCACTGCACTAAAGTCGCAAGGAGATTTATTCCCGATGCTGACATGGGACTGGAAAAGTCAGTAGATGTAAGGTCCAAAAATTTAATAATACAACTTGGCAAAAATATAGCCGAGATCACACAACACAAGAGGCATGGTGGATGTCAACATACCCCCATATTTAGTCAACATTTCAAAGAAGAATAACCTTGAGGTAAATTTACACCATACAAAAATTTAAAATTCCTATAAAAAAATTAATCAAAATTACCTTACACTATGAAAGCCAAGCCAATACTTGATATATGATACCTTTACGGTGATACGAGATTAGAGTTATTATTTACATATAGCATCTTGAGTCACTAATAAACACACTTTAGGGTAAACCTATAACCCACCCATACACATTTAGCCAGATAATTACCAAATATAACTCATTCCAAAAGTTATTCATTTGCCCAATATAACCACCAATGGGTTATGCACACCACAAGTCAGATACTACATAGAACTACATATAATGTAATATCATATGTCTAGGAATATAACATGCCATCCCTCATATGTTTCAGCCTAAAAATAAATGAAGAAGCCATACAATGAATTTATGAAATATAACATGTGGTTGTTTTACAATGAAAGACACACACACACACACACATATAGCTTTTAAACTCATAAACCAAGCTTAAGGTGAACCCTTTACCCACCCATTAGCTGACTAATTTTGAATATATTGTAGTCCACAAGTTACTTGTTTGACCTAATTTAAACACCAAAGTACAATGTTGTTATCCCTATTATTAACCATGGCAATTCTACACATTTTTTGCTTTTCAACTTGAGATGTGTCAATTGAATCTTTTTCCAGAAAGACATGTCAGTACTTTAGTTTGTTTCTAGAGAATTTCACAACCTTGAATTGATCATAGCAAGTTTACACATTTTGTGCTTTTCAAGTTGACGTGTCAATTGAATCACTTTCTCGAAAGACATGTCAGTACTTTAGCTTGTTTCTAAAAAATATTCACTACCTTGGCTTGATTGAGAAAAAAAAATAACATGTCCGCTAGTTTTGGTTGAAAATGTTCTCGATTGAATTAGGTGCCTCCTGCATGAAGTATGTGATAGTCCCATCTGTAGACCCAAAAACAGATGGCCTGACGTCATGGAATATAAAAGGAATCATTTCCAATAATTTTTACTTTTCGTTGTCAAGTGACCTGGAGTGAAATGCAGTGACCTAAAAATGTCACAAAATTGTCTAAATTGGGTCATAATTCCTTGTTGACCAGGCAATATGTTTGAAAGTGACTAAAAGTTTAGTAAAATCATCAGGGACAAAAATGCAGAGTTTTAAAAATAATCTGGCAGATATATGGTCTTGAGGTTACATCATTCATTATTGTAATTTTCTCTTCTGCAGTTTACAGTTTTGAAGTCACAAGATGGTTCTGAAAGTTCAATAACAATTACAAGTCTTAAAAGGGGTCTTTTGAGTTTTGATATGTTTGTTTCAGTATAATTTCAGGTCTGAATGCAGTTACAATTGGTCCACAGGTGTGAATTTAGAATCATTTGGAGCTTCAACACGTGGTTGCAAATTCCCGCGCAATGTATGTTATTCTTGGAAAGCTTGACAATGTGTTTGCTGTTACCAATGATTTAAAGCCAAATAATGCATGAGTGAAGCTATGCCAGTTGATAAGAAAGTATAGTCACAATAATTTAATAAAATTCATAACTTGTGGTTTGTAATTCACAAAGCAGCAATTGACACTTCACAATTTCACATGGTCACAAGGTGATTTCCACGTTTGATTTTCTAAAATTTAACAAATATTTAAAATGATTGGTTGAATTGCTCAGCCACAAAATTTGGTTTGTAATATTTATATGCAATCACAATGGGATTTCAAAGAAAAACAAAGTCTCAAACGAAGTCATTCTCAGTAGTTCAGAAGTTTGTTTATGCACTTGCAAGTCTCAAATTATAAGGTGATTAAAATTAGAACAAAAAAGGATTTTTTTAAATCTGCAAAGCGCTCTCTAGATTTCAAAGTTTAAGAGATTTACAATTTAATGAACCGGACATTTTGATTTAACATGGCAAAAATCTGACACCTAGGTACAAATTTATGCCTTGCTAATCACAACTACTTGTGTTCCCTCCAAGCATTTTCAAAACTTTGGAGGTCTCGTGCAATTTTGCAAAAAATGTAAATTGCATCCAGACTTCCCATCCTTGACAAATTTGTATTGGTGGGTTTTGGAAGTCTAGCACAATTTCGTAATTTTTGCAAATGTGCTTAAGCTTCCTATCCCTAACAAATTTGTATTGGGTTGCAAATTGTGCTTAAGAATTCCATCCTAAACAAATTTGTATTGGGGAGTTCAAAAAACTAGCTCAAATTTGCAATTTTTGCAAGTTACACTTGAAACTCCCTTTTTTATTACTTTTACATTGGATGATTTCAAAGGTTGAGCATAATCGCATTCAATTTCCAGCACACACCTTGCTTTTTAAAAGTCATTAACTTCTTGAAAAATGTAAAGCCTAATAGATTTAATCATATGTTGAAGTTACAAATGCCCTGTATACAGGGTATGGACATCCCTCAAAGCACAATGGAAGGGGAAGTTTGTCAGATTCTCATAGACGTATACACAAAATGTGAAAGCCAAGCTAATGCTCATGAATTATTTGATAAAAGGGCTTGAGGAGAAATTTGCACTTACAAGTTTTGTATATGAATTGTTTGACACGATTAACAGCCATTTGCACATTAATTTTCAACTGACATTTAGAATTTTATTATAAGCCAATTTTTATAAAGTTTGCCATGTAATTATTTTAACGGGCTATAAAATGTACGCTCATTTTAGAACTTTCGAGTTTATTTTAATATTTTGAGAAGTCCAAAAGGGGAAATTAGATTTATTGGGAAGATGAATGATTGGTTTCCTCACTATATTGTAATTTTAGTCAGATGGTAGGGGACTTTTTCCCTCTTACGCAGTTAGAAAAGTAATGAAATAGATTATGTGCTCTAAATTTCAAAGAATAAGGATAATTTCAGAACTTTGCATCTATCATATCCTTCATAATTTTGTTATTATTATTTTTTTATGCGTAAGATGCTGCAAATGGGACAACTCCTATATATTGTAATGTCTCCAAATTAGGAGAACCCAAATTTTGCCCTAGGTTATAATTTCTATATAAAAGCAAATAGAGTTTTCAGGGTACCTTTTTTATTTGATTGAGATCTTGCAAGCAAGTTAGTAAATATTATAATAGTAATTCATTATTAGACATTCTTGAGTTGGAAATAAACATATATCAGATTAATAAATTGCTTGAATTAGATTTTAAAATGTCTCAACCGTAGAACTAATAGGGTAGGGTGATTTGATGAGGTGCCTAAGAGACCCCTACCCGAGGCCCAAGAGTGGATATACTTTCCCTCCAGGCCTCAGGTGGCCCTTGCCATAAAACTGAGGTGGTGTACCTATTGTGATGTCCTATCACCATTCTTCTCATCCTTGTCACTTCTACCTCACTTTCACTAGTTGAGTGTCCATATTCATCGGTTCACCAAGATAGAGGTCGTGAGGATCATTCACACAAGGTGCTCAGGAAGTCCCTCCCTCCTAAGCCCAAAGGCAGTCCCTTCTCCCCCTTTGGCCCCATGGGACTCCTTAGTCACATAGCATCGGGTGGCGTGCTTAGAAGGTAACCTCATCACTGTTTTCCCTCTTGTGCCTACCACAGTTCCCCTACCATGGCTAATTGCAACAAACAAAAAACATACATGGTAAACTCTATATGACAACATTAATGATTTAGCAAATGAAATGCAAATTAGTTCACAAGCATGCAGATGTATATAATTTTGCATGTATATCTATATGTAAGCTGTCACATACTGCTATTATATTCCTGAACCAATTATATGATATAGATAAATTCAGTGTTATGAAAATTATCTGTACACACATCTGTATTTGCATCTATGAATAGTATCATAATCATGGGCTACATATTTTATTTTAAGGCATCCGATGTGTACTAGGGGCTTGCGCATTCGATGCAGATGCATATGCGAATGCACACACTAGTGTGCTTGTATGCGCACAAGGTGAGCACCGCACACTGTAGGTGCACAACCCGCACACCCACAGTCCGTGGCATGAACCCTATGCGCATCTGGGTGCACCCCAAGCACACCCACTTAAATTTACTTGCAAGCATTTACCTTCTTTTTATTTTGAGAAAATCCTAAAGCGACCCTTTATGAGGCCATAAAATGATGTGCGCCATGGAGTTCTATGTGGTTTTGAACGTCTTAATTTGGTCTTGGCAGTGGGGGCTCCGGCCTCGATGCCCCGGGAACTCGCAAGGGGCTCTGCCCCTCAACCCCGCTAGGGGCGCTATCCCCAAACCCCCGCAAGGGGTGCTGCCCCTAGACCCCCATTTGATTTTTGAAGTATACTACAACTTTGAGTTTGCATAGTATGTGTATTTGATGATTTTATTGTGTCTTTAAGTTTTATTCAATTCACATTTAATATTTATCTTTAGCATTTGGCATTGATCAATGATAAAGTATCATACTATCAAATGATTTAGTTTTATAATTTTGTATATTTCTTTAATTTTTTTGTACACACACATGTACCTAAGCCCGAATTTTTTCTTGCACGTACCGGGTTCTCATACCCATACCCGTACCCGTACCTGAACCGACAACATAGCTTTAATTCAAATAAAATAGTGAAACATTTCTTATGTAAGACATTGCCACACAATGCTCATACCCAAATCACAAATCTGAACTATAATCTATTCTTAATCTTTTTGTCTTTTCTTCCTTCCGATGATTGAATCAATGAATGTGGGTTTGATAGGGTGACACTTCAATGATTGACGTTTGAATGATGAATTAACTGATTGATTTTTTATTCCAAAATGTGAATAGATTGATATTGACTTGATTGCTTGTTCATTCACTTTGTTGAATTGATCTTTGCTAATTGATAGATTCTTTGATTCAACCCTTGCCGATTCATAGATTGCTTGACTGTATGATGTATTGGTGAGTGATAATGTATTGATGTTTTCTTGAAATGATCTCCCCTTTATAATTTACAAATGAAAGGGTCACCACCTTTCATAAGATTTGGGTCACCACTTTTCATTGTTGCACTTGAGAAAAATATATTATTCTCCCAATTGATCTCCCCTTTTCATGTCTTCTTCAATGGAACCTTCCCTATATATCTCCTTTGAGTGTAGGGAGTATTACATAGGTAATTGGTAGAATATTCAATGAATTAATGAATGAGCAATTTATAGTTTACAAAGACGATGTTCCTATTGCGAAGCAATCGTTGTTATTAGAAACATTCTAATAACAAAAGAATATCTACAATATTAGAAACATTCTAATATTTACAAGATTTACAATATTGACCATTAAAATAATAATAAATAGGATATTAACAAGATATTATTCTAATACCCACCCTTAATGGTCAATCTGTCGACTACACGAACCCCTGAACTTAACAAACTTCTCTGGAAGTAGGGAGTTGGCGAGAATATCGGCAGTCTGGTCCGCTGTAGGAACATACTGCAAATCCACAGATCCATCTTCAATATGTTTGGTTCACTCATGGAAGACTGGATTTTTGGCAAATTTGAGCATGCCTTGATTGTCGCAGAAGAGGGGTGACAAGCCCGTTTGAGACATCTAGATGTCTGAAAGCATCCTTCAAAGCCAAAGCGCCTCACAAGTTGCCTTGATTATTCCTCAATATTCAGCTTTTGTTGAGGAAAGAGATAAGACCTGTTGCTTCTTACTGGTCCAAGTAATAGCACTTGTGCCCAAACTGAAGACATACCCAGAAGTGGACTTTCTGTCATCAACAAAGCCTCCCCAATCGGAATCTATGAATCCAAAGAGTCTGGGATCTTTGGTAAGTCCATAGAGGATACTAAAGTCGGAAGTGCCCTTGGCATAGCACAAGATGCGCTTTGCTGCAGCCCAATATTCTGAAGTAGGAGCTGTCATGAAGCATGATATGTAACTCACTGAAAAACTTAGATAAGGTCTAGTGGCAGTGAGTAATGAGCCTAACTTGGCCTCATCTTAAACCCGTCTAATTTTCATCAATTTCTAAGCAAATCATACTTTTGACATTTTGTCAAACAGTTGGCAGGCAATCTAGCACAGAGCTTAATCTGAATGGTAGATAATTTCAACTAGTTTGTTTGATATTATGATATTCCTCCACTGATTTGTAGAAGAATTTGAAAGCATATATAATTTCTTTCGTCTTAATAATCACAACTTTCATATCATTACAATTTAAACAACATACTTCATTGTTTCAGAATTTTGGAAATTAAATTCAATTGCCAAGAATCACATCTTCTTACATATGCATTTAACAATTATTACAATACCAACTATATCCATGCCTCATACAAAACGTTTATTATTGCTACAAGAAAAATGATTTATTAAAAGAACCTGTAATTCCACCCATGATGCCTCACGTGGACTACATAATGGCTGCTAAATGCTCTTCCTTCTACGCACGGAATGGATATGCTCCACGGCAGCAACAGGAATGCCTTCGCTATGCTCTCCACTTGCTGCCAAAGGACTCGAGGCCTGCTAAGAAGTATAGCGGCTGCCAAAGGAAACGCGGCCTGCTAAGGTGAATAGCGGCTGCTACATAAATCGCGGCCAGCTAGGAATTCCGCAGCCAGCAAGGTAATGGTGTTTTAAACCCTCACGTCCCAGCCTTCAATCTGCCGCTGATAATAAACTCACCGCCAGGTGTGTCACAAACATTCAATCCTTTAGTAACAAATCACTCCCAGCCTGATACATTTGATTCTCAGCCAATAAATAATGGAATCAATTTATGAAGTGTTTTCTCCTTCCTTGATAGTGAATCAACCTCTTCAAGCAGGCCTCAGTTCAAACAATCAGAATTCAGAACTCCTTGTATACATCAGCACGAAGAAGCAACAATCGATTATACAACAGCAATCGATTACAGGCAATTGATTATACAACAACAAT
>MU227352.1:2027426-2037463 GCA_018584345.1 Thuja plicata
AAAACCGAGAGCATCATTCAACTCCTCTAACTCATCTGAGCTCATCGGAACTATCCCTTGACTTACTATAAATAGTAAGTTCACACCAATGACCCTCTAAACCCCTTGCCAGACCACGAGGATCGCAGTAATGACCTGGCACCAACATTTCAATGACCTGCCGAAAAATGGGGACATTACAGTGAGATAGATTAATTGCCCACTAGTTTCCTGAAAGTGGATTCATTCTCAACTGGAGAACCAGATTTGGCAAACAACTCCAGGCCAAACTCCTTAGGTGTAGACGCAGGTTTGCAGTCTTGCATTCGGAATTTGTCGAGCAAAGCCCCGGCATACTTAGACTTAGACTGAGAGATGAAGATGCCATGAGACTGCTGCCAAACCTCGACACCTAGGCAGTAGTGCAGAAGCCCAAGGTCGGTCACGTCAAAAGATTGGCATAAATTCTATTTGATTGCCTGAATCAAAGATGTCGAACTACTAGTGATAATCAGAGCATCAACATAAATAACTAGAAGGATGATGTCACTACCAGTAGTCTTGACATACAAATTTGAGTCAGAAGGACTCCTCTAGAAACCATGATCTATGAGATACTTATCAATTTTCATGTACCATGCCCAAGGAGCCTATTTGAGGCCATAGAGTGCTTTCACCAGTTTGAGTACCTAGTATTCTTTACCAACAATCTTGAATCCAGGAGGTTGCATCATGTAAACCTCTTCTTGTAACTCGCCATTCAGGAAGGCACTCTTGATGTCTATTTTATGGACCTTCCAGCCACACTGAGCTGCCATGGCTAGGACTAATGTGATGGTGCTCATCTTTGTTGTCGAAGAAAAGGTCTCCTCATAATCAATTCCTTCACACTGAGAGAAGCCTTTGGCAACGAGATGAGCCTTGTACTTATCTAAAGTACCATCAGCTTTGTATTTGACTTTGTAGATCCATTTGCATCCGATGGGTTTCTTTCCTAAAGGAAGATCTGATAGAACACAAGTGTTATTTTTCAGCAAACTATGATGCTTAGTCTTCATAGCTTCTTCCCACTCAGGTATCCATTTTGCCTCTGTGTATGTTTGAGGCTCATACACACTGTGAATGTTGGCCATGTGAGAAAAATTTACAGAAATGGTATGATGTAATAGTGATAGAAACCAGTAGCATCTACTGAGCTTCCAGAAGATTTCTACTTAGAATAGTAGTAGTTCCCCAATAAAATTGAGTTTAGGCTAACCTTCCGCCATAGAATAGTAGCGCAAAGGGCGAGCCCATAGAATTGTAGAGCCAACCTTGGCTAAGGGCGGGCCCGGGGTTGCTTTCTTTTGAACTTTCTTTTTGGTTAGGCTATTTTTATTCCCAACTTTCGCAAGATAGGTAGATAGGGCTGGGGCGAACTTTAATCAATCAAGAATTTGCTTGCTTGGCCTATAGATGGTAAGGGTTACCCCTAGGCAGAATTCAGAAGGTTTGCTCTTCTTCTGAGCAATTCTACCCTCAATGAGCTCATCATCACGAAGATCTCCAATCGTCTTAGCCCACCATTTAGGGCGAACAGTAGAAGTGCCAACATAAGAAGCAGGAGGTGGAACATAATCATCATCATTAAATATAAGATCAAATGAATCCTAAGGAAAATCAGGTGGTGTAGTTGCATGTCTGGGTGATCCTATAGGGGAAGGAACAACTGGAGCCCTCCCATCAAGTGGACTTAAAGGAAGACGAACACCCAAGCCTTGAGCCTGGAGAGACTGGTCCTCTTAACTCATAACTAGAGAAGAGAGCTGAAATGGTCCTTGTCCCTCATCAAAGACCACATCATGACTGAAGATGAGACAATTAGTCTCAATGTCAACCAATCAATAGGCTTTGTGATTACCACTGTAGCCAAAAACTTTGAGATGACTGATTTTGGGCTTATGGCCTTACCAGGCCTCTTTCAGAGTCTGCTTCTTGATAGACATTGTAGGAGAGCGGTTGAGAAGATAGACGACTGTGTTGACTGCTTCAGCCCAATATCTCTTTGGAACACTCTTGTGTTCAAGCATAGACCGGGCCATTTCGATGATCGTGTGGTTTCTACGCTCAATGACACCGTTTTGCTGAGGGGTGTAGGGTGTAAAAAATAGCTGGACCCAATAACAGGAGTAGCCATAGGTCCACAAATATCAGCATGAACCAATTGTAATACCTTAGAAGCTCTCGAAGAGTCACCATTGGAAAATGGAGTGTGATGTTGCTTCCCAGACTGACATGCTCCGCAAAATCCAAGGTTCTGAGTGTGAATCTGACAAGATATTCTCAAACAAGTTGAGAAAGATAGTGCACATTTAAGTTCCCATACCGATGATGCCAGAGAATACTAACAAAGGAGCGCTGGGCTGACATAGCAAGCGTTTGAGATTCATCAGAATCAACCAGTCTGAATAGACCATGATCTTCCAGACCTACGACAATAGTAGATTGAATCACCCTATCAATGATACTGCACTAATGTGAACTGAATGAAGGCTACGTCTAGCTGTGGAGAATATCGCAAAATCTGACTGACTGAGAGAAGGTTGAGTTCTGTTCCTGGAACATAGTACACATCGAGGAAAATCAGTTTCCTCCCTCCAGACTAAATGTGTATGTTGCCCTTTTCGACAACGGTGTACTCTTCCCCTCCAAAAATAACCGAATCTAAGAATGGCTGAAAAATCTGTGAACCAATCCCAATGATGAGCTATGTTACCCCAGGTTTCCGGGATGGGGGGACGTGGGGACGGGGAAACAGGTTTCCGGGACGGATTTTTTTTTCTCGGAGCAGGGGACGGCAGTGGGAACAACTATATAAAAAATAGAGAAAATTTTAAATATATAAGGAAATTTTAAATATTCATGTAAAAACATGGATAGCGCATGCTTATATAAATTATAGAACCTTAACATATAATGTTTGTGTTAAATAATTTAACTTTAGAGTTCACATGAGGGTGGAAATCAAACAAATTATCAAAACTGAAACATTAATTTTATGGAACAGCCAAGGGAAAGGTTTCCGGAAGTTTCCGAGACGTCTCAGAAACGGGGACGGGTCAATTTTTGCCGGAAACGCGTTCCTGGGTAACATAGATGATGAGTGAAGTGGCGGGAGATGCCTGAATCATTATACCAGGCAGAAGATTTTACATGATCTACAGGTCTTTTAGTCACACTGCTCAGTGTGCTCCGCTGCGTGTGTTGTAGGTTGTGAACCAGATTGCTTGGCTTGCATAGCTAAGCGTTTACAACTCCAACTTCATACTCCCTTCAAGCGAAATATTTGTCAAAGACACCATTGGAGAAAACTGAGGTAAAAAAATTAAGTTGACCAAATGACGACACAAATATCAAGGTAGAATACGTTCAACCAGATTGAGGCAGAAAATAGGTATGAATTTCGAGACAAAACAACATATTTCTAAGCATGGATCCCAATGCATATTTTTAGAAGACCCAAAATTTTTTGAGATAGACCCAGAAAAGTTCACAAAAAACCCACCAGGAATTTATAAGCAAAAATAGAATCTGATTAAAAATACTGAGGGTTGTGGAAAAACCCTAGGCGGTCAATGATTAAATGGTCTGCAAACATTCCAAAAATGACTGTAGCTGTAAAAATATCTTGTCACACGGTCTGACAACCATAAAAAAAAATGTTTTCAATAGTTCACAACCACAGAAAATGCAATTGGAGAATGATGAAAAAAATCCTGTCTAGGAGCAGAAAAACGGGCAAAAAATGGTAGACGGCCAGGGAAATGGTAATGGTTGTTAAAAACAACCACAAAAGGGTCGTAAAAAAGTAGGCATGGGCTGTGAGTGAAGACCATATGTTAAAGAAACATAGACATGTTACAAGCCTGTCGAACATAAAACAATGCCCAGTTTGGATGCGTTTGCAGAAAAATGACCACGTGAATCGTCGCGCGAGGCCACAGAGAAACCCTTTCGAGTATAACCAAAGAATCACAATATAGCCAAAAAAAGTCGATCCAGAACCGTTGCGGATCTTACGTGAAAACCCTAGTCGGGTTTGGCAAAAATGAATTTCCATAATTATTTTGAAGAATTAGATAAGATAATCTCAATTAAGAAATTATAAATTTTCGAAAAAATAATCTAGCTCTGATACCATATTACACAGGTAATTGGTAGAATATTCATTAATTCATATTACACAGGTAATTGGTAGAATATTCAATGAATTAATGAATGAGCAAGTTCCTCATTTATAGTTTACAAAGACGATGTTTCTATTACGAAACAATCGTTGTTATTAGAAACATTCTAATAACGAAAGAATATATACAATATGAAAAACATTTTAATATTAACAAGATTTACAATATTGACCATTAAAATAATAAAAAACAGGATGTTAATGAGATATTATTCTAATTGGGAGTTACATCCTTCCATTTGTTAATCCTCTTATGAAAGGGTCACACCCATTGGTTATGAAAAGATACATATGTTTGTCAACAACGGCTGCCCTAAAATATGGGGTCACGTTTAAAGTGGTAGAATGTGTGGTCTAGTTAGAGATTTTGTGTGGCTCAAAGTCTGTGGTGGTAAATGTTAGTACATTTCACCACATTGAGGTATTAGCAGCTTATGCAATTATGGTAACAGTCCTATTTATAGTTTTAGCATCTCTAATTAAGATTTGAGGTCTACTAGATAGGTGGAAGTCAATAATTTGGTGCACAGAATAATCATGGGTTTGCAATGTGTGATTTAAGAACTATTTTTGTTTTGTGGAAGGTCTATTTTAGGTTTGTGACAAAGGTGAACATTTGTGAAGGTTTTGATAACTATTTGAAAGGTTTATGTTGTGCCATGTTGATATATATATATATATATATATATATATAAAGCACATGAAAAAGACTACGATGGAGTAAAGGCATAGAAGGTAAGTGCAGCAATGAGGAAGCAAGTATTGGGAAACAAGGAGAGATAACAAGAGCATAATGTGAGGTATCATTTGAGAAATGAAAGCATGTAGAAAAAAAGTGTGATAGTGTGAATTACAAAGTACTTGTACTCAGATTGTGGTATGACCCATGTCTTAGGCCAATGTGACCAATCTGTGTTGTTTTGTGTTAGAAATCATGATGTGGCTACTTTGTGGCAGATTGTAATGTGTTTGAGGATTCTATATATTTGGAAGGATCTTTGGGAGGCTAGGTTTTTTTTTCTAATGAGTTTTCCCAAGATAATAGATCTTTAGGAGGCTAGGTTTTTTTCTCTAATGAGATTTCCCAAGATAACAAAGGTGTTCTTTGTAGTATTTATTTCTGTTGTGTTTCTATTGTGTGGGCTCATATTTAGACTATAGGTCTGTTTTACAAAATACCAACTCTAAGATATTTAGACTCTATACTCTGCCATATAAGTGGGATTTGGGGCATTACTCTAGCTATGTGTACGGGGGAATAGTGGCACCCCTGTAATGTGTTTAGGGGTGTAAGCCCCTAAGGATTTTTATGGGCCCTTATAGCATATTTTTTGGCCATGCTTTTATGCCCCATTATATTGGAATAGCATATAAGGTTTCCTGTATAATGAGCCTATAAATACTGGCACATTAATTAGGGTTAAGCACGTGTTATTGAAGTAATATTGGAATATTTAGTATAATGGTCATGTGTTATTTAAGGAGTATTCCTCTCCTTTGTTTAATATTGAAAATCAATTATCATTTCATGGTATTAGAGAAAAGGTTGAGTTTTAGTAAAATTTTCCAATATAATGTGTGGTTTAACTACCTAGTATTTTTCCCAATTTTTTTAAAACAAAAATTGTGGGGATATTTTGGCGGATTTATTTTGTAGAATGAAATTAGAGGTTTTTTGTGAACATTTCGTGAGGAAATTTTTAAAAGATTTTTGTGCTCAATTCTTTTAAATGAAATTGAGGGTTTATCATTTTTTAAAACAAAAAATCCTGGTTTCTACAGATTTCATTATTGTTTTTTTCACCAAAAAAAGTTTATAAGATCTACAAGGGTTCTCTGTGCTTGTCACCAAGGGTTACTGGTTTTTTTGAGCTGAGGGTTTTGCACTTTTTTCCCAAAAAATAGGATTTCTCTAATTTAAGAGGTTTTGCATGACAGGTTTTTTAATACTTTCCCTAAAAATCATGGTTTTCTGTTTTTCGGCGATTTTTTTGAGCAAAAATCATGGTTTTTTAACCATATAGGGTTTTGTCAAATTTTTTTCCTAAATATTGTGAGTACTTGCTATGGGTTTTTACCACTTTTGCACAAACAAATTTTTTTGTCAATTTTTTCACAAAATTGTGCACATCAAGGGTGTTAGAAATTAATCTTTACTTGCTTTATGTAAGTAGGAGATTCCTATGGAATCCCTACCCCTATTTTGTCCTCTTGTGAGGATAATTCATTTTATGTATTTTATTATCCCTTGGTTGTATTATTTAAATGGGATAAACCAAGGTATCCCTTAGATTCCTCCCTAAGAGGAAATAACACAAGTGGCACACACTTTATGAAATGTGGCATACATAGAAATGGGAGTTACCTCTCTATTAAAGAGATGGCTCTCCTCTCTTTCACAACACTATTCTTCTTCTCGAACACAAGCACTAGTTGTAGCACTTCGTCACTTCAAGTGACTCATTGTATGAGCTTGGCTCTCTTTCTCTCTCTCTCTCACGTTCTTAGGCAATTTGCCCATTCATATTTATTCACGGGGTTTTTTTTATGCTTTTCCCCCTTCAAAATCTTGTCTCCTTGTCTTGCTTTTGGTGAATGCTCCTAGTTTTCTGATTTATTCATGGTATATCTCTTTAATCCTTGCTCTTTGGTTTAAACAATTTCCTTGGTCCTATTCATTTTGTTGTTATTTTTAACAAAGGGTTCGCCAATTTTTCTACAAAATTGTAGTGTTGTTTTGCAACAGCTTTTTTTTGACAATTTTTGGCAAAACTATGGTTTCAAAAGTTTTTTGCCGATTTTTTATCGACAAGAATCAAAGTTTTTTGAGAAGTTGATATTGGTCTTTAGATAACGAGACGAATATCTTGGTTACCCAACATCATGTTAGAAGACACTCAATTTGTTCTTGTACCTAGTCATGTAAATAAGTTTTGCAAAAAGAGGTTGACTGTTCAGAAGTCCAACCAGGGAGGATCTCAGAAGTAGGCTAATGTCGCAAAGTTTTCTAAAGAGTAGTTATGGCCAATAGACTGATAGATTATGTCAAGTATTCTATAGGGTTGTTAGTAGAATGACTACCAAGGGAGAGATTTATGCAATATTGTATTATTTAGTATAATGGTCATGTAAGTAACTTAGCTTTTAGTAACTTTATGTTCTTTAGGTTGTTTAGTTAGTTTAGTAACTTTCTATTCTGTCTCTACTTCTCGATCATTAACTCTATTCTGTCCTACTTCTCAATCGTTTCTATTATGAAAAGATCTTGTAATTGCTTATTAACTCAGTTGCAAGATGTGCACCCTACCCTTGCTCGGATGCGCACCGGTCCGGATGCATCATCTGGATGTACTCCAGATGCATCCAAGATGCGCCTGGATGTGCAACTAGTGCATCTGGCGTGCACCTAGAGGCCAAGATGTGCATCCTGGATGCATCTGGACGCGCCCAGGTGCATCCATGGCCCAATCACTAAAAGTGACAAAACACATTAAAATTATTATTTTTATAGCTAAAAACCCTAAAACGGCCCTTTTTGAGGCCATTCAACCTAAAAACATATCATTTTGTTTGCTCTCTTGCTCTCAACTCATTTTGTCTCCATTTTGGCATTTCAAAGGGTAGGTGGTTTTTTTTGAATGAGATCGTTCATGGAGTGCCAGATAGCTTCCACAAAGGAGATTTAGGCATCTAAGGTAAGCATGTAACCCTATTCTTTAGTCTTTTAATGATTTTTTTTTGGATTTTGATAAAAAAATTCAAGTTTGTGATAAAAAAAAATTAAGTTTTTTTCTAATTTTTCTTTTTTAGAAAAAAGAAACAAGTTCAACTCTTTGTTATAATGTTTTGTATCTTGATTTTGCACTTGTATGCTTGCATTTATTAGTTTTTTTCTAATTTAAAATTATGTAATTTCTTATAATAGCAAAAAAACAGATTGCAAGAATGGCCAATGGTCAAATTTTAGTGGATGTAGAAGGAAACCAAAGATTCAAAATTTTAAAAAGATCTCCTTTGTAAAGACATGTCACAAGGCTTTCACAAATTCCAAGAGGTGAGGGATAAATTTGGAAGTGCAATTTTTGCAATATACAATTTAACAGTTCTTATTCTCGAGTTTCACTTTGTGGCCCTTGTTGGTAAGGGATTGGAATGTGTGAGGGTCCAAAGAAGAAGGGATTGTCTCCCATAGAAATAGTGGGATTCATAAAACAACAAGAAGATGCTGACAAACTAGTTGCAAGAGGAAAACAAAGTGCTTATACTTCCAAAAAGAAAAAAAAAACAATGAATTTACCCACTGATATAGTAGCGGCCTCCAAACATCCCTTCTTGCCTGTACATCTAAGGAAGTCGAGGATGAAGTAGAAATTCCCACTTGCAAAAGAGGCCCATTGTTCAAGGCATTTAAAATAGAAGCAAGAGATATTGTTGAACAAAAAATTGCACGTTGCATCTACGGCAATGGTCTTCCATTCAGCTTGGCGAGATCACTATGTTGGCGGGACATGTTGTCAACAATCAATAGTGCACCTTGTGGTTTCACAAGTCCTGAGTATAATAGGTGTGTACCACCTTATTGCAAAGAGAGAAGAATTTTGTAGAGGTATATGGAAGTAGTCAAATTCAGAGTGGGCCCAAAAGGTCATAGCGCTGATCTTGGAAGACAATTGGTGGGCTCATGTGGAATATGTATTGGATTTCACCGAGCCTATCATGAATATGATTTGGTTTGTCGATACAAATGCGCCATGTTTGGGGGATGTCTATGATGGCATGGACACAATGATAGATATAATAAAAGTGGTGATATAAAGAAAAGAGAATGGCCTCGAAGAAACCTTTTTCAAAAAGGTTGAATCAATCATTCATCGTCATCGAAACAAGATGGCCACGTCATTGCAACTCCTTGAATATGCCCTATCTCCAAGGTACTATTGCAATGTTGTACTCTCTTTACCAGGGAGATTACCACCATATAGAGATTCTAAAGTTGTTGCTGGATACAAACAAGCATTTAGTACTCTTCTAGGATCCAACAGTGGAGAAAAATGTTAGGAGAGAATTTGGCTTGTTTGTGTCAGGAATAAATCATACTTGTGTTGTTAATGACCAATCCAAATTGGATGATGGTGTAGGATTTCACAAATGTGCAAATCCACAGCAAACCAAGATCACCTGCAAGCAAAATACCAGAAGCTGTAGAACAACCTGTGAGAGAGAGAGAGAGAGAGCTAGGGTTTTGAGAATCTTAGCGGAGTGAGAGTAAAATGTATTTCTCAAAAGAATGAACAATAATTACAAAAAAGCGGCTTATAAGGTGAGAAACCCTAAAGCCGGGGAAAGCTAGGTTTGTGCAAATAATAATTAATAAACATATTAATTATTATGCACCTAAATGACAAGCTTAAGTGTAAATAGAATAATAGCGACCTTTAATAATTAAATCAGAGACTTAATTATAAAGGTAAATTGACTATTACTCTAACACCCCCCCTTAAGCGAAGCTCAGGAGGAAACTAACCTAGCACAGCTATGAAAGCAGGAAATGGGTCCCGGCAACAAGGCCTGATCAGGTACCCAACAACAAAGAAATCTCTGTGAACTGGGGAAATAGAGAAAACCCAGTGGGAAAAACCCTACCCCAAAAAGAGATACAACAACATGCTGAAAAGAAACATGAAGGAAGGCCTCAACAAGACCCCCCAAGGACAACTTCCGTCACCCCAAGCATAGAACGCAACTGAAGATAGCGCGGAGATGCAAAGGGTTTGGTGAAGATGTCAGCAACCTGTGCGTCAGTGGGAATGTACTCCAAAGTGAGAACACCATC
>MU227352.1:2063359-2080307 GCA_018584345.1 Thuja plicata
CACCCTGTCATCCTGAAACTGAAACCATGGAATGGTCCAGTGGGACCTCACATCTGGAAACTGCCACATCCTCCTAAAAAGTAGGGATATCCCCTAAAATCTAGGAACTGCTCCAAACTACTTGTAAGGCCAAAATCCAGTCACTGTATGCACTGAATGAGTCCCTATCCATCTCCGCTAGCCTACGAGACTCCAATGATAGGCCAACTCCTCCGTCTCTGATGTCCACTCTAGAAAGGGAACATGACAATATCAGGGTTTAAGGGTTGGAAAGACCACATGACTTATACCATAGGTTAGGGTATTGGGGGTCAAGCAACAGGCATGCTAGATAAGACAAGTCCAAAAGTCCAACAAAAAGAAAGGAAAGAGTGGGGGACTGATGGAAAGTATGTAATGTCCCCTTCTGGGATTACCTTAGAATTTGCCCACAATGATAGTTATTAATGCTATAAATTGTCTGGAAAGAGAAATCTAGAACTGATCTACTACAGGTCTGATCTTTTGTTCGTATTTTCTGTTTACAAGAACACTCCCACAGCTTATCCAGAAGTCTCTCTATTGCATTTGAAATTCAAATTACAATAAACTTTAAGTCAACTCCCTAGAAAATTGACTACTGACGCAATGGATTAATTCATATGATTCAAGAGGCTGAAATAATTACAATTTGAATTTCCCTTTGCCACAGCATGGGAAGACAAAGTGAACCATATGGATGAGGTGTCACTACTTCTGCCACATCCTAAATCTTAAATGTCTCATCAGAAGAGTTCTGCTCTCTCTAGGGCATACCTGGATAGGCTCAGAAAGCAATAAATTTGAAAAAATAAACTCAGCTGGACCCACCCCTCCCAAAACGATTTCTCACTTTAATCAGTAATGGGTTAAAAAAGTGCTGAATCCATCATGTTTGAAATTTTCTCCATTCTTCAATCTTTCACCAATTTTATGATTTTCATATTTTAATTCATTGTTGCACAATTGGGGTGTTTTGAGTGTTTAGATGTCTCTATTTGAAAGCCTTTGCATCTCTTAGGATTGGCTTATCCATTTTGAACCATACCCTCCTAATCTGAGAGGGTTTTTAACCCTGAAAACTTGCTTTGTCAAATGAAATGCTTCACACTTTTTTCTACTTGGGTACCATCTAGCTTTTGTAGGTAGCTGTATCTTTAAGCTAGCCTATCAAAGTTCTAAGTTCTCATTGCTCAAGGTGTTACCAACATGGAATTAGTGTTCCTTCTATGCTGGCCAAGGTGTTCTTTGTACTTGGAGATTCCTCAGGTTTCTATGGCAAAAGAGGACGAACTTGTTTGATCCTCACTAAATTTTCCAGCCCTGCACACTTCTGAATTTTATTCGTCAATCATCTTCATATCTCTTGCCATATACAGCATCAAACAGATTATTATGTAAATAGCCAAAACAAGCTTCTGGAAGTTTGCAGTGCCCTATTCTGTTTTGAATGCATGCCAGATTTTTATTCCGTTTTTTGGACACTTCATTTTCAAACAGCTGCACCAATATTTTATACTACTACAGTTTGGCCATACTTAAATTGCTTAAAAGCAGTTGACCTCTTCAATTTGTATCCATCCTTTTCCATACTGTCCTCCATAATTTTCCCAGGAATCATAAATCCCTATCTGAAACAATTGCTTTAACATTTAGCACATTTTGCTTAATCAATCTACTACTACCTAAGTCACAAGGTTCTTCTTTGTGTCCATCATAGGTCAGATTCCACTGAAACTGGGGAGAAAATCACACGTAAGGTTGAACAATATAACATGCAATTTTTATTATTTTAAATTTCTAAAAAGAATCTAACACAAAGGTATGTCCAAACAAATATGTATTTAGAAGTGTCTTCATAATTTGTAAATTAATCTGTCAAAATTAGCAAAATTTTAGACATTAACAGGAGCCCAGGTCATAATAGTAAAACTAATTTTTCAAGAAGTAATAAGGTTCAAAATTTAAGAGGTCCTCAAACAAAATGAGCTATGCCCTATTTGTTACATTAAAATGGTTCTAGATCATCAGAGATCACTTGGTCAATATGATCATCACTTGATTCATCATAATCAAAGCTAAAATTATCATCCTCTAAGTCCTTTACATTATTTCAATTTAGACTTGCCTGTATGAATAATGTTGGGATCTTCACACTTCTTATGATTTTGCTAGAACTTGCTTTGCTATAGAATTCCTCTACTGTGTCAAAACCATGAGAAACTCTTGATATTGCCATTTCAAACTCCCTTACAGAAGTTGCCGACAATGCACTCGCTACATTAAATCCTTTTCTCCTCCCTTGGAATAGAGCCTATGATCAAAGAGCGTATTAGTCTCCCAAATAATAGAAAACAGATCTCCTGTTCAAAATAAGAAAAAAGACAATTTTAACAACTGAAATATGCAACAAGTTTAGTGGCCATTCCAAACTTTCCTTCATATAAAATATGAATATAAAGAAGGCTACCTCAACTTTTCCTAATAGAAACATTTTTAGTCTGGAAAGAGAATTGAATCCTTTACATAACGGACATGATAAGTCTACAATAAATTCTAACCTTATTAGAACGGAGGATATCTTTCAGTCCCTCTGTGAGTTTCTTATCGAGAACTGAATGATGAAATGATGATCCTGTTGCTTCATCTAGGTCAAAGGGATTCCCAATACATACAGCTGCTGTTAGAGGAGTCATCTCAGAAGTCTCCCCAAGATATTTGGCTAACATATTTGCTCCATATCCCCAGCCTACACCCATCAAGGTAGTCCATGGCCTTAACCTAGTGATATATTGTTCAGCAGCACAAATATCATCACTGTCTGCAGCTGTAAATAACCTGAATAGCCAAGGAAACAATCCATCATAAATATAAATATTTTTGTTCATACTACCACATTTGCACGAAAGCTGTCAGTACTTTCAAAAAACTACAACATGCTTCCATTTACTTTATGGTTACAGAGAAACTAAGGATATATAAGCTAAATTCAATTTGTAAAGGAGAACGAGTGAAATAAGACAATAAAATCATTTTACACAGTTTTCTCTGACATGTCATGTTCTTGAACAAGCTAACTCCAAAAAACTATCAAGCTGTTACATCCCTTTCTTGAGGACCTTTCATATATGTGTAATAACTGTTTCATGGGAAGTACAAAGTTATATCATTTTGAGAATTATTGATTAATGAAGTTAGTTGTTTGATTATGAGGATTACTGATCAATGAATTTAAATTTTATTTTGCTTGACTATGAGAATCATTGACTAATGATGTTTTTATAGAAATTAATATTCAAGGATGAATAATGTCATATACTAATGACTTGATGTTAATCTAGATGATTTTATTTGCTTAAACATGTTATTAAGAAACAAATGTGAGCACGATCATTTCCTTCTTTTGGCAGCAGATGCAGGATAAGATCACCATTGCAAAGGAAGGGAGAGTACCATCAGAGAAAGAAGGCGCAGACGCATGGAGAAGGTTGGAAATGCCATCCAAGCAGGAACCCATAGCTAAGTATCTTGATCATCACGTTACTGAGTTAGGGTTATAGCCCTGGTCTCCTTGGTTGTGGTGGGTTGGTTGTCGTTTCATTATCCTTGTGTTAATTAAAAGAATTAACGATTCTAGCCTAATGAACTAATAGAACCGCCTTAATATAAATATATAATATAATTTTGATTATGCAAATGTTATATATACATAAGAGTATACGTATGTGTATGACGTGTGCGTTGTATGCCTAACATCATATGTGCATATAAACAAATGAACACGGACTACATAAGTACATACATATAATCGTAAAATAATAACAGCTATAGGTATGTGCTTACAATGAATTAGACATCTAAATACATGGACATATATGTTCACACTAAGTTACATGAGCATGCACATGCTAGACTCAATATGTATAGGCTTATATGAGTAAATATATATAATATTGGAGAGGAATATTTATTATCATATTATCGTATGGTTATATTGTTGTGTAATGATCCTGAGGTGTATTTATAACGCTACTAATGATGATTATCACCCAGTGTTGCCGTTTAATAGTTTTAGCTTTAAGATTACCTGCTGTCTATAAATCTGATCTTATTCTCTTTGTGATAATGCCTGCACTCAGTCTGATTTTCCAGAATACGGTTGCTTCTAAATTGCTCAGAATACCATTTACACAAATCGTGATTTTGACTAGTTTCGCAAAATATGAAAGGAACGTATAACAATAATTTATCAAAACTCAATGCATAGAGATTTCTCAATAAGTATTCCAGTCCAGATTTCTCAAGAAGTACGTTACAATATAAATTTCCTCCACTAATTGGTTTAGCTCCTACCTCATACACCCGTATTGTAGTGTGGGGGACTGTAGTGGTGCTATTACGACCGTGAGTGAATGACAATGCAACCTCCGGTCTGGTGTGTGAACTCCACGTCCCAACAGAAGACTGTCGGAAACTGCTGGCATCAGTTATCTGATATATGTATGGACCCTAGTGTGACGTTGCTGGCTATGGACCCGATACACCTGCAATCACGGACCAGTTACACTACTCTGCCTGCTTGGTACTTCCGCCCCCGACCACGGTTCAGTTTATCTCTAAACTGCAAGCTGGATACTCCCAACTTCGACTACATCTATTCCTTGGTTTCACTGCCTGAGAAAAACACCCACATCCATCTACGGCATGCACTTCACTGCCGTGGGATACACAATCTACACCATAGATATCAGGACTAACAGAAGACTTCACCGCCCGTGTCTTTGCGGCCTGAGTTATAGATATTGGTTCACGTCACCTACAGCCAAGTGACTGTATGTTTTCACAATTTCGATAGTGCAGTCCACCAGTGCCTAACGAGTGTATTGGAATGCTTATGCAATAACACACCAATCAGACGTTAACTACCAGGGACACCTCTACGCAGACCCATTACTAATTCTCTGCTTAATACAACGATGGACATATGCCAATATCATTCCTTATGTAAGAGGTTGATTCTAATACTATTGTTTCCACCCAAAAATCATGTACATCTCCAAATATTCTGTGTTTTGAACTGAATGTCTTGCTGTAACTGAATAACAAATTAACCAGATTTGGTGATGAACTCAACAAGTTGTGATCAAATTACCTTTTTAATGCAAATATGGATTATGCGTGAATCCATCCAAAGAGAAGGCTAGGTTTGCGTCCAACCTCCAGAATACTCCTAAGGGTTTGCGTCCTTAGAGAAATAACCAATCACAAATGCAACCAAAATTTAATTCCTTTTGTTTATAGTATCTCATTGTGCTTTTCCCAAGAAAGATATGTTCTTTTATAACCTCGAAGTGAGGGAAAACTCCCCAACTTAAGCAATGTGGGATAAAGGTGCCCACTTAAGTCACTTTTATAAAATAAAGTAACTTAAAGTCATAAAGTGACTTTATAATATCTTTTTATAAAGTGACTTTACTTTATAAAATGAGCCCAAATAATAAAAGCTCGCCCACTGAAGCTTGTGACTGGCTGACATCCTCTGAAAGAAGCCTTTAGCCTATCCGGATGGGAGAGATAGACTAACCAGGCACCAAACTAGCTTACTGCGGGATCGGGGACATTACAGTCCTCCCTTCCTGAGCAAGCAATCTCAATGCAGGGTGCTGCAGAATAGACTCACCCTCCCATGTAGCATCCTCTATCGGTAAGTCCTTCCATCGAACCAAGTATTCTCTGATAGCCCTGTTCCGTAGCTTCCTCTCTCTGATCTCTATCACCTCAGCTGGCACCAAAACCAATTTACCCTCCTCATCGAGTGGGGGTAGTCCAACTGGGACTATCTGCTGTCCTATTGCCTTCTTGAGGCAAGACACGTGAAAAACATTATGAATCCGGCTGTCGGTCGACAGCTCGAGCTCATACGCCACTTCACCCACCCTCCTGGAGATGCGGTAGGGACCATAAAATCTAGGCTTGAGCTTTTCTGATCCACTCTTCTTCAGAGAACTGTGCCTGTATGGCTGGAGACGAAGGTAAACCAAATCCCCTGCCTCAAAAGTTTGCTCTATCCGGTGTTGATCATCATACATCTTTTGCTGATTTTGTGCCCTCTTAATGTTCTCCTTGAGAGACTTAAGGATATCCTGATTGTCCTGTAGCCGGTCTCTCGCAATCGGCGCCCTGCTGTCCTGAAGAGCCAAGTCTATGAAAGATAATGGCTCACTGCCATAGAGAGCTCGAAATGGTGACATGTCAATAGTCATATGGTAGGTGGAGTTGTAGCAAAACTCCCCCAAGTACAGCCATCTGACCCAGGCCCTCTGCTGCCCCGCAACATAATTACAGAGATATCCTTCTACCCACTTGTTCACGATCTCTGTCTGGTCATCCGTCTGCGGATGGTAACTGGTACTGGGAGTCAATTCGGTGTCTACCAACCTGAATAACTCCTGCCAAAAGGTGCTGAGGAATTTATTGTCCCTGTCACTAACGATTGTCTTGGGAAGACCATGCAGCCTGAAAACCTCTTGGAAGAATAGTTCAGCCACCTGTGCAGCTGACCAATCTGCTGAAATGGCAAAGAAGTGAGCAAACTTAGTGAGTTTGTCCACCACCACATAAATGTTGTCCCTGCCCTGTACTCTCGGCAAACCAATAATGAAATCCATCGAAATACCTTCCCACTTCTAGGCAGGAATGGGTAGGGGCTGCAGTAAACCGGCCAGGTGCTCGTGTTTGGACTTATTCTGCTGACAAATCTGACACTGTCTGACATGCTAGAGGACATCGTCCTTGAGGCCCTTCCATGAGAACCTCTCTCTAACCTGCCTATAGGTTTTAAAAAACCCTGGATGTCTTGTTGTGGGTGCATCATGAATAGCCCTCATTATCTTAGCTTTAAGCTTAGAACCTGGCACTAGGTAAATCCTGTCCTTATAGAAGATAATGTCATCAATTACCTTGTACCTGCTATCTGGAAGCTACCCATCCAAAATCTGACATGCTTGAGTATTTTTAGAATACTCAACCAGTAAATGGGATTTCCAATCTGCGGAAATCTCGGATAGAACACAACGAGCTACAACTGAAGGTCTCCTAGAATGTGCGTCAGCCACAATGTTATTCTTTCCCTTGACATACTCAATGTCAAAATCATACGCCTGGATCTTACTAACCCACTTATGTTGTCTCTCGTTCAACTCTTTCTGCTCCAGGAAGTACCGCAAGTTGTGATCTGTTTTAACTGTAAACTTGCCACCCACCAGATACTACTGCCTGAATTTGGCTAAGGCGTGCATGATGGCAAGCATTTCCTTTTCATATGTGGAGTACAACCTCTCGTTGTTCGTAAGTTTTCTGCTCTCGTAAGCTATGGGATGCCTGTCCTGCATCAATACTGCACCAATTCCGTTACCTGAGGCATCACACTCTAAAACAAACGAACGAGAGAAATCCGGTAGTGCTAGAACCAGACATGTGCTCATGACAGTCTTGAGTCTATCAAAGACTACCTCTGTCTCATCTGTCCACCTGAAAGCCCCTTTCCGAGTGAGATCGGTGAGGGGTGCTGTTGTCTGAGAGAATCCCTTTACAAACTTCCTGTAGTAAGAACATAACCCAAGGAACCCTCTCAAGTCTGACACATTCTGTGGTGGTGGCCAATCCTGGATTGCCTGTATCTTCTCCTGATGGACCTTGACTCCATCTGCCCCTATCACATGACCCAGATAGGGGATCTCTGTCAACCCAAACTCACACTTGGATTCTTTTGCAAATAGAGACTGACTCTCCATGATGTTGAGAACCTCATCCAAGTGCCCCAAGTGCTCCTCCCAAGTCCTGCTGAAGACCAAGATATCGTCAAAAAATACCCAAACACTCTTGCGTAACTGTTTCTTGAATAAATGATTCATGCAAGACTGAAAGGTGGCTGGTGCATTAGTGAGCCCAAATGGCATCACTAAAAACTCATAGTGCCCGTAGTGACATCTGAATGTCGTCTTATGAACATCCTCCTCATGGACACAAATCTGATGGTACCCCGATCGAAGATCTATCTTCGAGAAGTAAACTGCCCCATGTAGCTCATCTAACAACTCATCAATCTGGGGAATAGGGTACCTATTCTTAATGGTCCTCTTATTCAGTGCACGGTAATCAATGCATATGCGAAGAGTACCATCCTTCTTCACTAAGACCACTGAAGAAGCGAAGGGACTGCAACTGGGCCTAATGTGTCCCATGTCTAGGAGCTCCTTTATCGTCTTATCTATCTCCTTATAGTGCCTCAGATGACGATAAGGTGTAGTAATAACGGGCTTAGTGCCCTCCTCCATCTCTATGGTATGCTCAAATCCCCTGTCTAGAGGTATGCCTGGCGGAATGTCCTCGAAAACCCGCTTGTGCTTATCAAGCACCTTCTGAACATCAAAGTGAACTTGCTATCCTGAATCCGGTGTGGGTTTGGAGGATATGAAGCACTGGGCTGCCCACTCCATGTCACTATGTCTCATGATGGCTTCCATCCTGTGGGTTGATACTAATCTAGGCCCGCCATCTGGCATGGCCTTAAGAATCACCTGCTGATCACCCTGCATAAACTCCAACTGTTTCAGCTTGTGATCAATGGTGTACCTCCCTATAGTCTACAACCACTGCATACCCAATATCGGATCCAAACTGTCTAGGTCAATGACATAAAAATCTGCCTCTAGAAGGTAATCTCCAATGTGAATTGGAAGACCAGAGATCTTCCCTGTACAGCGCAATAAGTCCCCTCCTGCCACCTTGACCTCAAACTCTAGAATGTCATCTACCTATAGCCTTCGCCTGGAGACCATACCTGTGCTGATAAAATTGTGTAGCACCTATATCTAAAAGGCAAACAATCCTCTGCCCTCTAACTACTCCTTTCAAACGAAAGGGGTGACACGTAGGAATCCCTGAAAGGGATGCTAAAGTAACTGGGGGCTGCTCGGGAGGGCCTTCTTCTTTCCTACTACTGATTGCTCTACCTAAGCCTCCTCATCGTTGTCCTCCTCGTCGCTGCCCTCATACTGTTCATATTCATCCTCCGAAGCTACCTCAATATAATGTAGCTTGCCTTTCCCAAGGCACCTGTGATCTGGAGTCCAAGGCTCCCTGCAAGTAAAGCATAACTTCCTCCTCAACTCATTTCTAGTCTCAGAATCAATTTCTAGTCTCAGAATCCAGTCTAGGAGGCACTCTTATTTTGATTTTTACCTTTCTGGAATGAAGAGGATCCCTTGAAAAGTTTCTTAGGTGGCTGTAAAATAGAGGAAGGTGAATCCAAATCATGAGCTAACTTAATAGCGTCATCCAAGGTGTCTGGTTTGAGAACTCTAACCAGCCCTCTGAATTTATCTTGCAAGCCCTCAATAAATAGCATTACCTTTCTCTTTTCTGACATGTCTGGTATCATAATGGAGATCCTCTAAAACTCATCAATGTAATGCTCCAATGACCCACTCTATTTTAGCTTAGCTAACTCCTTGTAGTAGACCTCTATGTCTTTCCTGTCAAAACGAGTGATCAATCTCGTGCTGAAGATCTCATAGGAAGCAATCAATCCGTGATCCTGGGTGACAAGGTTGTGATGCCACCAATCATATGCAGCTCCCTCTAAATGCATAGTGGCAAATTTAATTGCCTCAGTCTCCGACATAGGTTTGAGAGTCAAGAAAGTATCAGGCTTGTGAATCCAAGCTCTAGCAGATGTCTTACTGCTGCCATCAAATATAGGGAGAGTCAACTTGTTCATGGCATGTTTTAAATCCCTGTTCGGACCCCTGGGTCTCCTATCCTATTGGTTCCCGCCGAACTCTCTCTTCTGAACCATGTACTGCGGAAAAGTCAAATCTGCTTTGACATGGTTTGGTAACATGTTCCACTCATCATGCATGGTCATCACATGCTCTGGAAGAATGCATGTGGCCTCTGGGGGTGCTACCTCTTCCCCTGCATTAATATCCGCAAAGTTAGGCATGAGAGGTCTATCGAACGTACGAGTGGGGGCCCTAGCTGCCCTAGGTGATCCCGCTACACTGCCTCCACCACTGTGATGGCTAATGGGTCTCCTGGCTGTAACTGACAATTGCTGGATAACCCCTGTAAGCTGGTGTAGAACATCAACAATATGGTCTTGTCCATTTCGTATCTATCTCAGTGTCTCCCTGGCCTCTCTATCTGTCTCATCAATCATTTTCCCACCTGGAATAACCTGTTCCAAAAAAAACTCCTCATTTTCTGTATGATTGGTCTCTATGTCAAACTGTACGGAAGAAACTGTCTGTTCCTACTCAACCCTGTTATATCTAAATCCGGGTATCCTGTGCCTGCTATGCATATCTGGCTAACATGGCTGCTGTTGGACCAGACTGAAAATCTGATTCTAATAATCCCACTAGGATGGCAAGATCAAGGCTCTAATACCACGGTAATGATCCTGAGGTGTATTTCTAACGCTACTAATGATGATTATCACCTAGTGTTGTTGTTTAATAGTTTTAGATTTAAGATTACCAGCTGTCTATAAATTTGATCTTATTCTCTTTGTGATAATACCTGCACTCGGTCTGATTTTCCAAAATATGGTTGCTTCTAAATTGCTCAGAATAACATTTACACAAAGTTATGCCCCCCGTACCGAGACTCTATTTGACTGTCATGAATTTTTCCAATCCGCCCAGCATCAAAAATATTTTTATTTTGGACTAGTGTATTCATATCCCACATGTCCAAATTTGCTTATAAACGTTATAAAATGATATTTATAAACTCTTTAATATAACATTTATAAATACTTGATGTTATAAAGAGGATTTATGGAGAAAGTAAAAAGGAAAGGTAAAGTAAAAAAAGGATCAATTGGTTACCTTTCAAGAATCGGTTATAGCAACCAAACAAGTTGTGAGGAAATTATTTATGGGAGAAAACTTTTAGTAGAGAAGGTTCTTTTCTTGGTAGCATGTGTGCTACAGAAGGAGAGGTTTTTTATTTCTGATAAGAGAGAGAGAGAGAGAGAGCATGTTTTTATTTCTATGCAGATGTAATGTACAGCTCATGATTTTGACTAGTTTCGCAAAATATGAAAGGAACGTATAACAATAATTTATCAAAACTCAATGCATAGAGATTTCACAAATAAGTATTCCAGTCTAGATTTCTCAAGAAGTACGTTACAATATAAATTTATTCCGCTAACTGGTTTAGCTCCTACCTCATACACACGTGTTGTAGTGTGGGGGATTGTAGTGGTGTTATTACAACTGTGAGTGAATGAAAATGCAACCTCCGATCTGGTGTGTGAACTCCACGTACCAACTGAAGACTGCTGGAAAATACTGGCATCCGTTATCTAATATATGTATGGACCCCCGCATGACGTTGCTGGCTATGGACCCGATACACCTGCAATCACGGACCAGTTGCACTACCCTTCCTGCTTGGTACTTCCGCCCCGGACCACGGTTCAGTTTATCTCTAAACTGCAAGCCGGATACTCCCAACTTTGACTACGTCTATTCCTTGGTTTCACTACCTACGGAAAACACCCACACCCGTCTACGGCATAACCTGCACTTCACTGCCGCGGGATACATAATCTACACCATAGATATCGGGACTAAAAGAAGACTTCACCGCCCGTGTCTTTGCAGCCCAAGTTATAGATATTGGTTCTCATCACCTATAGCCAAGTGACTGTATGTTTTCACAATTTCGATAGTGCAGTCCACCAGTGTTGAACGTGTGTATTGGAATACTCATGCAATAACACACCAGTCAGACGTTAACTACCAGGGACACCTCTACGCAGACCCATTACTGATTCTCTACTTAATACAACAGTGGACATATGCCAATATCATTCCTTACATAAGAAGTTGATTCTAATACTATTGTTTCCACCCAGAAATCGTGTACATCTCCAGATATTTTGTGTTTTGAACTGAATGTCTTGTTGTAACTCAATAACAAATTAACCAGATTTGGTGATAAACTCAACAAGTTGTGGTCAAATTACCTTTTTAATGCAAATATGGATTCTACGTGAATCCATCCAAAGAGAAGGCTAGGTTTGCGTCCAACCTCCAGAATACTCCTTAAGGTTTGCATCCTTAGAGAAATAACTAGTGACAAATGCAACTAGAATTTAATTCCTTTTGTTTATAATATCTCATTGTGCTTTTCCCAAGAAAGATATGTTCTTTTATAACATCAAAGTGAGGGAAAACTCCCCAACTTAAGCAATGTGGGATAAAGGTGCCCACTTAAGTTACTTTAAGTCACTTAAGTCACTTTTATAAAATAAAGTAACTTAAAGTCATAAAGTGGCTTTATAATATCTTTTTATAAAGTAAAGTAACTTTAGTTTATAAAATGAGCCCAAATAATAAAAGCTCGCCCACTGAAGCCTGTGTCTGGCTAACATCCTCTAAAAGAAGCCTTTGGCCTATCCGGATGGGGAAGATAGACTAACCAGGTGCCAAACTGGCTTACTGCAGGATTAGGAACATTACATGTTGGCAAGACATATTTCCTCTTTGGGAGTGGCGAAGGTAACTCCTTGCCACCGTCCTTGCTAGGAAAGGAGTTCTCCTTATATGATTCAACCATGCTAGCCAATCATTCTTTTTCTTGGTAATGGAGTATTCATGAGTAAAAGCTTCCTCTATCATCAAGAACCATTTTTGGATGACTGTTTCTACACGGTTCGGTAACTAAGCTACAAACGGTTTTAGTTAAGTAATATTCTTGAGCTGCTGGCAATTGGGTGGAACCAAGTCTCCTCAATCACATTACGAACCAGGCATGTTCTTCTTCATTGTAGTTATTTCCATGATAATTACTAGTATCGTGTTTTCTATGAATCGATTTCATAACACTGGAATTCATCATTTAATAGTATGGATTGATCAAGTTGTAGTTCATCCAATTTATCTAGATCAATTATCATAAGAACATATGTTTTGTGCATTTGACAAAAATATATATTGCTGTGTATTCAAAAGAATATCTTTCTGTGCATCCGATAAGAATAAACATTGTTGTGATTTCTATTAAAATACATAATGTTGTGCATTTGATAAGAATAAATGATGTTCTGCATTCAAAAAGAGTATATATATATACTTGTGCATTCGAAAGAAATGTATTAATGGGCATTCGCTTCTAGTGTTAAAGCACCTACAAAATGTCCACATTTTCATCATTATCGATTTGGAAAATAATCTTTAATGACATGCATTAGTAATGAAATGAATCTTGAAATTGTGTCTCTTTGAATATCCACGGGGAAAGCATAGCCTGTTATCTTACTGCTACACTCAATAAAAAATCTACAACATTCAAAATGGTGCATGCTGTTTGGCACCAATAGCCATACTGGCATGTATAATGTTTTAATAGGATCTTGCCTAATCGATCCTTGAACAGAATATAACCAGAGAGTAAACTTGCTTACTGGTTTATAAAGGGGACATAATCCTATCAAATTGAAATAATTCTTGTGAATCTGATTATTATTAAAGAACAGTTTTAATTCAGCAGTCTCGATGATACTACAATTAAAGGTAGTTCTGAAGTGATAAGCTTTAATAAATCTGATTATATTAACCTAATCAAACAGAGAGGCTTAAATGTCCAAGTAAACATTATTGCAAACCTTGGGAAGGGGAACTGCCCAGCTGATAACCTATGATAGGAGTTGTCAAGGAATACTTGTACCCCGGCAAGGTCTATGAAGCCTGTTTAACCTTACCCTTAACCTAAGTGATTGGGAATGGGCTGATTTGGGACATCCTAGTGGATTAGGAATGCATACATATTTTTCCTTGTTCAGATAGACAATGTTTATGCTATTTGGACAGCAAGTCCTCAAAAGGTCAAGAAGACCATCAGAGTCGCTTCGACTCTTAATTGAGTTTGGTGGTGACATTGACAACATGAAGTACAGTGCTTGCAAATGGAAACCTTGGCCAATGTGGTGCTATGCAATGTGTGGTAACGGTCAGTCACTCGAACCAGTAGGGCATTTTCTAGCTAGGAAGATCATTCTTATAAGCAAGGGAGTCTATAGAGCGTGACAGGCTAAGAAAATTGTGGGTTCTAAAAACAAATTCTTGCTAGCAAGAAAGATTAGATCTCACTTTTGCATCTTCTTGTGCAGGGCCGGGCCACTTCTGGAAGGAAGTTGTGTGGGAGACCACTAGGTCAAGATTCAAAGATCAATGGTTGGAAGGTAAAACCTTTGATGATACTCTCCCTCTCCTAGATGATATTCAGGAGCATTTGCACAAGAGAAAACAAGAACAAACGCTTCTAGCTTATCAGGTTCTATGGCTTCATGCATTGTTAGTTTTCAGTTATTGGATTCTTTCTTACGGCATAACAGTAAATGAATTGTTAGTTAAATTCATTTTCATGTGAAGGTAGATGAATATAGTAATAAATTTTACTTTCAGTTAACAAACTTTTCAGTTTTTCTTGTTCATGTGAAAAGGAAAGTAATTTTCTTCTGTCATTATGAATTAAAAGGGGAATTTTTTTTTTATGAATTGTTATTAGTATCTGGTAGTTAGGAATAGCTTGTTACACAAGCAGTTTCAAAACCAAACAGTGAAAGTGTGAATATGTTCCCTCTAATGCTACATTCGGAACTAAACCAAGGAAGCTGGTGATAGACTAACATCAACAAATGGGTGCATGTGTTTATGAAAAAAGAAGGGATACATTAAGAGCAATAGGTATCTAAGTATCTTCCACATCACAACAAAAAGAGGTTTGCAAGAACAGGCCACTAAAACTGCCAGCCAGAATCTTGAAATATCTAAAAAATTATAAGAAATTGCTTATACCTACAAGAACATGAAGAAACCTGAAAACTGAAAAAGTTAAAGGCTGCGGAAAGGTAGTGCATTCTATAGAGAAACGTAAACATACATTATAATGATTGTCAACCAACAACTAGATCAAGTGCGTAATTTAAGAATACCAAGGTTCAGAATCAAGGATAGAAACCATCAAAAAGATCAAAATTTAAAACTGAATAACAAGCAAATATATTTATTAGAATCTCATACAGTCCCTCCAGAGGAAATGGCATTTCAACCAAACATACAAGGAAACCATTAAATCTTCTGGAATGAATAGCTTACCAGCATAAAAAGATCATTTCAATTCCTGCCCTAGACTTCCCAATTTTTATTGCAAAATAAACTGCTTGATTACAAATTTTGTTTTGGTTTAAGCCTCTTTCCCTAAATTATATGCATGGTTGTTTAGTTGCAAAATCTATTTCTGTACGAGTAACCATTACAGTAAACATACAACCGTTTCGAAAATCACTCTCCTATAAGACGTAAATATTAGTTGTTACAGCCCCTCCAGAGGAAATGACCTTTCAACCAAACATACAAGGAAACCATTAAATCTGCTGGAATGAATAGCTTACCAACATAAAAAGATCATTTCAATTCCTGCCCTAGACTTCCCAATTTTTATTGCAAAATAAACTACTTGATTACAAATTTTGTTTTGGTTTAAGCCTCTTTCCCTAAATTATATGCATGGTTGTTTAGTTGCAAAATCTATTTCTGTACGAGTAACCATTACAATAAACATACAACCATTTCGAAAATCACTCTCCTATAATATGTAAATATTAGTTGTTACAGTCCCTCCAGAGGAAATGACCTTTCAACCAAACATACAAGGAAACCATTGAATCTGCTGGAATGAATAGCTTACCAACATAAAAGGATCATTTCAATTCCTGCCCTAGACTTCCCAATTTTTATTGCAAAATAAGCTACTTGATTACAAATTTTGTTTTGGTTTAAGCCTCTTTCCCTAAATTATATGCATGGTTGTTTAGTTGCAAAATCTATTTCTGTACGAGTAACCATTACAGTAAACATACAACCATTTCGAAAATCACTCTCCTCTAATATGTAAATATTAGTTGTTACAGTCCCTCCAGAGGAAATGACCTTTCAACCAAACATACAAGGAAATCATTAAATCTGCTGGAATGAATAGCTTACCAAAATAAAAAGATCATTTCAATTCCTGCCCTAGACTTCCCAATTTTTATTGCAAAATAAACTACTTGATTATAAATTTTGTTTTGGTTTAAGCCTCTTTCCCTAAATTATATGCATAGTTGTTTAGTTGCAAAATCTATTTCTGTACGAGTAAACATACAACCATTTCGAAAATCACTCTCCTATAATATGTAAATATTAGTTGTTACAGTCCCTTCCAAGGAAATGACCTTCCAACCAAACATACAAGGAAACCATTAAATCTGCTGGAATGAATAGCTTACCAACATAATAAGATCATTTCAATTCCTGCCCTAGACTTCCCAATTTTTATTGCAAAATAAACTACTTGATTACAAATTTTGTTTTGGTTTAAGCTTCTTTCCCTAAATTATATGCACGGTTGTTTAGTTGCAAAATCTATTTATGTACGAGTAACCACTACAGTAAACATACAACCATTTCGAAAATCACTCTCCTATAATATGTAAATATTAGTTGTTACAGTCCCTCCAGAGGAAATGACCTTTCAACCAAACATACAAGGAAACCATTAAATCTGCTGGAATGAATAGCTTACCAACATAAAAGGATAATTTCAATTCCTGCCCTAGACTTCCCAATTTTTAATGCAAAATAAACTACTTGATTACAAATTTTGTTTTGGTTTAAGCCTCTTTACCTAAATTATATGCATGGTTGTTTAGTTGCAAAATCTATTTCTGTACGAGTAACCATAACAGTAAACATACAACCATTTCGAAAATCACTCTCCTATAATATGTAAATATTAGTTGTTACAGTCCCTCCAGAGGAAATGACCTTTCAACCAAACATACAAGGAAACCATTAAATCTGCTGGAATG
>MU227352.1:2080357-2098610 GCA_018584345.1 Thuja plicata
CTTCCCAATTTTTATTGCAAAATAAACTACTTGATTACAAATTTTGTTTTGGTTTAAGCCTCTTTCCCTAAATTATATGCATGGTTGTTTAGTTGCAAAATCTATTTCTGTACGAGTAACCATTACAGTAAACATACAACCATTTTGAAAATCACTATCCTATAATATGTAAATATTAGTTGTTGAAACAACATATTTACACAAGCGACTGGAAAAGTAATTCTAATGTATCAGTGGAAGATGAAAATAGCCCAAG
The DNA here is from genome assembly GCA_018584345.1 of Thuja plicata. NCBI lineage: Eukaryota > Viridiplantae > Streptophyta > Pinopsida > Cupressales > Cupressaceae > Thuja > Thuja plicata. The sequence continues at coordinate 2,080,614 of MU227352.1, forward strand.
AGTTTTTAGACTATTACTCATTTATGGAAGTTTGTAAGTGATGTTACAGGCAAAATAAAGTAATTTCTAGCATATCTTAACAATTAAAATAAAATATTACGTAATTGCAATTTTCAGAGAATCAAGCAGAAAAAAGAATTAAATAAAATCTTGGATTTTTCAAGGTGTTATACAAATGTGAAGTTAAAATACCTCCTTATGTTATATATAATTTTCAGTTATAAATAATAGAGATAATGATATATATTATCTCTCCATGTCTAATAGTCAGTAGTTAGCCAATCTTTTGAATATTGAAATGTAAATTTTTCAAAATATCTAAATATTGAAGTGTTCCTCCAGCCAGTCCTACTTGTGAGTAAAGGATACTCACTTGATTGGAGTCTTGGGTTTCATCTCCAATGGACTAATCTCACAAGCCTTATTGAGGTAAGGCAAGCTGTCATGGGACATTGCCTAGGATGGAATTAGCACCAATTAATTCTTTGGGCACCCTTAGCAAAAAGGAAAAAAAAAGAATAACTTTGAAGTGTTTAGAAATATGCTGAGTAAGATTTTCCAAATCCTAAGTTAAAAGCTTGGGTTCAAGCTCATGTTCGCCATATGGTGGATTTTTTCCCCCGGGTTTGGTATGGCAAGTACAGCTGTATATGTTTGTGTGTATATACATGTATATATAGACACTCCCTTAACACCCCAGTAGCTATAGGAGCCTACTAGACACATGGAGAAGAACAAAGGGAGGTGAAAGAACCAAGAGTAAACTATTGATTGGGTGGGATGTAAGAAAGAGCATTGGATAGGCATTAAAAATTTTGTATTCCACCTTGGGATGGTTCATTGGAGTTGAGCTAGATCAATCCAATCAAAATGACGAAACTAGACTGATTCTTTGATTACTCCAATCTGCTTATAGGTGTGAACAATTCCCTCCATGGGAGGAACACATGATGGCACAATACACATAGCACGAGCAATAGACCGGAGGGGAGCATCAAGATGTTGACAGGTAAGTACCCTAACCCTTAGTGGATTAGGTCTAATGGACACTTCTTTAATCTCGTGATTGGCCTTGGGACTTCCAAATGATTTACTTCCATGATACACTGGAATAACGGTTTACCCTGGCATTGCATTGAAATATATATAATTTGCAAGGCCCAATATAAGAACATTGCACAAGTTGTTTATAAGGGTGATTAAATAAGAAGGTTGGTTGATTGGGAGATAAGGAAGCAATGTAACCAGACAGAAAGAGACATGCAGTATATGACAATCCTTCTCATCACCTTCATTTATACACTCTCCCTATCAACCAAGGGCAAACCAATTTCAATTCCAAAAAGTGGTCAATTCGAGACATGGCACAAATGAAACTTGCATTGCAATGCCCATGTCACTTCAATTGATCTTCTCCATGGCACTGTTGGATGGCCCACAATTAGATGAAAAAACACAAATCTTTATAATTGTTTTCAATTGTCCGTCCATTATTTTCTATTTAGAATAATAGGCTTTCGAGTAGGTGGGTATATACAGCAGTAGTACGTAACAGAAAATCTCATTATTGGCATTCAAGTGCTTTCAGTGCTTTTATTAAAATTTATGATTAATGATGCAATTATTATTGTGAGTTAGGGTTAACATACTAAAAGACAATAAGAAATGTTCTAGAATGGGTCATTACAATCAATTGGATGCAATTAGTGCTAAGTTGGACCATTCAGGCTTATGAGAGATAGCTTTGTGTGATAGGGAGGCCAACATTGATACTAATGTGGTTGAACAAATCAAGAGAGGCTCTGACCTTGGAGCTTCATTGTCAAGACAAGACCTGCAGCCCATTAGCATAGCTTCTTCATTAGCAAGAGTCATTGGCTACATCTGATTTTTTAAAATATTGTACTTAGTTTTTAGGTTGACTCTGTACAAAGCAAATTGTAATTGAAAATTTAGCAATCATTTATGCACTATGCAATATGCATTTGTAAAATGCAATGTACTCAGCAATATGATCATAAATCATAGTTACCAAGAGACCTGTATCCTACCCCCTATGATGCGTCTCGGAGACCTTCGGTACCGGAGATGTCCGCTAAACGTCCCAACGCACAGGGTTCTTCTAGTTGCTATCTCTTGCTGTCTCCAAAGTCCCCCAACCAAAAATTGACATCTCCCGCCAAAAAACATAGGGCAGAAGGTGTTACAAAAATTGTAAATCTTATCCTCTATCATCAAGCTTGCAAATTCATTATTACTTATCTCTTAGTAACGATAATGCTAGCCACTATAGACTTCTGATTAATCTGCTCAATTGCCTCTCTAGAAAGACTCATCAGTGATGTACAATTATTCACTTTTCTTGTATTGTCATGATTTACTAACCATTGTTCTTTTAAAGAGGTCACCAAAATGGTAATAAGAGATCTTTGTGTAACATCAATTCAACAATTGGAAATGATGGAAGGCACTGAGTATCTCCAGCCTTCTCAAATATCTTGTAGGTACACATCCATGCAAAACTTCTCCACTCACAGAAGAACAGTATGAAATTTCTCATAGCCTTTGGCATGTGTATCGGCATCAAACTATCAATATTTTTGAATTTCAATATGTAATGATAATTTAATATGAAATATGTATTGTAAGTTTTGAACTCTTAGACACAATGACATTTGACATTTGTGTATTTAAACTTTAAAGTCAATATGTCATGATATATTCTAGAAATTATTAAATTATATTAAACGAAAAAAGGCATCTCCACGTACCCATGGCTCCTATTTTTTAAAATTAGCCATACCAGTACCAGTACTAGTCTGTAGAGTCTCCAAGTACCCCCATCTCCTGGTAACCTTGTCATAAATGAAAAAAATATATAATCCAAAGTTCCTGGGGGTAAGCTCTCACTTTCATATGCTCTCTATATCTCTATGCGGTTAAAATGCCTTAAAATTTTAAAAACAGCAGGTTTTTTATCCTTTTTCAGTGTTTTTCTGAATTTTTTGAAAATCTGGTTTTGCCCGACTAAATACCAATTATTTGAATAAATCTTTTCCTTTTGCTGATTTATTCCCAGGAACCATTTTTGCTAGTCTGGTCTTTGGTATAATAAAAAGAACAATCATGAAATAGAGTAAATTGTAAAACGCATGGAACTTTTGGTGATTTAAACTTATGTTTTTTTTAAAAACTAATCCAAATTTAGATCTAGAAAATTAACTATTCAAAATTTAGTTGGATTGGTTGATCATCTGCACTTCTTGACTTAGGAAACCACAAAAGTGTATCTAGCATTCTTTTGACTTCTTTTAAAAGATCTAAACAAGATAAGTTTCTAAAATTGGTTTTAAATTTAAAATAGATGGAACAGGTGCACATGGCTTTTGAGATGATTTCATCCACATCACAAGAAGAAACTGTCTAAAGTAGCAACTTTGATTGTGAAAACCACCAGATGACAGTTTCACTGCAGTGGACAATGGTACCATGAAGCAAGCTCATCACAAAGACAACCAAAATTGTTCCATATATAGATAAAACAGAAAAATCCAAACTACCAAAAGGTTGAACTTGTTCCTCTTCTGTCTCTTGCTATCATATCTTCTATTCAACTTTTATGCCCATCCCATCTAATAGAAACATACTCATTTGGGTTATGTAAGACAATTCAGAGACCTTGTTTATTTTGGGTCAGTTCTTGATGAAGTGGGAAGATCCATAGTCAAGACTCAAGTCTCAAGAGTGTTTAAGTAAATCCTTTTGATAGTAGATGCTAGGATCCCCTTATTAGACCCCTAGAGAGGCAGCAAGCTTGTAAAAATGTATATTGATGGTTGAGATAAGGAAGCGTAGCTTCATTTTTGCTGGATTTTTTCCCGATTGGGTTTTCTATAGGGTGGTTTCTTGTGTTTGACTCTCTTTGTGGCTGATTCACTGCTTGCTTATTCAGTTAAATGCAAATTGTATTATTACTCTAGCTTTTAGAAAACATATAGTGGTTGTGTTCAGTTGATTACGAGCTTGGATCTTGATTAATTAACCAAATGGAACTTTAATTAGTCTTGCATAACTTAAGGAAGAAGCGCATACTTATATGTTGCACAATTGTATGGGATTGTAAGTGTCATGCAAATATTAACATAAAAAGCATATGAATAGTTATCAAGCAATGAATGGAGGCCTGTTGAACCATGTCAGCCAGTTGCACAAATGGATATTTGATGCGGAGGGCAACAATAGAACTGTATTAGCATCATTTGTGCCTTTACTTTGTTGATCTAATAAGAAAAAAACATAGGAACAATACACGGAAAATACATATCCATTCTTGATGATTGTACTTTGGAATATTGATGCCAATTACAGCTGCGATGAATTCCCTAAGAGATTACAAATAACTGTCGAGTTTTCCCACAGAACAAATGGTTATATATAGTACAAATATTCTAGAACATATCATAAACTATGCACTTGTGGTTTGCATTCATCATATACAAATAGAATCATTGTAAATGAAAAGCTGAGCTGCTTACAAGAACGACTCAAATGTTCCATAGCCGAGAGTTTGTCAACAAAACAATTGGTCATACATAACACGAATGATGTAAAGCATAAACAATGAATAATAATAGTCTATATATGTCATATATAGATAGATTTAATGTAAATGACAGGTAAGCTGCTTACAGCAATGATATAAACGTTACACAGCCTGCTAAGTTTGGCGACGGTAGCTAGATAATAGAATATACGTTTTAGAGCACTAAAAAGAGTATTTCTAGTTTACATATGTCATGTACATGTAAATTTTGATGTAAATAGAAGCTAACTTTCTTGGAGCAATAATGTAAATGCCATATAAGCTGCAGAAATCTTGCGTACAGACAATTATAATTTATTCCATTCAGGTTGCACTAAGATATCCATAAAGATATTCAATTCTATTCTAATTCTATCTTAAAATGAAATTTTCGAAATAAGAAGAAAACTGCCATGGAAAACTTACCTTGGTGTGGTCAAAGGTGAACCTGCACATCCACGTGGATTCATGACAACAGGAAAATAACCATGCTGAAGCACTTTACATACAAAACCCCTGACAAGGACAATGAAATTAAAACAAATATTACTGATATGCCCTTCTCAGAAGACAGCACAAAATTTATAAAAAAGCACTCAGAACAAGATGATAAAGAAGACATGCGGCCAGAGCTTTAAGATCTTCAATTGCATAAACCATATAGATGTATTCTGGCTGGGTAAGATCAAGCACACGTACAAAGCTACAGGCTTGAACTGAATTACAAAGATTAAAATATTTGTAAGTAAATTTCATCAATTATTGTGCAAGGGAGATTTAAAACGTTGCACACAATTTATGCCATCATAGTCATTACAGATGAACCATTTTGAACTTCCAAAACTTCTTAAAATCATCTTTATATGCATTTAATGTTTCTACAGTGCATCATTATCCACTATTGTACTTCTGCAGTGCAACATTATTCAATACTGTGCTTCTGATATACATCACTATTCTATACTGTGCTTCTGATATACATCACTATTCTATATTGTGCTTCTGAAGTGCATCACTATTCAATACTGGGCTTCTGCAGTACATCATTATTCTATACCGAGCTTCCACAGTGCATATTGAATATTGATGAATATTATTATTTATTATAATAATATTATTGTGTTCCAGTAGTGCATCGAGTTCATCTTTTATATGCTCACAAGGAAGGAGCATCAGGATTGAAAGTAACGAAATGAAACATCCCATATTTTCAATCATCACAGCCAGGAAACACATTACTAATACTGATGGAACTGTAGAAACAACAAATGCATGTGAACGAAGGACCTAAGGAACTCCACAAGTGAATGGTTGCACAATATTTGTTAAAAATGGTTGCAGCAAGTTAAGAGGGCTTGCTTGTGTGGAAACCTGTATACGTATAAATGAAAGAGCTACAGAAATCTAGGAGTGAATGGTTGCGCACTACTTGTTTAAGGTTTCGCAAATGGGGCAACAAGTTGTGCAAGCCTGATTGTGTGGAAAACTCTCTTAAGGTGAACCATGCTTTAATTGTGTGAAAAATCTCTATAACAAGGCTTGAGCCATAGCAATAATTGTATAAAGAACTTCCTGAGAAATCCTGGCTATATCATAAGTTTCACTAGTTCAGTCACTCAAAGTGTAAAAATGCAGTTGGTTCCCATCAACAGTATTTGATTATCTTCCTAAGGTCTAGCACATAAATCCCTAGTTCCATGGGAGGAGGCAAAGTCCGAATAGCTCATCTAATTATGCTCAAGAAAGTGTTCCAATGTTACTTGCTAGGCTTAAGCAATAAAGCATACTTGACAAATTCGTCATTGCTTCCCTCTGCTGTTCCGGGGACGAGCAAAACCGCAGTGTCAAGCCCCTGCTCTCCCGCCAAGTCCAAACATGCAGGCCAGTCCAAAGATATTACACCTCCATCCTGCGTATTAAGACACATTCTCTGATAAAAGAATTCCCCTCCACCAACCTCGTCAACAGCATCACTCAACCCTGATTCCCTTACTTTATTCGGTATCTTTCCCTTAGAAGAATATCCTGACAACTCTGCTCCACTGGACAGCTTAACAAAATGCACGTTATCTTTCGTCAGTCTTTCATTAACATCTTCCAGGCCGTCACGAAACGAAATTGAGGGGCAGCGCAGCACCACAAATCGATTAAACGGCGTGGGAGTCGTGAACAGAACCCAGTCCCCTGCAAATCGTGAACCTCCAACAGTAGCCAATTGCGGCCAAAGCTTTTCAAAGCGTGACACGTAAACCGCCAACCCTGCTAGAAACCCTAGAGCTCCTACAAATAAATCGAAAGAATTAAGCGAATTCATAAAATTTACAGCAAAATCGTCCAAGTTGGAGGCCGCCGATTCCTCCGCCGCCGGAATCATGAACTCCGACGAAAGCTTCAAATTATTCAGCAGCTGAAACCCGGTGTCCAACAGAGAAGAAATCGGTCCCGCTTTCGAGACCGCCAAAGGCCGACTAGACGACCGATGAAAAAGAACATTGCTACTCTGTGCACGCACCAAATTCGTAGCACACGAAGAAGCATGTTTTGATATAACTATCCTTACCGAAGCCCTGGAGAAGCCATAACTGCATTTCCTACGTAACCCTGGAAATTTCAACTTGCCATAAGCCGGATGTACATCAATGACCGCCATAGCTAAGCTAGGCAAATCTATCCCTCCCCTTTCATCTATCCGCCTTTATAACAACTATTCCGCAGATTTCAAGTGGAAACACGGAGCTCGAATTCTTGCCTGCCAGCCGGCAAAGTCGCCGTCGGCACAACAAAATATGTTCATTTAGCTGGAATGAAAGGGAAGCACAGAAGGGCAATTGGGAATTGAACTCTGAACATGCGCAATGGGAAGTTCTGGAGTGACACGGAGAGGAATATGGAGACCATATCTCCGGTCTAATCATAATTCAGCACTCCGAGCGTGAACAGCGAGATGACGTGGGTGGACTACGACCTGCAACGTGTACGACGTGACATCTGCGACGATCTAACATCGCTAATTTCGCATTCTTTATGGACATTAAAAATGTGTGATTGTGATTCGTGAAGCAGATTGAACGCCAGGAGTCTTGGTCAAAAACAGAGCTCCCTAAAGTTGCTGCAAATTTCCCGTCACAAATGTGGTATTGGCTAAATAGCAGACTAAAACGTAAAACATAGTAAGGAAGTTGAAAAAAAGTTGAAAAAAAAACTAAGTGTCCCCCTTGGTAAGAAATACGTTTTAGTCTGCTGCATAGACGTTTCCCACAAATGTTGTATGCATGGACTTCGAGCACCATGGAATGCTTGGATTAAGTACATATGCTTAAAAAGGTACTTTTGGGGACAGAATAATAAAGGTTTTGTTCTTTCTGAGGAGAAATGAACGGATGAAAAAGAGCTCTTGCATGATTGACATGATTGTTGGGCTATTTATGTTCGCTCATTCATTAGCTCGACTTTTGTCGATTTTGCCCACTTTGCTCATGGGACCTATGCATGTATAAATAGATTGGGCGATGATGAATAGAAGAATATTTTCATATTTTCACTAACAAAAGACTTCCCAAAACGAACCCAAAACTTTTTATATGCTTTTATATAGATAGGGGAAAAGAGCTATTAGTCGACAGGGTCCAATAATCGTACTCCTTTTGTCATAGATACCCTTAAAAAATCAACTTTTTGAAAGTCATTTCGTACAAAACAAAAATGTCACAAAATAATAGCTTGCACACCCAATAATCGTTCGCCATTACACTATTAAGTAAACACTACAAGTGTACGGTTATTGATACACTTATGTTTTTTTATTACACGTCAAATTGCACCCAAAAGGTTACATTGTTATTAAAAAAAATGGATGCATACATTTACAAAGTCAATAGATTGGTCCAACAATATAACTATAACCTATTAATGTACATTTCATATTCAATTTATGTACATACATGCACAACTATTGGTGCATTCCATATTTAGTCAACTACATACATGCACAACTATTGGTGCATAATAACTTTTCATAACACTCTCATATGCACATTAGCCAAAAATGTAGGAAACGTCTATGCAGCAGACTAAAACGTATTTCTTACCAAGGGGGACACTTAGTTTTTTTTTCAACTTTTTTTCAACTTCCTTATTATATTTTACGTTTTAGTCTGCTATTTAGCCAATACCAAAAATGTATGACATCTTCAAGCATTTAATCCAACTACAATTTGTACTTGCATGAACAACTAATGGTGTAAGGCTCACCAATTGAGATAAAATAAACAATGCAAACACAAAATAAACAACACCAAAAATATTACAAATTTGAATTCATGAAGCCACTTTATGAACTACAAATTTAATGCACTTGTTTGTGCATGAATTGACCAACCACTTCAATGACCAAATTTGTATAAGAAGGATACATTGCCACGTAAAATCTATTGAAATTCATTGTCTGGCCACTGGTGGTTTATTCTCTGTAGTCTGCATATTCTTTGCTCGTGTTCAGGTTGGTAGGCTATCTTGTTTATTTCTTATTTATTCATTGTTTTTTGTATGCTTACTGTCTGTTTTTATTACAAATTTACTAGTTTTACTGCTTATTGTAGGATCAAATCTATTGCAAAAATAAGTCAGCATAGTGCGGCCTTAGTTTTGTAACGTATTCAATGAGTAAATGTATTGCTCACTATAGTTACAAGCCTTTAAATTATAAGTTGTTTTTAATACATGCAACCTTTATAGTCTCATGTTTCACAGTGCTCACTTAGTTTTGTAATGTTCTCAATGAATACATTACAAAACTAACTCAGCATAGTGCACAATTAGTTTTGTAATGTATTCAATGAATAAATGTACTTGTCAGTATAGTTAAGTTATTTTTAATCCATGGAAGCTTCATAGTCTCAGATTTCACAGTGTTGACTTAGTTTTGTAATGTACTCAATGAATACATTACAAAACTAATGCAACATAGTTCTTAGTTTTGTAATGTATTCAATGAATAACTGCACGGGTCACTATACTTACATGCCTTTTATTTATAAGTTGTTTTTAATGCATTGAATCTTCGTCATCTTAGGCTTCACAATGCTGACATGGTTTTGTAATATATTCAATGAATACGTTACAAAACTATATGAGCATATTGTTGACTTTGTTTTGTAATGTATTCAGTGAATACATTGCAAAATAACTCACCATACTGCTGACATAGTTTTGTAATGTATTCAATGAATAAATTCTAATTTGTTTTTTAATGTGGACCCGCTCACTAGGTAGGAAAGGGGGTGAAGGGGTCATTTTAATTAAACCACATTATCCCTTGTGTTAATGAAAACCCCATCTAATCATACCCCACGGAGGACCCGACTTAACTTCTCCTTACCCCATACCTAATCACCTTAACATTTTCGCAGCTTACCGACTACCACGTAGCAGTCTGTGGGTAACCCTATTACTACCCACCACGAATCCTAAACTAGATCATTTCTTCTTTGTACATTCTGGAAACTTCAGCTCCCACCACTTTCGTTTCTCTATGTGTGAGGAGGGTTTTGTCGATTTAATCATTATGTGGTGTTGTAGTTTTTTATGAATCTGGATAGTTTTTTCATTTATGCATTTGTCTTATAATCATCTACTTCAAACAAAGTTGTTTCGGGCTAAGTTATAAGCATGGCAGGAAAAAGAAAGCCAGGGACAAAAACAGTGCTCATTCAAGTATAAGAGTGACTCGTGGAGTGCATTTCACTAATACAGAGGTTAATGCAAACCATGTTCCTATTGATGTTCGTGTTGCCAATCCACAACAAGTCTTTGTTGATGCTCCTACAATCAATGTGATAGATGTGAATGCAAAAGAAGGCAATGGAGGGGAAGTTGCCTCAACTAACGCTGCCCATCCAACCCTAATAAGACGGTGGACAATTGAGGACATGGATGTTGCACTTAGTAGTGTTGAGAAGGGTGAGATATCATGTAGGGGTGCAACAAAGAAGTGGAAGATACCTTCTTCCAGTTTTAGGGCCTGGCTAATGGGTACTATTGTCACTAAGAGGAGGGGACCTAAAATAGTCCTAACTGTTAAAGAGGAGGAAGATGTTGTCAAGTGGTGCAAGGACATGACGGATTTGGTAAATGGTGTACAAGTCATTTAGTTGAAGCAAATTGTTGCCCAGATAACTGCAGGAAGGGTAAACCCTTTTACAGACAGAATGCCAGGAAGATCATAGTGGCAGGGTTTTAGATGTCGCCACAAGGACTTGAGTATTAGAATAGCGGAAGGTGTGGACACAGATAGATCTATAATGGTATGTCCTATCATTGTAGCATGTTTTTATGACAACCTAGAAACTGTGTACAACCTCAACCACTACAGATCTAGCAAAATATATAACTGTGATTAAACATGAGTGCAAGCTAGATGAAACTATGGTATGAGAGTGATTGCGCGTATGGGAGCCAAAAACATCCCACAACTAATCTCAAAAAATAGGGAATATATCATTATTCTTGCATGTGTGAATGCTATTGGTATGAGCATACCCGATTTTTACTTGTTCAAAGCAAAGAGACACATTAAAAATTACATTGTCAATTGTGATCCTAGGGTGTACATGTCAACACAAGAACATGCATGGATGACGAGGGATTTGTTTCTGAATTGGCTAGACCAATTTTCAAGAAACATCCCTGGTGGTGTCTCTCCCTCAAATAGGGCACTTCTCGTATTTGACGGTCATGGCAGCCATGTGGCATGGCATACAATTGAGAAAGCAAGGCAGCTGGGAATAAATCTACTCACACTTCTCGCACATACCAGCCAAAAGTGTCAACCATTGGATGTGAGTGTTTTTCACCATTTAAAACATACTTCAAACAACATAGAAACTTGAGGTTGGCCAAAGAGCCCCTAGATTGACGTTGGATGTGAAGAGTTGGCAACACTGGCCAGCAAAGTATTCAAATTGGCACTGACCCTGAGATATATAATGAATGGGTTCCACAAGACATGCATATGGCCTTTTAACTGGGATGCCTTAGTGGACGATATGAGGCCAAGTGAGGCTTTAATTATTGATGAGGATGTTAGAATGGGATCAGTTCACCCTCATCCTGAACCTGTAGTTCTAGGATCATTGGGATCAACAGGTGGTGCAAATGTTCTTCAAGGTGAGGGGGAGGCAATCACAGTGGAAGCATTTATGCAATTTAGAGGATACAATGAAGATTCAATTAATAGATTTGTGAGAAATTACAATGAAACCTATCAAGGGGCAGAATCTAATGCAATAGATGAGTAGCAGGCAAACCATGCACAACAAGCTAACCATGAGCAACAAGAAAACCATGATGGATTGGTCATTGATGTTGGCTTGAGCTTGCCAACACAGCCTTCTAAACTAGTTAACTATGAGGAGGAGGATGTTTGCCTATTAATGCCCTCACCACCACATGTTGACCTAGCTAACGGTATCCACTAATATGCAAATATGGAGAATTGGGATGAATTGGATAGTCAGTTGTGTGATGATACCCATATCCCAAGCGACCATGATGACAATGCTGATTTTGTGGCATGCACACCTTTTGACACTGAACAACCTACTGGTTTAGCCAACAGAATCCTAGTATTATCCATGCAAACGATGCAACATTCTGCATGTGGGGCACGCCATGGGATGCTTCATCTAAGGAAGAATTCACAAATACTAACATCTGATGAGTATGTTAAACAACTTCATGAACAAGAACAAATTAAGAAGCAACTAGAGGAGAATGCAATACACGAGAAGGATCAGATGAGGGAGAGGAAAGTAGAAAGAGAAGCCAATGCTTCAACAACGGAAATTTTAAGGGCAAAGAGACAACAACAAAGGCTAAGAGATGTTGCAAAGAAAGAAAAATGAGCTGAAGAGAAGGCACGTCAAAAGGAACAAATGCATAGAGAAAGAGAAGAGAACCCAAATGCTCCTAAATGGCGTAGATGTAACAAGGTAAATACACCTTCCATAATTACAACCATTACACTAAGTGCACCTACCAAAGATACAGTAATTCCAGCTACCCTAGAGACAGTGAGTATGCCCAGCACACCTCTTCCCTCCTAACACCCAACACTTCTTGACATGTTCAATATTTTGGCCCCCGCATTGGCAAACCTTAATGCGCAGCAAGTGCAACCCGTTGAACCCTCCTCACAAGTGGAAACCAACATTTACCACAACGACACAATACTAGCTCAGCTAGTTAATTTGATTAAGTACACTCCTCAATTCAAATATCCTAGTACTGGACGAGAGATTAGCGGAATTGGCTGCCACGATCCGATTATATTTCTCGGTTTCATGGACAACTAAGGACAGTTAAACTAGTTGTAAAATTTTGATGGATGTGGTTGCCTTAGTTTTGTAATGTATTCATATATGTTTTAGTTTTACGTCATCAAAGGTGATGAACAAGGTTGAAATTGAATGTTGAAGGCTATGGCAAAGGATTTTTGGGCTATGCTCTAATTTTTTGTAAATGTTTAATATAAAAAGAAACAATTACCATATGACGTAAGATTTTTTGTAAATGTTTGATATGAAAATAAACAATTACCAATTGGTACAAGTATACAAATTGATTTGGTGATTTGTAGTTGTTATTGTATTTGTTCGATTGTTTAGTGTATGCATTACTTAGAAGCATGGAAGCTTCATAGTCTCATATTTCACAGTGTTGACTTACTTTTGTAATGTATCCAATGAATACATTAGAAAACTAACTCAACATTGAATACTTTGCCTTTAATTACTACTCAACCTGACTTACCTTTATAATGTATTCAATGAATACATTAGAAAACTAACTCAACATTTAATACTCTGTCTTCAATTACTACTCAACCTGTTTATTGTATGCACTCAATGTCAACTTAACAATGCATATAAACAATGTCAACTTAAAAAAGCATATAGTCAATGTCAACTTAACAATGCATGTAGTCAATGTCAACTTAACCTATTTTCAATTACTAAAGATATATACTTGCATTGTGCTCATGGTTTTCTTGTTGCTCATGGTTTATTGTATGCATTCCTTAGAAGCATGGAAGCTTCATAGTCTCATATTTCACAATGCTCACTTTATTTTGTAATGTACTCAATGAATACATTACCAAACTAAACTCATCATAGTGCACTTGTTATATTGGAACCTGGTTTCTACTTGTTTTCTATTTGTAGAACTGTTATTATATTCATTGGATAGTTTCTTTTCAATTTCTAATCAACCTGTTTACTATATGCAATACTTAGAAGCATGGAAGCTTCATATTCGCGTATTTAACATGTTTGGCTTAGTTTTTTAATGTATTCACTGAATACATTACAAAACTAAGTTAGCATAGAGTAGTCCTAGTTTTATAATGTATTCAATGAATATGTTACAACACTAGTTTAGCATAATGCGGCCTTAGTTTTGGAATGTATTCAATGAATAAATGTACTAGTCACTATAGTTACATGCCTTTATAGTATAAGTTGTTTGTAATGTGGACCCTCTCAATAGGATACACAGTCAGTGAAGGGGTCATTTTAATTAAATCAGCATAGTGCAGCCTTACAAAACTAGGTCACCATAGTGTAACCTTAGTTTTGTAATATTGTATTCAATGAATAAATGTACTAGTCATTATACTTATTTTACAAGTATTTAGCTTGAATAAATGTACTAGTCATTATACTTATTTGCAAATGGTGGTTTGGTAAATTCAAATTTTAAAAAACAGGCACACGTTTAAAAACGTGTACCCGTTTCTTAAATGTAATAAATCGGCATAAAAAATGATTTAAAAAAAAAAAAAAAAAATTTAAAAAACGGGCACCCGTTTTGAAAAAAACGGGTACCCGTTTTGAAAAAAAAAGGGTACCCGTTTTTTGAATTTTGGATCGGGTGTCCGAGCCTAAGACGGGTGCCCGTTTCTAGCGGTAGTTTGCAAGCCCACAAGACTTCCGCGGAATTGGCACTCAACTTCTTGCACTTACCCTAATAAAATATATTAAGTGGCATTGCCACCTTATTAAAAAAAACACTAGATTGACTTACAATAATTAACACTTGCAACTCACTTGTTAAGGATTTAGTACTATTCAGAAATAATTGCAATTAACACTTGAAAAAAACACAATAAAGAACACTCCAAGACTAAATTGACTTACAACAATTAACACTTGCAATTCACTTGTTCAAGATTTAGTACTATTAAAAAATAATTGCAATTAACACTTGAAAAAAGCACAATAAAGAATAGTCAATCAATTCTAAATTGACTTACAACCATTAACACTTGTAATTCACTTGTTAAAGATTTACTACTATTCAAAATTAATTGCAATTGAAACTTGAAAAACAAAAAAAAAAATAAAAATGCATCAAAATAAAAACTTGAAAAATGCAAACTAAAAAACACTTGATCAGTTCATAGCCTTAGTAAAGTCAAAAATACTTTACTTGTATGTTGTTGGTGTCTTGTATTTTCAATATTGTCATCTGCTATAAGGCAACCCGCCAAAGATGCATTGATGGAAGCATGAAATAAAGTAAGTCACATGTATTTTAAAATGGAGTGTTGAAAAATACAGTAAAATGACAGTGTTGAGAAACACAATTACATGGACCTTAAATTATCCACAACCCATGCTCAAGTCTTCACTACCTCGCATACCTGCAAAATAATGTAACAACTAGTGGAAGTAACAATCTCATAGAAATTTATCGTTTAGAAATTTGGTATGAAATCAATTGAGTACAAAAACATTATATGATTAAAAGCAATTGAGTTTATCTTCATACATGTTAAGGTGATTAGGTATGTGGTAAGGAGAGGTTAATTTGGGTCCTCCGTGGGGTATGATTAGATGGGGTTATGATTAAGGTAAGGGAAAATGAGATTTAATTAAAATGACCCCTTCACTAATTTTGTATCCTACTGAAGGTCCACATTACAAACAACTTATAATATAAAGACATGTAACTATAGTGATCAGTACATTTATTCATTGAATACATTACAAAACTAAGGTTGCACTATGTCGACCTAGTTTTGTATTGTATTCATTGAATACATTACAAAACTAAGGTTGCATTATGCTTAATTAATTTTGTAATGTATTTAGTGAATACTTACAAAACTAAGTTAGACACATGAAATATGAGAATATGAAGCTTTCATGCTTCTAAGTATTGTATACAGTAAACATGTTGATTATTAATTGAAAACTATCCAATGAATACAATAACAACTACAAATAGAAAACATGTAGAAATCATATTCCAATATAACAAGTACATTGTGCTGAGTTTAGTTTGGTAATGTATTCATTGAATACATTACAAAAGAAAGTGAGCACTATGAAATATGAGACTATGAAGCTTCCATGCTTATAAGTAATGCATATAGTAAACCATTAGAAACAAGCAAACCATGAGCACAATGCAAGTAAGTATAGTGATCGATACATTTATTCATTGAATACATTAAAAAATTAAGGTTGCACTATGGTGACCTAGTTTTGTAAGGCTGCACTATTGTGATGTAATTAAAATGACCCCTTCACTGATTGGGTATCCTACTGAGAGGGTCCACATTACAAACAACTTATAATATAAAGGCATGCAACTATAGTGACTTGAACATTTATTCATTGAATACATTACAAAACTAAGGTTGCACTATGCTAACCTAGTTTTGTAATGTACTCATTGAATACATTAGAAAACTAAGGTTGCACTTGGCTCAATTAGTTTTGTAATGTATTTAGTGAATACATTAGAAAAATAAGTCAGACATGTGAAATATGAGAATATGAAGCTTTCATACTTCTAAGTATTGCATACAATAAACAGGCTGATTATTAATTGAAAAGAAACTATCCAATGAATACAATAACAACTACAAATAGAAAACAAGTAGAAATCGGATTCTAATATAACAAGTGCACTATGTTGATTTTAGTTTGGTAATGTATTCATTGATTCAAAACTCTAGAGCCTACTATTTAGATCATCGCAAAACTAAACAGTAGGGTCTTCCTTGATTCAAACTCTAGAGCCTACTATTTAGATCATCGCTCTTAGTTAAAATGTTTCGCTCGAATTAGTGTGATAAAAGCAATATTTATATATCACAGCCCTTATTCATAGCCAAAAGATGGCCAGCAGAATACCCTAGCTTCAATACTTTTCCATAACAGACATTTAGCTTAAATAAACTAAAGGAACAAACAAATAGATCATACTTTTTAAATTTCAGATTCAGAAAACATGAGGTGAAAAATTGGATTATCTCTTAACGAGACAAATAGATCCCATCACACCAGAGATCAAGGGATTAATCTTCTTCTTCCCCTACCCTAGAAACCCCATCAGTCAAAGATACAATTCTCTGTCACTTGTTTCTATGTTGATGACCTTCATCCATCCATATATCAATCATATCTCCAGAATCTGAATCGTCAAAGCAATTCCTATCTGTTTCCCCTACATCATCATTATGCCAATAAGAAAAGAACCAATTTTACTCATTGGAAATCCTTAAGTGCATGAAGGCCATTAAGAAATCAAGTTTCCTCTTAATTACTGGTTCTCTGGATATAAAGGCATGAAAGTCTTCAACAATCATAATGGGGATGATCGAGGCAGGCCTTCCATTGATGGCTGGTAGATCATAAAACCTTGGCATTGTGATAGTGCAGTCTGGTTTAATATTTTGAAGAACTTTATCAATATTGCCAAGGTATTTTCGTTTGAAGATCCATAGACAAAGTTTTCCAATATCCTCTTTTCTAGGGTCGACATAAATAGCCGATGCAATGAACATAGAAGGAATCTCCGAGTTCACCCTATATCAGTCAGAGTTAGAAAGAAATTCTCAGCCGAAGATTCTATAAAATGCTCTTAGAATAATGGATTGAGAGTTCAAAAGGATAGACTTAAGCTGCTTTGTAGTAACCTCTCCATCGAAGGCTATCTGACGTTTAGTGCAGACTAATTTGATTGGAGTCATCATATTATCACCAAACTCAGATAGCCAGGGATACACTACCAAAGTCATGATAGGAGACTGATATATAGTTCAGATTCTCTCAGGAGGTGAAGAGGGGCTTAGTGAACTAAAACCAAACTTTCATATGCCACATGGAAGACACTCAGATGAAAGCAGAAGTAATGAGGATGAGTCATCAGAGGCAGGGCAAAGGGATATGGAAAGGCACAGATGGAGAGATGCTCCCGAAGCTCCACCAAGTTTTAATTCCTAAAAGGCCAAACATCATTTTTAGAAAGGGCGGGAGATGTCACTCCTAGGATAAAAAATAGTACATACTTATATATATATATATATATATATATATATATATATATATGTATGTATGTATGTA
>MU227352.1:2098710-2110467 GCA_018584345.1 Thuja plicata
ATATATATATATATATATATATATATATATATATATGAGACTATATTTATTAAAAAACACTAATTCCATAACAACCTAAATATACTAATAGATATCTAGATTTTTTGTTAAAATTATTCCCCTCAGATTACATCCAATTCTCTTAGATTTTATTTTCTCCCAACCCCGTATCATTGGAAATTCCAAAATGTATTCTCACACTGCTATAGTATCTTACAGAGTGAAAACTTATACATGAAATCCAAGCTTTTATTCTACAAAAGGATTTGCATACCATAACAGATGGAAATTTAAACTTTAAAACATAGAGAAAGCCATTTTACTTCTAATACATAGTCAAATATATGCATCAAGATTAATATTTCTTTACATATTAACTTCCAGCTGCTTCCCAGTATTTACCTATACTTCTGTTCAGAGTTTTTCCAGTACCTTCATTATCTACGAACATTACTTAACTCAAAAATATTTTGTAAATGTATCTTTGTCCTTCTATTACATACTAAGAACAAAAAGCCCTATATTATTATAGATTAAACTTACTAAATTTTTATGGCTAAATACGAAAAAAATTTAGTCCTTTTTGAGAAGATCACAGCTCCACTCCCCTTCATTTTTCTTGATTATGATGATGATGACTTCTTCTTCCATCTCCATCCTCTCTTTAGAATATTTTTTAACTGATGGCAAAACAATTTGAAAATTTTCCATTTCCATGTCCTCCAGCATATCCGGTATCTCAAAACCCTCATCTTTTCAATATTTGAGAAGCACGTATGTTTCCATATCAACCTCCAAAAACTATTTGAACAGGAAATCTAAGTTCCTCTGCATTTCAGGCCAGTGTTTATCAAAAGCCTTTTTATCCTTAAAAATAATCACCGGGACTCCTTGGTTGTTGGGAATTTCTTTCAGTTTCACGATATCCATTTTCATCGTTACCTCTGTAAATGGCACAGTGAGGATATTGTCAATGCAATGAACCATTTTTTCCAAACCTCCCAGGATGTCCTTCGAAAAGGTTAACTGTGCTACCTTCATAACCTCCTCCTTCTTCCATCTAGCGAAGGTTGCCAGTGCAATGAAGAGACCCACAATGTCCCCATTTGAGCAAAAAGTGTAGGAGTAGTCAAAATGGGTGTTTCCCATGCCTTTCTCTAGAGCTCTTCTGGCTACTTTTGGAATTGGATTCAGGATTTTATTCCATCTTTCCGGTTTGATGGATCCCCGGAAAGACATCTTTTGATTGTCGTTGAGCGTGAATGTGATTAGCTTAGTTTTCATTCTAACACGAATCTGAGCTTTCCCCCTAGATAACTTCCTGTTTAATGCATGACAATACTAATAATCCTTTAATTCCTTATTAATGGATACCGAGACTTAAACCCTAAGTTAACCTCTTAATCGCTAACCCCTATGTAATAATTGTTCTCACACTCTAGTTGGTCATTTATTACGGGTGTACAACCAAGTGGGCATCGGTAGTAATGCTTTCTCTTACCATTATTGCATAATTGGCAACACTCATGTTAAGCTCAATTCTCAGAATCATGAGATGAGGTTGGAAATGAGAGTGGTGCTTTAATAATTAATAAAACTGCATTGATATCATATTCCAATAAAGATGAGAGGATAGAATATCTAACTCATTAATCTGGAAAAGATATTTTGGTATTTTGAAATACAAAACTCCTTCTCATTTTAAGATTTTGAATATTTACTTCCGTGTATAATTCAACACCATCAGTTTAATCTTGTAATGACACAAAGACTAATATATTTACTCTTCCTATTTATTATTTGCTAGTATTGAGATAAGAAACAATCAACACAGCAAAATCATCTTCTTGTAAATTGCCTATGCTATAAGTTTTTCATAGAGAAACGTTAAGAGGGTTCACATTATGCATCTACTTAAGGATGGAACCCCTTATCAAGCCTGAGAATGCCTAACTAAAGAACAGAGAGACTAGTCAATCACTAGGCCTTCTATAAAGAAGATAGAGAGACTATCAGGTAAAGTTTGCTTAAGACATCAGTAATGGGATATTTATAGAAAAATATATATAAGAAAATATTTAAAGAAAAAAATATCAAAACATAAATATATATATATTTACATATATACATATATGCATAAATATATATATATTCATACATATATACATATTTTCATATACACATAATACATATATACATTATATATATATATATATATATATTCCTGTCTATACACATTTAAAAGAAGGAAGGATAGGATCTATAAAAGCTAGCCGTCAAGCATGAATATTTGTATGAACAGATTTATATGGATATATAAGTGAAGTAAAATTTAAAACTATATATACATGTAAATACATATATACATATATACCTGCATCTTTTCACACATATTTAGACAGAAGGAAGGATAGAATCTTTTAAGAGCTACCGGTTAAGCTTGAATATGCTTGCTAACTATGTAGTTGTCAATAGCTAAGTTAGCTAGCTCATCAGCACGTCCATTTCCCTCCCTATAAATATGGTTTATAGTAATTTTATCAAATGATTTACTCAAAAGAAGCGCAAGTGAAAGGAGAGAGTCCAATCTCCAGTTCATGAGAGAGCCCTTCCTTAGTGCATTAATTATTATAGCAGAATCTCCTTCTATAGCTAAGTTGTTGATCTTTAGTTTTTTACTAAGGGATAAGCCTTCAATCAAGGCTTCCAATTCCACCCAATTGTTAGTTTCCCTTCCTATAAATCTTCTACTCTTAGCTATTTCAACTCCCTTTGAATTATGAATAGTGCAACCAATCCTGGCCAGTCCAGGATTACCTCTTGATGCCCCATCAAGATTTAGTTTATACCACCCTTCAGTGGGTGGAAACCATTTATATGATTTCCTTTTAATAGAGGCCTGATCTGGTCCATGACCAATGAAAGGGGGGAGTTTCAATCCTAACCATTTATTTCCAGTTTTATCATCCCAAAGAGTCATCATTGCCTCCTTTCTGTTTCTAAGAAAGATTTTATTATTAGTAACTTCTATTATAGAGCTTTCAATTTGTTGATGAGACTATAGGAGTCCATTTTGGTGTCCTGAAAAATTAGTCTATTCCTCTCGATCCAAATCTCCCATAATACAATAGGAGGAGCCAAAGACCATAATAAACTACAAATGCTATCTTTTTAATTGAGGCCATGAGAGAAGGAACTCGAAAATAGAATATGGAAAAATAGATATCTAGTTTAGTTTCTTGCATAGCCAGTCCCATATATTCCTGGAAAAAGGACAAGCCAAAAAAAGATGGTCAATGCTTTCCTCCTATTTTTCACATAAAAACACTTACTTGGGCCCATAAAGCCCATTCTCTGAAACATGTCTACTGTTAGAATTCTCCTATGCCAAACTAACCATGCGAAAAAGCCAGCTTTAGGTAAGGTGTCTTTACTCCAAAATAAGTTGTAAGGAAGGTTCACTTTTGGGTTATTAGTTTTTGATCTCAGATAATTGTAACCATATTTGATTTTATATACCCTAGATTTATTACCATCCCAAATCAATTTATCCTGTTTGGAGAGCAGCCTAAGCTTCCTAGCTTCCAAAATCGCGTTTAGCCTTCCTTCTTCTACACTTGGGAGAAGCAAGCCAGCTCTATCTTTCCATTTCCACCCATTTATGGGATCAAAATCACAGACAACGTAATCTTTAACCTTAGAACCCCAGTTAGTTTTAAGGATGCCTTTCAATTCCTTCCATTGTCCTAATTGATCAATAGCTTGATGCCTTGCCCATGAGTCAGACCAAAAAAAGGCTTCAACCCCCTGACCGAGGTCCTAGGTAAGCCTATCTTGAATAGTATCTCTACAATCCAGCATTAAGTTCCAGATTCTTGAACCCTTGGGGGGATTTATCTCACGAAAGATATTAATAGGATTAGGTTGATTTAGATATTTATGAGATAAATTTTTTTCCCATTTAAGGTTGGGATTACTAAACATTCTCCATACTAATTTTTCCCCAAAAGCCTTACTCTGGATTTTAAGGTCTCTGATACCTACTCCTCCTTCATGTTTTGGCTTGCATACCTTCTCCCAGGCTAAAAGGGAAATTTTATTTTTTTCCTCAGAACCTTGCCAGAAAAATGTACGCAACATCTTATTAAGTTCATTTCTTTGATTGATAGGAAGGTCAAGGAAAGCTACTTGGTAAAGAGGGATTTCCGATAGGACAGATTGGATCATAATAGATTTCCCTACCGAAGATAACCATTTTCCTTTCTATGAGGACATTCTTCCTTTAATTTTCTCTACACTGTGATTCCAGGATGCAGAAGATTTAGAGTCCAAATATAGGCCTAAATATTTACATGGAAAAGCCCCTATTTTGAAATCTAGAATGTCTATAATACCTTTTTCAATAGGTGGAGTAGTGTTAAAGAAAAATATCTTAAATTTTTCCTTATTAATTTCCTGTCCTGAGGCTGAAGCGTATAAGTCTAAAATATGTTTGAAACCTTTAGCCTCTGAAATGGAGTTGTTCCCATATAGCATCGTATCATCAACAAATTGTTGATGGGTTGTTGGTTCAACACTGCTGGTAATCTATATACCCTGGATTACCTCATTCATTTTCGCTTTGTTAATGGCCCGACCTAATGCTTCAGCCATAATGATGAAAAGAAAAGGGGAAATAGGGCCGCCTTGGAAAATTCCTCTAGAAATCCCAAAGAAACCTTGAGGGGAGCCATTAACAAGAATTGATTACTTAGGGGAAGAAATACAAGTAAAGATAAGTTTTACCCAATTCTCCTCAAACCCAAAAGCATGCAAGCATTTCTGGAGGAACAACCAATCAACTTTATCATAGGCCTTTTTTATATCTAACTTAATCAACATACTCAGTTTCTTGTTGATTTTGACAGAGTGTATTACCTCGATTGCAATAATTATCCCATCATAGATTGATCTTCTCGGGATAAAACTCGACTGTTCCTCACTTATTATGTATGGTAGGAGTTTTTGTAGTCTGCTGGCTATAGTTTTAGAGAAAATTTTATATAATGTATTACATAAGGTAATTGGTCTGAAATCATTGAAGTTGTCTGGCTTTGAATTTTTAGGTATTAGAGCGATGAAAGTATTGTTAACCTCTTTTAAGATATTCCCTGAATTCCTAATCCTGTCCAAGACCGCCATTACTTCATCACCTATGAAACTCCAACATTTCTGAAAAAAATAGGTAGGGAAGCCATCAGGGCCTAGGGATTTGTCTGGATTCATCTTATTAAGGATATTTTCTACTTCTTCTTTCGAGAATCTGGCTAGAAGCATCTTGTTTTGGTCTTTGGAGATAATCTTTAGAATATTTTCTAAGATACTATTTTGATTCTCTATATTTGGCACTCCATTCATCTGATAAATCTCTTTGAAATAATTAACAGCCTCATTAGCTATTCCTTTAGGATCCTCAATTAAAATGTTATTTTTATCCATAATCACAGTAATCCTATTATTACATCTTCTTTTCTTAGTACTATTATGGAAGAACTTGGTGTTTTTGTCTCCCTCAGCTAACCATGTTTCTCTAGATTTCTGTCTCCAGAAAACCTCTTCCTTTGCTAACACCTCTTCATAATTTTTTAATAATTTCTTTTCTTCTTCGTATAGACTAATATCCATACCTGTCTCTAAAACCTGAGCATTAAGGGTCTTTAATTGATCTTCAATATTAATTTTTGTTTCAAAAATGTTGCCAAAATTTGATTTATTCCATTCTTTCAGTTTAATCTTAATAATTTTTAGTTTATTAACTACTTGAAATAGTTTAGAGCCATAGATATCAATCTCCATCCACCATTTTTCAACCATTTCCAAGAAACCTTCCTCTTTCAGCCACATCTACTCAAATTTGAAAGGATAATTTTTGGGACTTTTATCCCTAAGGATTTTTAATTCAACTAGGAAATGGTCAGAACCAAAAACGGGTAATACTTTAGCTGATAAAGTAAAAGGGAGCTCGACCAAATTATTTTTAAGAAAGAACCTATCTAGTTTTTTTGCAATAAAACTGAAGCCCTTCCATCTATTATTCCAGGTGAATTGCTCCTCTGAAGTCTCAACTTCTAATAGATTATTTCTATTAATCCAATCATTGAAGTCCCTAGCAGCTGTGGAGAGATGGCCTGAACCCCCTCTTTTCTGATGGTTTTGTTATCGTGTTGAAATCTCCTCCAATAATGACTATGTCTTGTCCAAATTCATGCATTTTCTGTTCTATTTCATTCCAGACTATTACTTTATCTATATTTTGTGTAGGGAAATATACATTTATTATGCAAAATTTTAAGTCAAAGCGGAGACTCTTTATCAAACTACAACACCAGGTGGGATGATCTTCTAATTCTGTCAGTGTACTAGATCTTGGGTCCCAAATAATACCTAGACCACCTGAGGCCCCTACTGTAGGAACACCCCATATTTCTTTTACCCCTAGTTTCTTATTTAATTTTTGAAGTCCTACCTGATCTAATTTAGTTTCCTGAAGTAGAATTATGTCTAATTTAGTGTTAGTAATACAGCGGGAGAGGATCCGCTATTTGTTAGGGGCATTTAAGCCCCTAACATTCTAGGTTAGGACATTCATGTTGTCCTGGGAAGGAACTTCCCCTTCCCTGCATTGAAGATCTCAGTGATTTTAACTTGTCCCGTAGCTTCCCCAGCTAGCAACCTTAGCCCTTGGGCAGATTTCCTACTACGTTTCTTAATAATCTTAGCGCAATTTGGAAAAAATTTACTCAGAAGGGAAGATACAATGCCTAGGGTCATATTATCCTTCTCCTCTGATTGAGCATCCTCTTCCAAAAATTGTTGTAATTCTTGTAGAGTTAAAGGGGAATCAAGTGCTAAACATTCCGAAATTAAAAATTTCCTTTGACGAACAAGCTCTTCTTCGTCACATATTTCCTCTATAAATTTCTCCATAAGATCCTTCACTAAATCCTCACACACATATTCCAGGATAATCATATCTTTCTCCTTCCTCCTTTCAGATTCTTTACTTAATCCACATACATCAATGGAGGGATCCTCAATAGATAACGGGGCTGTGGGAAAGGGAACAATATTAAGGTTAGCTTGCTCTGAATTATTAGCTACATTTTGATTACCATGGGTATCTAGATATTGGTTATCTTCGGGACAATAATTAATGATAGGTCGGTTCATCTCTAAATCTAAAGATAAGTCTACATTACATGGAATAGAAATAGTATCCATATTTCCAGTTTTACTTAGAATCTCGAAACCCCTAGAGGGGAGAAAATCTACATCAATTTTAGCAAAATTATCAGGCTTTTTATAAACATTACTGATTGGAGAAGGAGTCAAAATATTCTTACCCTTGTTCTCCATATGGATCAGATTAGCCCTAGAAAATTTATCAAAGGTACGATCATTACCTTCAAAATCATAATCTATAATTTTTGGGCTTATAATGACAGAACTTGATTTGTATGAAATTTCCAACGGCTTATTAAGGTTATCATTAAGTTTCATACTAACAATGATAGCTTTTTCAACATGCACATTCTCAGAGTCTATAAAACCTTTGAATTTTTCTAGTCCATTGCCTATTTTGTAGAGGGATTCATCATCAAATAGTTCGATTGGTAAATTTTTAAGCAATACAGTCTTTTCCACCTTAAGGTCTAAGTCTTCCAGGTTAAACATTGGGGACCAATCCTAGATAAAAAAAGCCCTATATTTCTAAATTTTGGGCAACCTTTTGTTATAAGTTTCTCTTTCAACTTTATGTTGGAACAATCTACATACAAAAACTTCTCTTAGAGGATAGTAGTACATACCTTATTTTCCAATTGTTCTGTTAGCCAATTTGCAATCATGCTTGCCTTTGCCCATATTCCATTCCATCTGCAAAACAAGCCATACTCTGCACACATATTTTGAATCCTACCTACCATATCATTTTCAATGAAAATATTTTTTCTCTGATTAGGGTTAGAGACACAATCCTTATTATTTACAACGGTTTGTGGAAATATGTTTGTCATGACATTTGTTACTTTCTCTAAATCTTTGAGTCACCTATGGGAAGGGGAGTAAATTTTACCTGATACAGATCCAGGACCGTCATGATGTGTACCTAGCTCCAACCTCTTGGCCACAACCAGCTTACAAGAGGCCTGTTATGTATGTGGAGCCTAATTAGACTGAGTTTGTTTCAGCACGGTTTCCCCCCAGACATAGCTTTATCGGCCCCAAGCTCGGGGTCAAGGGGCAGAGCCCCTTGCGGGGTCCTGGGGCAGCGCCCCAGGCGGGGTCAAGGGGCAGAGCCCCTGATGGGGTCAAGGGGTACCACCCCTTATGGGGGCCCTTTGGGGTAGCACCCCTCGACGCCAACAATGTCTTACTAATATTGTAAAGGGTCAACCATTGATTTTCCATTAGTTAGAGTATTTTTTGCCCTAATTAGGTTAGGTCAAATATGCTTGTGAAAAGGGCTTAGGGTTTCAAGATTTCATTGTATGAGGGATTTTTGTATCTTTCTGTGATGGTATTGAGTTGCAAGTTTCAGATTATAATCGCTGGATAATAATAAAGATATTGGACTCAGTGTTGGTAGACGTAGCCCAGGGATTGGGTGAACCACATTAAATCTCTATGTCATTTGTGTTCTCTTCCGTATTCGTATTTGCATTTTTCTTCTTATTATTCTAACAAGGCCAAATGCTTCCTAGAAATATTGTGAACCATACCCGATGGGAGCAGAGATACATTTGGACCATTAATCCTCTGGTGAGGTGGGGAGTAAACTCCAACCTTCGCTAGGGCAGTATCCATAGGTCTGGGAGAATTAGGGCTTCGAAAAAACTGTGCAAGCGGATGCTTCTCCTGAGGGAAAACCCTAGAGGAAGCTCTAGGGGAAGAAGGATCCAACACCAAAAAATGATTTGCCATTTTGATTGCAAAGGGTTTAGCTAAGAGATTCTTCACCCAAAAATGAGATCCGAAGATAGTTTTCCATTCATTAATTCCTTGATTCCAGGGCATAACCAGAGAGCACATACGATATCCATCGATTTTGAAATTTACATTCGCATACTTTATTTTTGAAAAGAACTGCATCTGATGATCCAAAGATTCAACTGTGAACGGTAGAACTTGAGTGCGCGAGCGTTCATAAAAAAGCAGAGTCGTTATTGCGAAAAACCAGAGTTTAAGAGAGTTAGAAATACTTATTGGTCATGTAGACTGTCTTGAAAAAGTTTATAACCTGTTGTGGTTATCTCTTTCAACTATTTTTTTTTTGGATATTTTTGGAAGGCAATGAATGATGGGGTTTTTAACAATAGTAGGAGGATACTTACTGAGGCTTTTAAAAGACTCAAAAATTTCCATGTTTCCATGCAAGTCACTATGACCATGGAAATATTCAATGCTAATTTCCTCAAATAGTAGGAGATGGATTAGTAACAATGAATAGGAAAGAAGTTTAATATGGACATACCTAGGCATACACCAATAACACCAACCCCACATTCCACAAAGAGTTGATGGAGTACCACAAGAAGTATAACGAGGAAGTTGAACCAACCAAAGCAAGGAAGAAGAAAGAACATTATTGAGCCAAAATATCCTTCAATTCTAGCAAGAACTTAGACATTGAGGATTTAAGATCCAATGATACAACGAGGGTAGAGTTGAATGATACATTATAGTAGTATTTTTTTAATTCTAGGCCAATTGTTATTATGAATTTCAATTTGTTATATAAATTGGCTATATATATCTGACATAACCAGTATATGATAGGCTTTATGTCTCTATTATTACAATTATAATCAGTGTTTTTGTAATATTTTTTGATCGATATTAATACAAAAACAAAAGCACTAAACTTTTGAAGTCATTTTAAATAGATATATTTAAAATACCTGGACTAATTTATTAGTACTTGCCCTTAGGCTAGTACTATTGCAGTGAGTTATGAATTTGTTATATTAAGAGCTTACAAATACAAACTACTAATTACAATTTAATACATTTTTTATTTTGTTAAAATTTTCATACAGTTTCATATTTTGTATAGTCTAAGTGTAATTTTTTTTAATTTTTAAATTATTAAATTTTTATTTTGATTGTACGATTGACTAAATTAATCTGCCTCTTATTTTTGCAATGTAAAACATAAACAATTTTATTACTACTCATTCTTAGACAAGTTCTATCACAATTAGTGATGAATTTATTTTGTTAATAGCTTATAAAGACAAAATACTAATTACAATTTAATACACGTCTTATTTTATTACAAAAAATATATTTTCTAGAATCTAAATATATATTTTTAAGTTTATAAATTGCAAAAAATATTTTTTGATCAATGATTGACTAAAGTAATTACACCGTAGGCGTTTCCATATGAGAAAGACCAGGCTGATTTTTACAATCAACGGTAGGAAATGGTGGAGAGATAATGACTGCCATTGAAATGATTTGGAGCGTCAATTACACTTGTAATAAAAAAATATCTACCATAGCTAGCTAAGGAATCTATTAATCCACCCCTACCAAGTTACGTGTGTTCACTTCTTAGTACAACCGACTGCCGCGAAAAGACTTACATTTAAAAGATGTGTTTCCAAAACCACGCATTTTGAGGATGTGTCACGAAAGTTCTGGTTAGGAGTGCTATGCCTTTAAAATAGTTATACTTTTTCCTTCCTACAACATTGAGATTCAATGGTTGTCCACTTACAGCTATGGAGTCTACAGATGCTGAGGATTCGATATTGTTGCGACAACATTTCCACAAATGGATAGCCTCTGCAAGAGATGAATTAAAATTTTTGAGATGTTTCAGAGAAGAGGCATATGATTTGTTTGTATTGTTGGTTTGGGGTTTATTCTCACCTCTTCACTACGACTACGATGTATATGATGAGGTATGTAACTTTATAATATCTTCTATTGGAGAGAGAGGCATAATTGAGCCTGAACAATATGCCTGAACAATATTTATTAGCCTTAGAGGGACACATAATTGAAAGCTTAGAATACAATAAATTATTTAACTCTCTGATGTCTACTACAGGTTCTTTCGTTGCTTCCTACAACAAAGAGTTTGGGTCTAGCACAAATGAAGTTAATGCATGGATGCTTTCTGACCTTCTTCCCGTTGGAACTACCTCAAACACCTCACTCATTTAAATTATTTACCAATATCAATGAGTTCACATACACACAGACACATATCAAATTTTAATAAATTACAAATGAGATCAAGTGGTAGCTACTACCATGTGTAATATAATAGAGTAATAGTTGTTTAGACATTAGTTACACCAAAAATTGTCTTGAAATACATACATTTCAAACATTAATAGAAGGATATGCTATGCTAAGACCCCTGATTTGATAATTACAGAGTAATGAATATATGATAAAAACACCATGCAAACCATTTACATCCCGTACTTGATAATCTTCCTCCTCCATTGAAAATCTTATAGTTCTGTAGGCTGGCCGTCTATCTCTCTCAACACTCTCTTGAGACCCTTTCCACTGGTCTAGGAGTTTTCCAATGGATTTATGCCATAATCAGGCCCAGTCATGTACTGACACTTTTCCCTCTCCTCTTGGAATGAATAATTGTATCTTTCTTGCACTTTGATCAACATGGCCCTCACAATATCAGAGTTGGAGCAAAACCACAAATACCCATTTACAAATCAGACTTCAATTTTAACCATG
>MU227353.1:22479-34881 GCA_018584345.1 Thuja plicata
ATGAGGAGTCTGGTCATGTGTGGCTTCCATGTGTGGTAGTTGTGAGGTGTCAGTCGGGCCACAGAGGGGTCCGACATTGAGAGAAGAGAAGACGGAAGTAGAAGGGACTATTTCTGAAAGTAAATAACAAAAAGTAAAATGTACCCCCCCACAATGTATATATTGTATCTCCTGAGCACCACAAATAATCAATTACTGAAAGCACACAAAAAAACGAGGAGAAAACCTGAGTTCCAGAAGCCGAACAGGAGCACAAACGAAGGCACTACTTTGACTGTAAAAATCGGCAACCAAATGGTAAAATCAGGAACTGAAACCTATACCACTGCGTCCATCTCGGAAACATCTTTCTGGCAATATTTCATTTTCCGAAAAATGATCTCGTATGCTCAAGTTATGAAGAAAAAACCAACTGCCTCTCAAAATGCATGCTCCCTGGAAAAAAATAGAGACGGAAAAAAAATTGACGGCCGTATGACCGTCACTGAGCCGTCGCTGACGTCATCACCGGGAAAATAATGCGGCTGCCGGAAATATCAAAACTTGCCAGAAAATTTTGAAACTTGCCGAAAAAAAATATTTCGGCTGCTGACGTCAGTGATGACGTCAGCATGTGTAGAGAGTTGCCGGTCGGTGGCTGGCCGGTGGCCGACCGGTGGCGCGGCAGTGGCCGGTGGGTGGCTCCGCTCCGGAGCACCGCCGGTGTCGCTGCGGTGGCCAGTGGGCGGCGCATCGGTGGGAGAGCCGGGCGCGGGCCGGGCCGGGCCGGCGGAGGCGGCGACGGGGTGGCGCGGTGGCGGCACGCCCCGGAAAGCCAAAAAACACCCTTTTTAAAATTTTTTTTGATCAGTTTCTACATGGTATCAGTTTCTACATGGTATCAGTTTCTTTCATCAGTTTCTACATGGTATCAGAGCTGCATGCAAAAACCTATCACAAGAAATGAAGCTAAAGAAGGAAAAAGCAAAACTCAGATTTTACTCAAAAGGTGAGAGCAAAAATATTATCTGAATTAATTAAAGACAATTACAAAGTTCGACCTTATAAAGGTGAATGAAACCCTAAAAGGTCAATACTAGGTTGCACATTATTAATTAAGAGTTAATTAATAATGCACCTGAGAGACGCTTAAGCAACTAGAGTAAAAATGAAATAATACTCTAACAAAATGTTCCTCATGTGTCACAAGATTATATTTTTCCAAGATTTCACTAGATCCTTCATAACATTGAAAATTTCTATGTCTTATGCCTCCACATTTGAAACAAGTACCTTTTAATTTGTTTCTACCACTTCCTTTCCTAAGTGTCTTCTGATCAGGTTCCTCTCCAATGGTATTCTTATCTTTACCATTGCTACTTGCTTGCTTCTCCCTTCCTCTAGGGTTACACTACCTTCTCTTTAACTTATCTTTTGTCCTTAATGCACACTGATAAGCATCCTCCATTGAATAAATTTACAACATACTCAAGTCATCCTGCATATTAAATCTCAGACCATTAATATACCTAGTCACCTTCTCCTTAGATATCTCTTGGTCTCCAGATCTGATTGTCATCTTATAGAACTCCTCAATATACTCCTTCACACTCATGTCCTTTTGCTTCAAGTTCTGTAATTTCTTAAATAATTCTAATTCATAATCCTCATGCATGAATTTATCCTTCAATCTAGAAACCATTACCCTCCATCTAGTGATTTTCATTTCATCATTTTCCTCTCTATCTTTATGCAACTCTTTCCACCATAAGTCATCATGACCCTTCAACTTAGTCTGTGCTAACCGAACCTTCTATGGATTTCTAATATATTCAAGCTCAAAATAATCTTCTAACTCACCAATCCAATCTATCAAATCCTCAGGATACAATGAACCAGAGAAATTAGAAACCTCCATCCTATGACTTTTACTTACTTGTATCATATCTCTTAACAATCTTTCTTCGTCTATAGGGATCTCAACATATATAGTCTCAAGATCTTTAGAAACTTCCTCATAATCCTCCACAGTCTCAAGATTTCTTCGTTATCTAGTCAAAGCATTATGGATCTCAGTCCTCATCTCATTCTTAAAGTCCTCTATCATTTTCTCTAGCCTTCTGGGTTCACCCTTGAATCGCCTCACAATAGGTGCTTAGTAATCGTGCCCAAATATTCTCTTAGGAATAGTTTATTCAATCTAAGGATCACTTCCACCACCATGAGGTGCATTTAGTTTGTCAACCCAGGGATGTATACTTGAAATGGTACGACACAGTATGTGCACTAAGTTCCTTAAAGAGTCACTCTACCTAGGCTGTAGGAAAGTAAAATACATGAAAGGAATCTATACTAGGGCTGTAGGAAGGGAAACACACTTAATCCTTACTAAAATGAATGCTATAGCTTGCAAACTCTACTTAAACCTATTCTTTCAACCTAGAGAATTCACTATAACTATCCTTGCAGGTGCTGCAAGAACATTCACAAAGTACAATGCTGCAGGAAGAAACTGTAATCTTATATCTAGAATGCTAGAAATGTAGAAAGTAAATCTACTCTACTTCTACTCTAATCCACCTACCAAGTGGGCCCCCTTGGTCGGCTTCTGCCAATATATGAACATAGAATATGAACCAAAAGTTACTTCATTATCTTTCAAAACTGATTACATGAGAATGATACATGAAACTGAAAATGAAATTGTTGTGTAAGATACAATCAGAACATTGTATTTCCAAAAATCCGAACTTACAAACTATCAATTTCATCCCTATAAATAGAGGATTGACTTATTTATTTTGAAACAAAAAAAGGAACTATCTAACTAAAACTGTGCCAAAGAGAAAAAACAAGAAACACAACAACCCATGACATATGCAATGAAGTCTGGGTGACCAAGTCAACATGCTGGGAATACAGAGGGAATATAGAAAACCTAAATTCATGCATCTCTGAAACAGTGGCTCTTAATTTGTGGTAGCCGTGTCTTCTGATGCCATGATAGCTTATCCATTCAAAGCTGGTCTTTAACGTCCTCCTTCAATGCTATCGATCACTCCCAGCGACTCCTACTTCCTAGCATGATTAGTTATCATGCAAAAGATATTCATACAAGTAGCTTATTCAAATTAATCTAGATGTTAGAACACACATTCTGATTATTATATGAAATACTGCAACATATATATAATATTGGCATAATATGGCATATCTATTCCACCTGTGGTTTAATGGTTCTATCTGTACTTGACATAAGTTCAACTGACTAAAAGTTCACAATTGTTATGATAATACTTAAAAATAGAGTATAAGGATTACTATAATAGAGACAGTAAAACGGTCTCATCATTTTCCCCTTGGCAAGCTGAATTCTTGTCCTCAAGCATTACATCTTCTGGTAGTTGCTCTGAAATCTCCAACCTCTGTTCTCCCTCTCCTTTGGCTTTTGAAGGTGTAATAGAACCCCCTTGTTTTCTCCCAGACATCCACTCTATGATTTTCCTGCAGTCGGTCAAGTCTGTTAGTATTGATGTCATACAGGGGCCAGAAGAGCATCGATGGCTGCATGGTGAGTGGACACCAGAGTTTCTATCTAGTTTGCCTTCCCAGCCACATGTATTTTGGTGCTCTTTGAATAGTTACTTGGAGGTTGATAGGACTATGTGGTTCTAATTTATTCAATGCCTTGGATAACCTATCCCATCTGCTTTTGGCTCCAACCAGGGATCTCTAGAAGACAAAGAAAGACAAACCATCATATTTGCATAGACATCTGTACGAATCCTAAAAAAATTATCCCTTGTTTCCTCCTTAATTTTTCCATAAGTCAAATTGAGCTAATCTCTGAGGAGTATATCTGGCTTGTTGCTCTCTTCTCTTAATGGTAATGGCTCTATTTTCTCCTATTCCCTATAGTTTTCCAATTGTTTGTCATAGTTGGCTTCATTATGCATCCTGGACATTAATGCCCTTAGGTGTATATCCCCTATGTAGAGTAGAGGGTTCCACTTAGTCTCAGCTGGGATAATAAAGTTATGCATGTACAATTCACAAAGTAGATTATGCTGCCATGAGGGAAGAGTCTGGTAAAGGCCATAAAATTCTTGGGTTGACTTGAACTCATAGTCTATATCTTTAATGGTCATCATTAGCTAGAACAAGAGGAACTGTTCTTTCAAACAGATGGTATAAACCCTAGGAGGTGGCCTACATGCAATTATTTGATCATCCAATTTGAGGGCATGATCCATCTTTTGTTTCTATTTTTCCAATTGATCCTTCAATTCTGTAATTTCTTCCCCTTGCTTTGTTATTACTCTTTTCAGTTTCTTCTTCTCCTCTCCCCATAAAGTTGTTGTTAAAACATACTTATCATGCAATCCAAAGTGAAGCATTTGCAAGGTGATTGGGCAACAATCCTCTGCCTGGTTACTTTGCCTCCTCTGTTCCTTCCAAGACTGCTCTAAGAAACTTATTAACCAAGTTCTGTTGTAGGGTACTAAGGCAGTTTCTACATAGGCTGACTGATGGATTTCCTGGGGACTTGGTGAACATCAGGTTCAACTTCATAAGTTTATGTTGAATGCGGAGGAAAGTCTGGAACTGCAGACTGATTTGGGGAATCCTCTGGAATGATTTACACATTGGGCTATTCATCAAATTGCAAATGAGAAGCGGGTTGGATTTTGGAGGATGCTCTAGGAAGCTGTCCTCTCATTCTAGGACTCCTTTGCATAGGGGTTTCTGCCATTTCTACAGCCTTTTTCTTAATAGCCTTCTTCAGTTTCTCTGCTATAGGAGTAGCTGCTATAGGAACCGACTTCCTTTTCTTCCCCTTCGAAGAAGTAGGGGTTTGTGGTTTGGCTGCAGGAACTGAACTTTCTTCCCCTAATTTTCATTTTCCTTTGGTTTGGGAAGAAGTAGGTACATTTCTCTCATGAGCAGGTAAGGGCACACTTTCTTGAAGATTTACAGTTTCTGCCCCTTGGGTATCTTTTTCAATGGCTGGGTCAGTTGGTATTGCATTATCATGACCAATTTGTGCATTAGGGTTAACCTGTGGTCGTAGGGTTTTGTGCTGGACAAATTCTGACCATACCATGGAAGAGGCATCCCTAAGAGATATTTCTATTAAAAATTTAATTAGGGCATGGTGGGTGACATAATTTGCATTTCCTTTTTGGGTCTCCTCAGCACTAATGCATAGCATATTGTACAATAAATTTTGTACATTTACTGGTAGATTATGCCTTACATAGCTCAGTAATTTGAAATGATGTGCATGCAAATTGGAAAATCTCCCTTCACATGTAAAATATCTGATGATATGCATAGCCAACTCATTATATGGTGGAGGGAGAGACATTCTTTTGCACCCTTGTTTGTTAATTTCTAGTTGAGGGTCGCCTGGTAGGGTGAACTAGGCCCTAGCTAATCTGGCATTGTGCACATTGGGTTAATGTTCCCCAAACATTGGTAATCCAGTAACTTCTGCTATCTGCTCCTCTATTGTGACCAGTTTCAATCCCCACACAGTTGCTTGCCCTTCTTCAAATGTACTCACAAATTCAGCTGTTGAGTCCTCATCAAATTCTGTTAACCTTAAGAAATATCCTAGCCAGCCACATACATTAAATCTTCTTACTACTTCAACATCTAAAATTAGCACACCATATACTACTAGCTTGTGTCTCTATAACTGGCCTCCCATCTATGCTTGCCAATTTTCAGTTTTTCTACCCTTGTAGTAGATAAATGCCCTGTTCCTTGAATATCAAACTACTCATTTTTAAAAAACTATGGGCTTTCTTCTGAATTCCTCTGTTATCCTTAGCATAAAAAATGGTGATGTATTTTAACAAGAGAAATTATAGTCTTTACTGTGGGTTTCCACATAACTTAATTATAAGTCACATCAAGTCTGACAATCATGGAGGATTCAGGAATAAAGATACGATAGTTGTGCGATATAGCAATAGAACTTTAATGAGACAAAGACTAAGTACAGATTTGAGGTGACATAAAATCTTTTAGGTGTAAATAGAAATGACAATTTGGAATTAATACACTTCCCTCCCCTCTACGTAACATTGACAAGTGTCCACACTTGGCACAATGAATGGAACTGGCTTAATGCTGTAATGATATATTTATTGCAGTACTATATATAATCATCAAAATCTATGCGCTAAAAATGGAATTTTTTTTTGAAAATCTTGTACCTATCATTCAATCTTTGCACATGCCATTAAAAGGTGGTGAGAGTGGAACAAAAGTGGCAGCATTTTGTGTCAGCGTACTCGACTCTTATTGAAAGAAAAGAAAGGATAATTATGATGACGTGGAGGGTGGGTGGGTGGTAGATAAAGAAATGAGATGAGTTGGAAAGAAGAAGTAGAAAGTGAATGGAGGAATGAACTTCATGTAAACACAAATTTTTTATTATGGACATGCTCAATAGAATTCTACTAAAGAGCTGCAGGAAGAAAGTTTGCACCCTCTGCTGCACGAAGTGTTACATGTTGCTCATTTGAAATTTGTTGTTGGAATTGTTGCAGTAAGTCTTCTTTTGTTTGAGGTTGGTGATACAACTTTAGCCGATGTCCATTGACTAATAGTTTGAAATGTACTGGATCAATTATGGTCAACTAGACAGCTTCATTTGTGAAAACATGGCTTATTTCAAATGGCCCTAGCCATCGTGTTTGCAACTTGCCTGGTATTTCTTTGAATCTTGAATCGTATAGCAATGCCCAATCACCAACTTGAAACTGTTTGTTATTAATATGCGAGTCATGCCATTTCTTCCTTTTTTTCTGGACTATTTCAGCTCTCTCTAGGGCAGATTTGCGCATTTCATACAAGAAATTGAGATGCAACAATCACTCCTTTTGTGCTACAGGAAGATCTATATTTAACTCCAGTGTTGTCCGCAGTGTTTTGTGTTCAAATTCAATTGGTAGCATGGCTTCTTTTCCATAAAACATTTCAAATGGAGTGAACCTTGTAGTGGTTTTCCAGGTTGTCCTATACACCAAGATGGCTTTTGATAGTCTAATGCTCCAGTCCCGGTGATGCAAATGAACTGTCTTTGTTAAGATGGCTTCTATTTCCCAATTTGTAACTTCAGCCCGTCCATTGGCCTGAGGGTGATAAGGGCTTGACTTCCTATGTCTGATATTATATTCTTTCATGAGCTCTATTATTAGATTGAAAGTGAATTGGGTGCCTTGGTCAGTTACAAGTTCTCTCGGTACTCCATATCTGGTGAAAATCTCATCATACAAAAATTCTGCAACCTTATGGTCCCGGGCATGTTTCATAGCTTTTACTTCGACCCATTTGGTCAAATAATCAGTGCACACCAGGATGTAAGACTTCCCATTGGATGGAGGATCTATTGGACCAATGAAGTCCATGCCCCATTTATCAAATGGAGTTACCACCACCTGTGGATTTAATGGCATTTCATCTTATCTACTTGGTTCACCCATTCTGACATTTGTCACATTTTCTTGTGTAGTTGGCTGCATCCTTGTGAAGTGTAGGCCAATAATATCTGGTTGTTAAAATCTTTTGGGCTGTTCTTTTTGCTGCAAAGTGTCCCCCACACGGTTCATTATGACAGGCATGGAGAATGTCATGTGTCACATCTTCTCGCACACATCTACACATTACTTGATCAGGTCCAGTGTAAAATAATATGTTATCAATCCAAGAGAAATTAAATCTTTTCTCGACAAGCAGTGTCCTATCCTTGTAAGAAAAGTGTGTTGGCATTTTGTTTTCTACAAGGTAATTAGCTATGTCAGCATACCATGGACTTTGGACAGCAATATGAAACAAATGCTCATCTGGAAATGCATCATCTATCAGAGTAGTATCTTCTTCAGTATGGTGGATTCTTGATAGATAATTAGCTACTACATTTGCCTTGCCAGGCTTGTCAACTACAGTAATGTCAAATTCCTACAAAATAAGAAGCCATCTTGCTAACCTGCCTGTGATTGCAGTTTTGTTCATGAGATATTTTATTGATGCATGGTCAGTATGAACAAAAATAGGATAGCCAGTTATGTAATGATGAAATTTGTTCAGAGAATAAACTACTGCTAGTAATTCTTTCTTGATCACTATATATTTTAATTATGGTCCATGGAGGCTTTTACTAATGTAGTAAATTGCATTCTCTAGGTTACTAGACTTTTTTCCTAGGACAACACCTATTGTGTAGTTTGAAGCATCTGTATGAATGTGAAATGGATAATTCCAATCATGACCCCTAAGTATGGATGCAGTGGTCAACATTTTCTTAAGCTGCAGGAAGGATTCATTACATTCCTTTGTCCAATTGAATTCGGTCTCTTTGGTAAGCAAAGTATACAAAGGACTAGCTATTTGACTAAAATTTTGGATAAACCTCCTATAGTAGCCAACATGTCCTAGGAAAGACCTAACATCTTTCTGATTTGTAGGAATAGGTAATGTGAGAATTACCTCTATTTTTGTAGGATATACCTGGATTCCAGCTTTAGAGATGAAATGTCCCATCACTACGCCTTCTTGCATCATCATGAAGCATTTCTCACTATTGAGAGACAACTTGTGTTCCTGACATCTGATTAGTACTCTTTCCAAATTCTTCAGGGCTTCCTCAAAGGTGACACCAAATGTAGTAAAGTCGTCCATATATATCTCCATACAATCATATGATATATCATCAAAGATGTTGATTACAGCTCTCTGGAAAGTAGCTGGTGCATTGCATAAGCCAAATGGTAATACATAATATGCATATGTGCCCTAGGGGCATGTGAATGTAGTCTTCTCCTGATCTTCTAGAGAAATCCCGATCTGGTTGTAACCACTGTATCCATCCATAAAGGAGAAATATTTCTTACCAGCCAGAGTGTCCAAGACTTGATCAATAAAGGGTAAAGGAAAATGATCCTTCTTTGTGGCGTTATTCAACTCTCTGTAATCCACACATATTCTCCATTTCCCCCCTTTCTTAGGTACAATGACCAAAGGTGATACCCACTTGCTATCAGAGATTGGATAGATGAAACTAGCATCTAGTAATTTTTGTAATTCACGTTTAACTATTTCTCTCAATGCTGGATTTATCCTTCTTTGAGGCTGGCGTAGTGGTAAGCTACCATCATTAATGTAGATCCTATGGGTGAATATTTTGGGTTTCAAACCTAGCATGTATCCATAATCCCAAGCAAAGGCTTTCTCATGCTTACGCAAGAGTTTTGTTAACAATGCCAATTGTGGGGGTGGCAACTTGTTGTTCACATGGAGATTGTGACCTTGGGAAATTTCTATAGTAGTTGTTAGCTCTACCATTGACATCTCAGGTACTGGGCTTGTAGCTACTTCACATGGTAATAATTGACTAATTATCTCAGGGCTTGCTAGAAAGACACAGTCTTCATAAGTACATAGTTGCAGGATAGCACTTTTAGAAACATCTTTTGCTACTATACACTCATTAGTAAGAATACTTTGTATTACATCATCTTCCTCTTGTATTTTTAGAAAATACTGTCTATGCATCATCATAAGATGAGAAAAAAAGTTGACCTCTTCTCCCTCATCCCCTAGTTCTGGCCAAATAGAGTATCTCAAGTCTGGTTGGGGCTGGGTAGGAGGATAGAGTGCTAGCTTCTTTATTGCCTGACCATTTGAAATTTTCATACTTCCTGATCTGCAATTAATTTTTGTGTCAGTGGTGGCTAGCCAAGGTTTCCCTAGGATGACTGGATAGCCAGCAAAGTTTACTTTTGGTGATAAGATGAGAAAATCTGTAGGGTATTCCCATGAGTCTAAGGTTACTACCACATCTTCTATAAGACCATCTCGAGCGACTGTTGAACTATCAGCAAGTTGTAACACTGTTGGAGTTTTTCTCAAGCCCTCTATACTTAGTCTGTGCATTGTATCTTTAGTCATTACATTTATGGCTGCTCCCAAATCAACTGAAGCATTTTTAACAGATTGTCCATTAATTATCAAGTCTACTACTGGACTTCCAGGGTCTGAATACTTGGGTATAACTACCTTTCCCAACATGATATCAACAAGTTTCCCTATTTGAGGGTCCTTCTTTTTTACTTCCAGGCTTTTTAAGGCATGCGTCCTTAATAGCTTTCCCATAGATAGGAACATCTTTGATAGCTTGAAATAGAGGTATTTGGATGTGCATATTCTTCAGCTGCTCAAGAATGTCAAATGATATTTCCTCTTGTGATATAGGCTTTTCTATTGTGAGCCTTTGTGGAAAAGGAGGGTCAACTGAGGTTTCAACATCAGTTTTGCTAGATTTTTGAGTTGATTAGGTGGTATTTTGCAATGTAGCCTCTGGAAGAGGTGTTGATGTTCTAGGAGTGTCTACAAATTCTATGATAATAGGATGTTTAGGTGCAGACAGAGTAGTACCTGACCTCAAATAGATATCATATATCTCTAGAGCATAGGCAGGATACTGTTGTGTATCAATGGTATACATTGACTGCTGCTATTGCTTGCTATTTGGATTTGGTTGCGGCTAAGCAGGAAATTAGGTTTGCTTTGGATTGGGGCTAATGGCTACAGGAGGTGGCATAATTGTAGGAGGTGGGACTGGCGGTGGCAGTTGTGAAAAAACAAGATTTCGGTTAGGCCACTGTGGAGGCCCCCTCCATTGGTTATTTTGCTGCCATTTTTCTTGTGGTGGTTACCATTGGTTTTGCTGGTTTGGCCATTGGTTATTTTGCTGGTTTGGCCATTGGTTATTTTTATGGTTAGGCCAATGGTTATTTTTCTAGTTAGGCCATTGGTTATTTTTCTCGTTAGGCCACTGGTTATTCTAGGTTGGCTGAGAGTATTGAGGAGTATTCTGATAACTTTGGTTTTGCCATTGACTATTGTAAGGATTTGAAAATTGTAATGGGTCCTGAGGCATACCTTGTCTTGAAGCCTATGGTTGACATTGAGAAATGAAGAACACTTGCTCATTGTCTCCTTCTATCTTCATGTACTTGGTAGGCAAATGTTGATTTTCCAGGTTCACCACCAGCTTGTATCCATAGTCTTTCTTTTGTTTACAACAATGTGGACAGTACTCAGCTAACTGTAATTTAGTGTCTGCATGTTTCTTCTTAGTAGTCATGGTGTCGAGATGCATAGCAACATCATTAATGATGTCTTGCTTGAAATCTGCTAGCAAATTAGATATCTCCAACTTAGAAACGCCTGAACTGCTCCCTTTAATGACTGTAGACCAATATCCTCTACTTTTCTTCCCAGTTGATCTGGAGTAGTTGAGACAGATTTTATTGAGGTCATCCCAAGAAGATTGGGATATGTCCCCACCAGCCATGAGGTCCAATTCTTCCAAACAGCTGTCGTTCACTCCTCTCAAGAAGACTAGTTTCTGTGAATCCTCCGCCAAAACATGTTGGGGATTCTTCTGCATGGTGTATAAAAAAAGTGAAACATAGTCCTCCAAAGTTTTGTCCTCCTTCTGTGACATTCTAAAAATGTCATCTCCCCTTGGGTCACTCCCCTTGCAATATTCTTTGTATTTCTACAGAAACAGAGTCTGCATCTCATCCCATGTGTCTGCTGCATTTGCTCCTAGGCCCATGAACCATTGTAAGGCTGACTCCTTTAGTGTTGCTAGAAACAAATTGAGTTTATGGGCATCGGTGTTATAGTCAAAGATACAACAAAGGATGTCAAACTTGAACAAAAAGGTTTCAAGATCTTCGGTCATCAGCCCATAAAACTTCGGAAGTGTAGCAGAGGGTATATTGTTGAGATTGGCATTGTTTATAAGGCTCGGTAGAGGAAATAGGAAAGTAGGTTGTGCCATTACTAGAGGTATTGGGAGTTGGTGTTGATGTTGGAAAGTAATATTAATCATAGGATTGTTAACAACAGTGTGTTTGGGTCAGAATTATCAAGAAAGTTGGCCAAGCTTTCAGTGAAAGGCTGAAGACCACTTATATCAAAAGGTTCTGCTCCAATGGAAGATGCTACAGAAAACTTGGGACTTGCGTCAACAAAAGGCAACTCAACTTCTTTAGCTTGCTCATTCAAATTCACAGGTTCTCCTGGAATAAATTTTCCATATTCGTCTCTTCTTCTTCCCATTCGATGCATGCAAATGAATTCTTCACACTAGTGAAGCAAATTTAAAACTACAACCACTAAAAATTATCTTAGAAAATTAAAAAAAAAAGACTCAGAAAGTTTCTTAGTTTGACACCATCCCCGACAACGACGCCAAAAATGAGCCACCTCATAATAGGTGCTTAGTAATCATGCCCAAAGCCTCTCTTAGGAATAGTTTATTCAATCTAAGGATCACTTCTCCCACCATGAGGTGCATTTAGTTTGTCAACCCAGGGACATATACTTGAAATGGTACGA
>MU227353.1:35231-46880 GCA_018584345.1 Thuja plicata
CACCTACCAAGTGGGCCCCCTTGGTCGGCTTCTGCTAATCTATGAACACAGAATATGAACCAAAAGTTACTTCATTATCTTTCAAAACTGATTACATGAGAATGATACATGAAACTAAAAATGAACTTGTTGTGTAAGATACAATCAAAATAAAAAATTTGAACTTACAAACTATCAATCTCATCCCTATAAATAGAGGATTAACTTCTTTATTCTGAAATATAAAAAGGAACTATCTAACTAAAACCGCGCCAAAGAGAAAAAATAGGAAACACAACAACCCACAACATATGCAATGAAGTCTGGGTGACCAAGTCAACATGCTGGGAATCTAGAGGGAATATAGAAAAGCTACATTCATGCATCTCTAAAATAGTGGCTCCTAATTTGCAGTAGCCGTGTCTTCTGATGCCATGATGGCTTATCCATTTGAAGCTGGTCTTTAACATCCTCCTTCAATGCTGTTGACCACTCCCAGCAACTCCTACTTCCTGGCAGGATTAGTTATCATGAAAAATATATTCATACAAGTAGCTTATTCAAATTAATCCAGATGTTAGAACACACATTCTGATTATTATATGAAATACTGCAACATATATAATATTGGCATAATATGACATATCTATTCCACCCATGGTTTAATGGTTCTATCTATACTTGACATAAGTTCAACTGACTAAAAGTTCACAATTGTTCTGATAATACTTAAAAACAGAGTATAAGGATTAATATAATAGAGATAGTAAAACGGTCTCATCAACCCTTCTAGGTGACATCTTTCCAATCCTTAGGTGCAATTTCTTCAGCTTTGGTGATTAGATTACAAGGTTCCAATTTCCCCTCACTCGATGATCTATCAGACACACTTGCAACCTTCCTCCGAATTGGTGGTATGTTCACGCAATGTATGCCTTCAACAACCTTAACAAAGTTCCCAGTCAACAACAATCTCCTTTGCGATCCCCTGGTGCAAGTCCTCTATAAGTATGGGCCATATACACACTCTGCCACCCCACAAAAAACACATATAAGGCTTCACAAGTTCACGAACTCATATATGATAACACAGGAACATCAACCTTGCTCTGATACCATCTAACACAGTCATGGTACAATTTTCCCCAATGGAAATGGTCCAAACCATGCAACAAGAGTAAACATAGTAGAAACAACCAACTCAAGAACATCAATATTTAATCAAGATGCTACAATAGGTCTTTGCATTATCAACGAAACAAGTATTTACATCACATTGGCATGCACCATGCAGATTAATTTTTTTTGACATACAAGTCTAATTATAATAGAAACTCTGATCTAAACCCTAGAATTAACCTCCAAAGGTTGTCTTACTCAAAACTACCCCTTTCTACATAAACAACGATCAAATGCCTCAATATATAGAGCCTTCACAACACATATGTCGGCCAGATCAATTACATTTTCCAAAGAAAAAGAAAACATAATACAAAATATAGGTCAGGACCCAAATAATAAGGATGTCGATACCAAGATGTAGAAATAATATCTAATCCACGAGAGACCTTGGTCAAAGATCTAGGAACATCGTGATATGAATCATTAAGTTTCATCGATTGGGAAATTGCTTTGCAAGATCAAAAAACTCCATCTAACCTTGGAACATGAAGAACACACATGACTAACCATGAATCTTTAATATCTCCACAATGAAGTATCCAAATGAGGTACGAAACCAAACATGAGTAAAACATGATGTCCAGAACTAGCCCTGAGGTTCACAATAGCAGATGATCCAAAATAAAGGAATGCCACTAAAAAAATTAGAAACTAGAAAACATGAACAAAATTGAAAAGAAATATTTTTGGGTGATGCAAGATTGCCAACGACCCAAGGATGCTCCTACATCAGACACCACTAGTGAGAAGAAGATGTTCCATAAGAGAAACTTGTGAACATCTTATAGGATTCAGGAATGAATCTCATGTTCATTCTTGATTCAAATATCTTCTTTATTTGTAACATTTTGTCTTTGCACCTTTGCTCTTTCTTCTGCAAGATTCATCCTCTTACTCTGCTTTGTACTTTCACTATCATACCTCGCATCGACATAAGGTAGTAAAGAGCTCTTACCACCACCTCTTATCCTTTGTAAAAATTATTTACCTTTTCTATAAGACTTCATCTGATCAACAACCAAGCTTTCCTGCTGCTTCACTTTATCCTTTCTGTTATCTAATACCAACCAGTTCTCAGATCTACCTCTAAGATCATTCTTCAGATCCATACCAACCTATGTATTCTTCTTCACCAAATAGTAACTCTTTATCGTGCTCATGTTTCTTGCACTTATTCCCTCTTCCTCCTTCAAGGGAACCAAACTAAACTTTTTCCCATCCTTCTCTATTGTGACCAAGTTACTTCTACAATCATGGATAGCTCCCCTATCAAATTTCCAAGGTTTTCCCAATAGAACATGATAAGAACTCATAGATACCACATCACACAATACCTCATCTTTGTAAGGCCCAATGTTAAATTTCACCAAACATTGTTCTTTCACCTCCACCATATGATCATCGTGAAACCAAATTATCCCATAAGGACAAGGATGTTTAAGCCTTTCCAAGCCAATCTTCTGCACCATCTCTTCTGATACCAAATTATTAGTACAACCTCTATCCATAACAACCTTACAACAT
Organism: Thuja plicata; assembly: GCA_018584345.1. Lineage (NCBI taxonomy): Eukaryota > Viridiplantae > Streptophyta > Pinopsida > Cupressales > Cupressaceae > Thuja > Thuja plicata. Next base: position 37,917 of record MU227353.1, read on the forward strand.
TTACCTCTTGATTTGAAAATAGTCCTAAAAAAATTCCTCCTTTATATAGGTTCAGCTTCCTTCCTACTCAACATGATTCTCCTAAGCATAAGAGATTCCCCATCTCAAGTTTTGACATGTTCTCCATAAGTTTATCATTGGCCTATTCCTCATATGCCACAAGAATTTGTTTTCCCAAAATTTTACTAAATCCTTCATAACATTGATTTTCTCTATGTCTTATGCCTCCACATTTGAAACAAGTACCTTTGAATTTGTTTCTACCACTTCCTTTCCTAAGTGTCTTTTGATCAGGTTCCTCTCCAATGGTACACTTCTCTTTACCGTTTCTACTTGCTTGCTTCTGCCTTCCTCTAGGGTTAGTCTATCTTCTCTTTAACTTATCTTCTACCCTTAATGCACACTGATAAGCATCCTCCATTGTATTAACTTGCAACATACTCACCTCATCTTGAATATTAAATCTTAGACCATTAATATACCTAACCACCTTCTCCTTAGATATCTCTCGGTGTCCAAATTTGATTGCCATCTTATAGAAATCCTCAGTATATTCATTAAAACTCATGTCCTTTCATTTTAAGTTTTGTAATTTCTTGAATAATTCCAATTATAATCCTCATGCATGAATTTATCCTTCATTCTAGCAACCATTACCCTCCATCTAGTGATCTTCATTTCACCATTTTCCTCTCTATGTTTCTGTAACTCTTTCCACTAACATAACCCTCTGTGGATATCTAATACCTTCAAGCTCAAAATGATCTTCTAACTCACCATTCCAATCTATCAAATCCTCAAGATGTAATTGAAATAGAGAAATTAGAAACTTCCATCCTATGACTTTTACTTACTTGGGCCATATCTCTCAACACACTTTCTTCATATGTAGGGATCTCAACATCTATAGTCTCTAGATCTTCAACATCTTTCTCATACTCCTCCCCACTGTCAGGATTTCTTCACAATTCAGTCAAAGCATTACAAATCTTAGTCCTCATCTCATTCTTAAGTCCTCCATCATTTTCTCTAGCCTTCTAGGGTTCGTCCTTATATGCGACATCTTTCCAATCCTCAGGTGCAACTGCCTCAGCTTTAGTGATCTGATTACAAGGTATCAATTGCCTCTCATTCGACGATCTATAAGACACACTTGCAACCTGCCTCCAAATTGACAATCTATTCACCCTTGGTATGCCTTCAACAACCTTAAAAAAGTTCTCAGACAACAATGATCTCCTCTGTGATCCCCTTGCACAAGTCCTCTACAATTGTGATCCATATCCACACTCTGCTACCCCACAACAAACACATCAAGGGATTCACAAGTTAAGGAATTCATATTTGCTAACACAGGAACATCAACCTTGCTTTTATACCATCTGACATAGTCATGGTAGGATTTTCCCCAATGGAGATGGTCCAAACCATGCAGTAAGAGCCAACACAACAGAAACAACCAACTCAAGAACATCACTAGATAATCAAGGTGCTACAACAGGTCTTTGCATTATCAACGAAAAAAGTATTTACATCACATTGGCCGGCTACATGCATATTACAAATTTTTTGCATACATGCTTAATTATAAAAAAAACTCTGATCTAAACCCTAGAATTAACCTCCAAAGGTTACCTTACTCAGAGTGACCCCTTTCTACCTACACAAAGATCAAATGCCTCAATATATAGAGCCTTTGCAACACATATGTTATCCAAATCAATTACATTTTCCAAGAAAAAGAAAACGTAATACAAAAATATAGGTCAGAACCCAAATAATAAGGATCTCGATGCAAAGATGTAGAAATGATGTGTGATCTGAGAGAGACATTGGTCAAATATCTAGGAACATAATTATATGAACTATTAAGCTTTGTCAATTGAGAAATTTCTTTACAAGATCAGAAAACTCCATCTGACCTTGGAACATGAAAAACACACGGAACTAACCATGAATCTTTAATATCTCCACATCGAAGTATCCAAATGAGGTAAGGACCCAGACATGAGTAAACACATGATGTCCAGAACCAACCCTGAGGTTCGCAATAGTAGATGATCCAAAACAAAGGAATGCCACTGAAACACTCAGAAACTGGAAAACATGAAAATAAATTGAAAATAAATATTTTTGGGTGATGTAAGATTGTTAGTGCCCCAAGGATGCTCCTACATCACTTCCTACGGTAAGAGAATCCCAAATTTCCTTTCAAAGATATATTTCCTTAATGCATGTTTCTTCCAAGGACTTTTTAACCCCCTCATATTTCATAAGAGGAATTTTGTTTATTTACATTTGGATATTGTATCAAGGGTCCTCTGCCTCCCATTGACGATTTCCCTTTCTACCTCTTTTTTCCTTGAGAGCATTTTGTGAAGGGTGACTAATCCTATTTTCAAAACCAACATCAATCTTGTTACCTCTAATTTTTTTCTTTTTTTTCTTTTTTTCTTTTTTTGGGTTGTCCATTATTTCCATATGATCTTCGCATTCTTGTTTATACCTGACATGATGACATTCTTCCTTTATTTTCCATCTAATTACTGATTGTTCCTTTTCATGTACAATTTATTTCTTATAAACTTTATAGATATGTTTTTCTCCACTGTCCATTTTAGCTACAATTCCTTATCCTTTTTAAGTCTCCAACTACATATCATACACTTTAATTCTATTGCAAAATCGCCTGGGTTTGGATTTGGCAATTCAATAATGAATGGGTACCTTGAAACCCAATCCATTTGAAATATCGTTGTCATTTCCCACTCGTGTCCTAGTTTTATTTCTTTCTTTTTAACTTTTGTATAATTCCACCATCATCACCTACTACTACATTGTCAACAACACCATCACCGACATTGTTAGCAACATCACCTGTGGTATTGTTATCTAAGTCAATTGACTTAGTTCGACTACCCCAGGTATCCATTGGAACATTCTTTGTGACAACACCATATGAGTTAATTGACACATTTTGATGTTCATTAATTTTAGGTGTAACTGCTGATGTTGTAGCTCTATTTATTAGATCATGAAAGTATGACATTATATTTATATTTCTACATTTCGATGACATCCCTTCAACAAATTCAAGAGTCTTGTGGCTTGACATCTCTCACAAACAAAAGTTATAAGAAAAGTCCTCTTGTTTAAAAAGGAATCTTGGAAAAACACTAACAAATAAAACAAATGAAAAACATGACAGATAAATAATCTTGTAACAATCAGTACCATGTTAACACTAATAGATAAAAATGACAAAACTAAGTCCTAATAACTAAGTTGCAAGAATACTCTATAACTATGAACTCAAATGGCGAATACTAATAGTATAACAAATAAATAATCTTATAACCGTATAAAATAAATTTTCACTCACCATTAGGATTTCACATGGTCTGTAATACATATAAGTAATGCTTGAGAAACTTGGTTATGATATGAATCAAGAGCCCCTGGAGTTTGAACCCAACAAAATGTGTCAAATCTCACCTTCTAATGTATTTATAACAAATAAATTTTGGTGAATTACGCACCATTTAAAAAATGGGAGATTGCAAATTTTGGCAAATTTGGGCGGGATTTTAAAATGTCGCATTGTTAAAGGTTGGTGATGCTTCTGTGGCAATAAAATGACACATTTTATTTTTTAAGATGATTACAGACCTACAATTACTATTCAATAATAATTTGATGGGATAATTAGGTTTGACCTAAGGAGCAAATTAATTAATTTTTTTTAGCAAAATGGGCCCTTGAAAATAATAAACTGCATCTCACCTATTGGAAAATTCATTGGTGGATTCTTGCATGCATACAAAATTTTGGGGCAAAAATATTACTAGAAAATATTGGAACCGTGTAGGAGTTGGTGGTGAAAAATCATGAACTTGTGTGACTATGTCAATGAAAAGGTGGCGAATTAACGGGCATTTTGCCAGCAATGCATCAAACTTAGGTGATTGGGTCGGCTACTAGTACCAAATAATTTGTTGCTCCAACACGAATCTCCAATTAGTGAAAATTTACCACAAAAAGTGTTGGTTTCAAGGATATTTCCTACTTACAAATCACTTTCAAAGCTTTTATCTATTTTTCATGTTGGCATATGATGAAAATATCAAGGAAATTAAGGGAATGTATGAATTTCATAAAAGCTTTGGTAGATAATACCCATGACAATCCTAGAGATGATATTGAAATGAATCGTACTTGTACCTCTCCTGGGGTATCTTTAATCTTGAGGAAAGAATCAATACTCCTTTAAATGATCTCTCCATGAGAGATGCACCATTAAAGAGTAATAATGAATCTCACAAAGGTACTTTGGTCCAAGAGGGACAAGTTATGCATGTTAATCTTAGTGCATCTATCTTTTGATCTTTCTTATTCTTCAAGAAATTATCTTAGCCATCAACATATTTTTAGTCAAGATAATGTTATGGATTTTATTCATGACATATCTCCTGACGTAACATTGAGTAAAGATGAACTTTTAGATGAGATCACTTCTTCCTAACCTAGAAAAGTGGATATGAATAATGATGACAGGATTAAGAATATCCTTGCAAATATCAATCCTTGTCCATCCATACATCTCTTTATTTCACAATGAACTAGGGAAGATATAGGCATTCATCCCTCTTCCTTACAAAATCTTTTACCACAATAAATTAAACCTACATCTCTTGAGGTTCATTTGAAATTAGCAAAACAAAAAATTGGAAAGTTAAAATGACAAAAAACCTTAAATTCCCTTTTCAATTTTTCCCAAATAAGCCCAAACCAAAAAATAATGGTACACATTGCTTTTTTCATCATAGTTATTCTCATTCTCTTGGTAATTGTGTTTATTTTAAACAATTTGTTCAAGATTTACATGATAGAGCTCTTATTCATATTACATTTGATCTCATACTTTTAGTCAATCCCAAAATAGTGCCTTAGTAATCCCTTCACCTATTATGTTTATTTGCACTATGTGAAATTAGTAGCTTACCTTGTTGGGATTCTTTGTCGTGTATGGTGGTACAATTTCATATGCAACTATACTCGGGTAACAACATAATAGTCTTCTTATTCTTTTCTACATGCTTGGGGGGAAAGAATAATGTTTCAATATGTTATCTTTCAATGGATCCACTTTCCCTTTGTTTACTTATATCTTTTATAACATGATGTATGCTCTCGCTCTTTCCATGCAACCACTTGAGCTCTTGCAATAAAATTGTGAGAATGATAGTAGTGGTTGAGAAATTTTGATCATAGAGGTCTCTTCAAGTAGTTGACTTGGAGCCTTTGTTTTTAGTATTAATACCTTTTGTGTGTCTTTTTTTTTGCCTTTGTTTTATTTTTATTTTCTTTTTGTGTCCTTGCATGCAATTTTATACGAGTTAAGATCCTAAGATTTGGGGCCTTTTTCCCTTGGACTTGGTAATCTCTCTCTCTCTCTCTCTCTCTCTCTCTCTCTCTCTCTCTCTCTCTCTAGCATGAGTATGCATGTAGACTCATACTCCCACTAAAATGAGGTTTAAATGCAGTGTTGTAAATTGTAGCTCGATACAATTTACACCACTTTTCTATCCTTGCCTTAGTGTGTCCTATCCTAGCTCATATCCAATCCTATTTCTAGTTTATATATTATGAATCTAATGCCATATGTTTGCATAGTGTTCTAGTCACTGCCTTGAATTGAGTGCACTTGATTCCCACTTGTTTTCCCTTTAGGTCAATGACATCCTTGGGTGCCCTTGACCTGTCAATGGGATTTTGGGGTGCAATTGACCCACCAGCTTGAGCCCAAATTTGAACATATAATTAGTGTTGGGATCCCACTACTTGTTCCCTAATCTTGGCATCTAAATACGACCTTTGGAGGTCAGCTTAATTCATGAAATACCTTGATAACCATATATAAGAGTATTCTTTCAATTTATTTTCACATCAATAATCAAGCAATCCATGAATTGTCATTTAAATTCAAGCATCCACTCATATCAAGGCAACATTTTATCCCACCATATCCTTCAAGCCTTCTTTGGATCCAAGCATTATAGGCTAGCATGTTACAACAATCTTCATGCAAGCATGTTTTCATGATTGATCTCCTTTATGTCTTGTCATGTCATGTCATTGCATCAACACATATGCTCACATTCAAAGAGCATTGCATCATCAAGCTTGAGATATAACATTCAACATTTTACTTAAGAGCTTCCTTTTCAATTCAATTACATTTCAATTTTAAGGTTAATTCCAAAGTCAAGGGTTGACCTAGGAAAACCCTTGTCAACCCAACAATTTATCTATTTTGTATGTCCAAGTAACAAGATCCAAAGACACAAGTCTAGAATGAGAAAGAGTAGACAAAAACCTATAGAACCACCTTTTGCAAAGCCAAAAAAGTAGGGTTAGTGGTGTTTCTTTCTCGCTTGTGTTTGACACTTTTTTTATGAAACTTTTGAGGAAGGTTCTAAACATCATCCTAATCCGAGAAATGCAACCTCTGATCCCATTTGACATTCCTAGGTCAAAGGTGCCCAAGATCACCATTGACCTCCACTTTTAGACTCAAATTTTTAGACATATGTTCTTCTCTTCCTCCTCTTTCTAGATATGTACTCCAAGTTTGCATATTTGATTTGATGCTTTCTATGCATATTAATTACTCTCAATTCTACACCTTTGGTGACACTAGATCCAACATTCAACTCACTTCTTTTAGTATTACATTTTCAGCTCTATCAAGGATTGTTGGGTCCACCTTGCACACAATCCTTTTCAATCAGATTCAAGAGGTTGAGCCAAGTGGATCCACTCTCCTTAATGTAATCAAGAGGGAATAGACCTAGTTCCTAGTTTGCACACGTTAATTAGTGAAAACCCATTTCCACACTAGTAGAATAATCTTGATTTTGTAAATTATTTTTGTTAATTTCTCTTTATATAAAATATAGTCAACTTAAGTTATCTATGTATATGATTAAGATATCCTTGGAAGCTAGACAAAACTTGATGTAATTCACTTTGTTTCTAGTGACTCTAGAGTGGAAAAAATGACATTTCACCCACATTATCTTCTCTAGCTATTGTTTATCTTCCAATTTTAACTTAAGACAATATGAAGTAGTCCTTAATTATATTATCATCATTTTGATTTGTGCTCAGAAGTAGGATCAATTTTTTTGACATAGTGTCCTCTCTTTCATTCGAGTTGCTTTGTCCACATGGTTTCCTTGCTTTTTTCTCTCACATCTTCAACATTCATCATTAGTCTTTAGATAATCTTGCCCCATTTATTCATCTACTTAGTATTGTGAATCATCAATATGTTATTTCTTCTACTTAACATTTCCTCTATTATATTGGATCCATACCTCATGCTCTTTATACTATTTAGGTGACTTAGCATCCAGGTCAAAGTCAAGTCTACAATGGGAAAACTCTTACCTCAAATAATAAGATCTCATATAAAATTGGTGTTTTGATTTTAATATCACTTGTGATCAATTTCTCTTGAATCACCGATTCTAATGGGTTGTTGCTCTAAAATTCACATCCACAAAGTACTAGTCTTGCAAGCAATCCAAATAAGATCTTCTTGGTTTTCCAAACCCATAATTGTATATTAGATGCATTTATTTTGTAGCAAGCATAAATCCTTTCAATTCTCTTATATTATTTTTGTCATCCAAGTCTCTTAGCTAAGTTTGTTGTGATAATCAAGACCAAGGTACTTATTTTTAACATTTAATACTTGCAAATGACTTCCTTACATTGAAAGTATTATTTATTTCTTTGAAAGATAAACATCACGGTCTTGGTTTTGTTGGTGTTTAATATTTGTATCTCTAGTACTGACAAAATTATTTTGGAACTCTCAAATATTTTATTCAAATGTGTCCTTTTTTATAGGGTTTTTTGTATATAAGAACACCTTTACTATATAACTAAATATTTTGAATCAAACTTGATTTCTCAACTCTTTCATTAAGTTAACAATACAACGAACAAATGATAAAAAAGTAGTCATTTGAGAACAATGAAGAATGGATGAATAAAGCAAGGGTTTACCAAAACCAAAGTGTTGGTAAAAACAATAAATAGATGCAATAAGTGCTACGCGTACCATTCATTCTCATGAAAGATGAGTTCTTGTGAACCACTATTCATGAAAAATGGGTCGATGAATTCAACTCAAACCACACAATGAATGAATGAATGATTTTAATGACGTCCACGAGGCCAAACAGCCTATGGGACAGAAAAAAAACACCCTTAGTTTGTCTTCATGCTTTTTTCTATATCAAATCTCCTAAAGTTAATTTTGACAAGGAAGTTGGTTCTCTGGTTAATCTTTTCTTCCTCAAGTAGTTGGTGCATGTTGTCAACCTTCAAGTCTTTTTCATACTGAATACATATATCAGGTCATAAGTTGTGCACTCCATGATGAAGTGTCATTCTATTTCTATAATTCTCTTATTACAAACTATAAAGATTTTTTCTTCCTACAATTCACACCTAATATTCAAGTGAAAGATGGTTTCTCAATTGAATAGTGACAACACTATCATAATTTAACTTGTTGTGCCTAATATCTTGACTTTACAGATAGATACTTATCATAGATACTTTAATTTAACTTGTTGTACATAATGCATCAAATATGAATAGATACTTATCGGAGAATGAATGAATAAATGAAACTACGAGACCAAACAATCTAAAAGACCATGCCACCAAATTTTATTTGCTTGTAGTTTGGAATCCAATGCCCATGCAGAAAACGAAGGATGCATACGTCCATTGGACATATTAGGCCCCATTTGTTTTGTGGAATTAGAATTGAGTCAAAACCTTATTATCACAAAACCAGGTTTTGAAATCCTGGTTTTGCATCTTCGGGTTATAATTTGGACCGTTTGGTTGACCTGGAAGATGGATTAGTCAATCCATCTTCTG
>MU227353.1:57336-73148 GCA_018584345.1 Thuja plicata
TGGGTGTGAGTTTCGAATGGACGAAGCACAAAAAATGTTTGACAAAATGGTAACTCTCAGTACCAAGACCATTTGTTATATTATTGATAGAGAAGTTTACTAACAATTACATGGCTGTTAGAAGAAACTGTAACATCATCTTGTGTTGAGGGGATTCTAAACTCTCAAGTATATGCGACGCGCAGGTATAGATGTGCAAATTTGTAAATAAAAATATGGACTGTATGTTGTGCATACTTATGATCAAAATCAATGGTGGCCACCATCGACCCACTACCCATATAAATCTTCCAAGCAGTAGAACTACCTCGTGAGAAACCCAGATCACCTGGGTGCTGCAATACCACAAGAAAAGTAGACAACCAAACATGGGAAATGTGGGTGAGATGCATCGAAAGAGGAGCTTGACTTACAAATGGATCACAGTTGAAACCTCGCGCTGAAAAACCAGTCGATCACAAACGCGGTGAAACAGTCAAAAACGCCGAAGACAACAAAACCTAGCTCACGGTGAAACAGTGGAAAACGCGGCAGACAAAACCCCATTCGCGCGCCTTATTCCGCTTTACAATCCCCACGGACCCGACGACACATCAAATAGGGTTAATAAAAATGCATCTTTGGGGTTTAATTTCTAATTCCACCTATTTGGTGGGAAGATGATGCCGCCTGTTTTGGTGTTTAAACCCGGTTTTCCTCGACGAATCCCGAATTGCAACTTAGGGAAACAAACGTCGAATTTGACGAAAACGGGAAGTGTGAATTCCAATTCCTCCCCACTTCCGCCAAACAAATGGGGCTTTATTGGGAGTGGGGACATTGACGAATGCACAAGTACAAAGAGAAACAAATACTTCTAGGATATAACAGCTGGCTTGTCAAGGCTTTGTTGAACAATATTGGCAAATGGGTCTGCAACACAAATACCAAGTACAATCAACCCATAAGCATTCGCTGCCAAATAACTTTACCACTATCAACTAGTATAAAAAGTTAAAATCAATGCGTTCGTAGGCAATATGTTCTACAGCAAAACAATGTGCAAAATACAACTTTGACTGCTGATTCAAACTATCTCCCAGTACAGATTCATCTTTCCCTTCTTTAAAGGGACACAACTGATGGTTGCACTGTGTTCGCCGCACCTTGGGCACGCAAATCAAGAGTTGTTTGGATACTTGTGTATGATCTTTTTTTCAATTATTTAAGATATCAGATCTCCTTCTCCTTGTACTTGTACATAATACTACAAAATAGACATAATTATATCTAGTAGCAACTAAGAGATAATTAGTCAATGAATTAGATGTAAGGAAACAAATCGTGTAAGATCAGTTTTTAGATTTTCAATGTTTTAGAGTAATATAGAATAATCTTGTACTCTACTGAAAGGCATCTAAGTGTTTACAAGCGAGGTGGATAAACCTTCCATCCTTCAAGATTTAAACTTGATTTCAAGACTACATATTCTAATTTGTAAATAGTTTTAATCACAATTTCCAAGCACACTCTATGATCTATGATCAATTATTGCAATGAAAAATGATGGAGCATCCTAATTTCTTCCACCATTGTAATTATTAAATGAAACTATAAAATGTTCTAAAATAAAGAAGAGAAAAACAATGAAGTGAAAAGAGAAAAAAGAAAAAGAAAAAACATTTGTTGTTGAATTTCTACTCATGTTCTACAATTATCTTGTATGTATCTAAGATCTCTATGTAATAAGGCATTAGAATCAAGGATGTTTAAATTGTCTAGTGATAAAAAAATTGAGAATGAGTTGAATGTCATAGCATTTGAACATTTGTGTTGTTTATATAAGGGCAGTGATTAATGAATACTTTAGCATTGCAGCACTTTGAAAAGTTTAGAAAGCTTCAATGTTTGATATTTTTTGAAGTGTGTTTGATGTGTAGTAGGTATATTATGTCCACCCACCATCTTCAATAAATAGGTAAGATGAAAAGGACTTTTATTTGAATGAAAACAGTCCTAAGAAGTTTAGATGTAGAGTTTCTCTCGATACAAAATAAGTGAAATGAATAAGCCTACATACATCTTAAACTTTTAGATGATTCTATTATAGTCCACAATATTGTGTAGTCTCCATATGGGTCTACAAATGGCTTATAGTGATATGTGACTTGGGACTACCTCGTATTCTTTGTGGGAGGCACCTACTTGTGCGAGGAATGAAGCATACATACCTTACCCCTCTTAAGATTTGAACTTGTGATCTCTCTTTCAAGAACTTGTGATCAAATTAGACAATACACTACTTTAAGATTCAATTTGCTGACTTAGTGATTGTATTGAATTACCATTTACATTTAATTTTATTTACAACAAAAGGAAGGAAGATTCTATTAGGCCCCGTTTGTTTCGCGGAATTGGAATTGAGTCAAAACCTTATTATCACAAAACCAGGTTTTGAAATCCCGGTTTTGCATCTTCCTATTTTGAAAATCACGGACCCGACAGCGAAATTAAACTCGGTTCATAATTTTCTAAAACCTGGATTTCATTTTGAATTCCACCTTTTTGCCCGGAAGATGGTGCCGCCCATTTTAGGGCCTAAACCGGGTTTTGAAGGCTAAACCGGGTTTGCAACATAGAGTCCCAAACGGTGGATTTCGAGAAAAAATGAAAGTCCCGCACCCAATTCCTGTCAAATTCCTGCAAACAAACGGGGCCTTATAGTCTACAATATTGGGTAGTCTCCATATGAGTCTACAAATGGCTTATAGTGATATGTGAGTTGGGACTACCTCATATTCTTTGTGGGAGACACCTAATTGTGCAACAAATGAAGCATACATACCTTACCCCTCTCAAGATTTGAATTTGTGACCTCTCTTTCAAGAACTTGTGATCAAATTAGACAATACACTACTTCAAAATTCAATTTGACGACTTAATGATTGTATTGAATTACCATTTATATATAATTTATAAATAATTTTATTTACAACAAGTACTTGTATTGTTAACAAGTTCAAGAGTTTGACTGATAGGAAACAATAGATAATAACAATGACCATGAAATAGTTTATTTCCTGTGACTCGTAGGGGAAGCCTATTGACTAATAAAACATAACAACAATTACAGATTGACCGTCAAATTTAGACCCTATATAGAGACACATTTACACCAACTCATATGGCAAGAACGAGGCCAGGCATTGATTTTGATTTGGTATTGTTAAGCTTGCTCTGCCACAACGGAGCACACAAATGGTTTCTTTTCCCAAACAATGAAGAAGTGGGTTTAAACTCCTTGACAACAAGCGAGGTATTGAAGTACTCTCGAACTTGAGTTATGATCCCATTATCTACAGTCCAGACATGAATCCAATAACATGACTCACCCTCCCAGCCTTCCACTACAATCTTATTACCAAGAACAGTAATGGAGCGTGGAAGAAAGTGGAAAGAAGATGAGTCATGGGTAATGCCAGTGAGGTTGTGCATCAAGTACTGACAGCAAGGAGGGCCGTGGAACCACCAGTCCACCTCGGAAGCCAAGTTCCCCTGAAATCTCCCACTATCTCCGCATGACAGAGCAACATAAAGCTGCTGCACCAAACTCATCTTTTTCTGATCTTCTTCCTCCAGCATTGCCAGAATACAACTAAGTTCCACCGTGGGAAGAGGAAATAACGATTGCATTTTTTATACACAAGGAGAAGTGGGCATTTGTGGGTTTATATAAAGAGGAATAGTGGCATAATGGGTGCCCCATGGTGGTGTGATTTGATGGTTTTGTGGGGTTGGGTAGTGGGAGCCCAGTAGGAAATGGGCTGGCTTCCTCGTACTCTTTGTCTCTTGTCTGCACAGCCTCTGAGGAGAAGCACGGAGTTTTCTTCTTCTGATTTGAGGCCATTGAACTGGGGATTACGGAGGTAGCTGATTTCTAGAAAATTCATGCAGGACAAGGCCGACAAGTAGGTAGGGATGATTGATTGACTGGTGTGGATGGACTGGCTTACACCATGGTTATTGGTTTATTGTCAGTGGAAGGACGGTTCTTTTTTTATTGAGTTTTTTTCTTTTTAAAAATGTGGTTTAAGTTTTGATAAGTAGGAGATATTTTTTCACCTTAAGTTAAATTATGATATTGCTATCATAATTCAATTGAGTAGTTTTTTAGTCAAATTTATTGACCTATATTTTATGAGTGGTGGTTTACAAGAACTCATATCTCATTAGAATGCTCAAAGAGGTGAACACGGAGACTTCCCAAGAGGTCACCCATCCCACTACTAGTCCAGCTCAAACGCGTAACCAAACAATTTCCTCCATGGTATAAGTTTTACGGAACGGGAGGGGGGATGGGGGAATGGGAGGGGGGTAAGATTATTAGTTTCGAGAATATTTATGCATGGATGTGGTTATTCTTCATATAAAATTGAATGAAAACATGTTAGGTTAATTTGTGTTTTTCAAGGTGTACTATTTTGTATAGAAAATATCAACTTTTATGCACTCATTGAATTCAATTTCTATAGTAGTTTAGTCAATCATTTCTCTTTGTTTCTATTGGTTCATGTTAAAAAGAATGCAAAATTCACTTTTTCCTCTTTTAAAAAATAAAATAAAAAATAAGGCATTAATGCATTGGATAAAATGTCAAACTATATTAAATTTTTGAATGACAAATCCACTATTGCATATGTCATAACAATAATGGACATGTCATGCCCACTTTTAATAGACTAGGATTTAGTCTACATTCTATTAAAAATGTATTGATTGAGATCTCCAATCTTACTAGCACTTGCACCGGTAAGAGGTGCAAGGGTGTAGCCGATAGGTTAATAGACGAAGATATAAACTAATTATAAGATTTTGTAATCAATTATATGAAAATATAGGTCTTTACACATGTATCATTGTATACTATAATTTAGTACATTTCTTTCTTTGTTTGTTTTTCATTGTTTTCATAGATTTTGATTCCTTTGAATTATTATCATCCACTTTTGATCAACCAAGGTTATATAAGTATGTGTTGAGTCTATAATTTCAAGGAGACAAATTATGGAAGCAATGCTCTACACCACAACAAGTTGGAAATTATTATTTCTTATATATCAAAGTTAATATTCTATGTGATTTGAACTCAAATGAGTACCGTGGGACCTGGGTAATATTTGGCTCGAGCAATTTTAAGTACATGCGAACGTGAGCCTTGTGAAAAAAGAGAAACATCAACTAATAGTTCATATCGAATGTATGTGCTATTGAATACTAAAAACCCACATCATAAGTCTCATTTAAACCATGGTAATTGAGACCATCATTAAAATGTTTGACAATGCCTACAAAGATTCATTGGAACTATCACATGGATAAATTGTAATAGGTTCATTTTAGAGGTTAGCAACATTGGGAGATGGAGGAATTCCATAATCTCAAGTTAGCTTCTCACTTTGAGATGGTGCTTCACATGAGAAGCATTTTTAGAATTTTTTGTTTTTATGCTATCTATTTTCATTTCTTTGTTGATGGTGAGAAACTTGAAGAATGCATGTATTGTGACTGGCTTTCATCCTAGGCAATTAATTTTAATGGTTGTTTGTGGTCCAAAGATTAAAAAATTACTTAGTTTGTGCTTGTAAAGGAATAAAATCATTGGGCACATAAGCTTTTGGATTATGACATGATTATCTAAAGTAGTTCATTTTGGCATGTAATAACATCTTCCACCTTTTTGGTATGCTAAAAAGCAATTAATCTAATATTCCACCAATTTTTTGTTTTTAAAGAAAGGTTGGGATTTGAAGGCCCAGGATCTATAAACATGTTGGATTGGTTGACCTGCCACTAGTGTGGAGGGAATGCCTTTCATCCTAGGCAATTGATTTTAATGGTTGTTTGTGGTCCAAAGATTAAAAATTACTTTGTTTGTCCTCGTAAAGGAATATAATCATTCTGTAATTAAAAGATTATATAAACTAGTCTAAATGTATAAAATTAGATGGAAATTGATACCTGGAATAAATGAATATTTAAAATAAAGAGATGAGACATTTATTTTAGAATTTTAAATGGAGAAGAAACAAAATAAAAAGATTAGACATTTGTTGATAACTATCAAATATTTTCCATGATAAGTTAAATTATGATATTGGTATCAAAACTCAATTGTGTAGTTTTCGAGTCAAACTCATTAACCCATGTTTCATGAGTAGTGGTTAACAAGAACCCATCTCTCATGAGAATGAATGGTACACTCGAAACTCATTGCATCTAGGCGATGCTTACAAAGGTGAAGCATTGGGGCTTCTCAAGAGGTCACCCATCTTGTGCTACTCCAACTCAAATGTTAAGACATTTATTTTTGAGAATTTTAATGAAGAATAAATGATGTTATATAAAATTTAATTGTCTTGAGCAAGAAAAATAGTGTTCATAATATGGTTAATATTTCAAGTTTTAAACGGTTAGGAAATTAATTTTGGATTGAATTCATGTTCTTTTGGATCAATCCCAAACTCATTGGAAAATACATAACCCTTAGAATCAATTGTGTAACTTGTAGGAACAATCTCAAGCTCCTTCAAAAATACTTACTTTTTTTCACAACAGATGAATTGTTTAGACTTCATTTTTCTGAGGTGAATAAATCTAAGGCGATGATGAGTTGGTAGTTTCTGCATGTTTAATGCATGGTTGGCGCAATATGTAGAGTTACAAACTCAAGCGTGTGTGCACACACGCGCGTGCGCGCACACGCGCACGCGCACACACACACACACACACACATGCACATGCACACGCACGCACACACACACACACACGCGCGCGCGCGCACACACACACACGCACACAGGCGCGCGCGCGCCCACACACACACACATTCTATTGTAAATGATTTATTTTAGTACTTCAAAATAAAGTGTTCCTAGGATGAATACTTCTTATAATGTAGTTTTTCTTTGTTTTTGATATATCATTCATATTAGACATAATAAGATATCAATTGTTTGTACATTTAATGTTCTAAATACCAAGACGTAGCAATAAATCATGCAAATATGTACCACATTGGCTCCTAACCTTTAAGACTCGATTTGACAATGTCCAATTTTTCTTGAATCTCAATTCCTTTTTTGCACTTAGGCCTCATTTTGTCCAACACATATAACAAATATGAGAAAAAATTGTATTGGTATCCATTTAGAAATTTTTTTTATGGGTGTTGTCTTTTATTATCCTCCATATGTCTATCAAGTGTTAAATTTATTAGTAAGTGTGGGGAGTTATATGTTTTGAATCTTTAAGGACCCTTGTATGTGTCCAAATTTTAAAGATGCAAGACGCCATTGGATATTACCCATGTGGCCTCTCATAGATCCACTTTCTCAAGGGCCTAAAACCTTGACAAGTTTCCAAGGTTCTTTGGAATCCTAATTCCCAACAACTTGACAACCCATTTTTCTCATTTGCTCCTTACTCCCTCTTCATTCTCATTCCTATTTCTTACACAATCACAAGGTCACATGAGAGCTCACACTTTTGAGCTTCATTCTGATTCCTTATTTTTACTATCTCCCAACTCCTGCCAATCTACTCATGCATGTCCTCCCAATATTGATACTTATCCAATAGGAAATAAATAAATAAAATTCAAGGGGTTGAGCTCAATTGGTTATAGCCTTGGGTTTTCATTGTGGAGATTTGAATTCAAATCTCCTTTGCTCGTAGTGAGCTGATATTTGTAAACGATATCTAATATTATACATATATATATTCTAAATATTTATTTCAATATATATATATATATATAGAGAGAGAGAGAGAGAGAGAGAGAGAGAGAGAGAGAGTTTTTATAATTTATTGTCATTTAACTTTTAAAGTTAGATAATAAATTTTTAGTAAATATAATTATTAGTAAATAAGAATTGTGGAGTGAATTTTCAATATTGTACTAATAGTTTTGACTTTAAAGTTGTTATTTCTCATGTGATAATTGAATGAAATGTATCTAATTATATGATGACACATCAACGCACCAATAAAACATACATTTGATGCATAGTTATCATCTCATTCTTTTTTAAACCTTAGTTATAAGCAGGAGACTTGCCTAGAAAGTCCATGTAAAAAATTGGGAGAGATTTAAACACATAATATTTTAGTAAATACAATTATTGTTGAATTTATATACTTTAATATTTTTTAATAATAAACTATATTTTATTTTTTTTATAACTATTCTTATTTATATTAATAATTATTATATTATAACATATAATATATAATTAAGTAATTTTAAAATATAAACATTTGAAATCCTCAACTTTTTATTTAATAATAATAATAATAATAATAATAATAATAATAATACAATAACAAATTGTATATTATATTATATTTTTAATAAATATAGATACATAAATAATAAAACTTTCATGTTTAAAAAATTTCAAATATATTATAGGAAAAATCTCACACATAATTTTATTAAATTGACAATTAAAATCAATAAAAATAATAGAAAAAAAAGAAGTTAAAACAAATTATTTTTAAAAGCGAAACAATATTTTTTTTATATAATATATCCAATCTGCATTCATACAAAACAATTGTAGGAAAAATCTAATCTAAATGTGAAATTGAAAAATACTTTTAAATAGCACAATATTCCTACATTCACTTCTTTAAAAGTGCACAAAAATATTTTGAATAATCTTTTATTATTGCACGTCATTTCTTATTGAAAAGTGAAGTGTAGAGTACTATTTTTGCCCACGTATGGTTGTATGGTCGCTGCCACTTTCCACTAGTTTCACTCAAAACCGGAGGATTGGTGGTTTCCATGCGGCCGTATGCGAGCAACCTTGCAGGGAAAGCCTATCGGCTAATTAAAAAACTATGTATTTAGATATTTTACCCTAATGCCATTTTATATTTCTTATTTATTTATTTATATTTTTATAAATGAATATAATTTTTTTTTAATATATATATATATATATATATATATATATATATATATATATATATATATATTAATACATTGATAATAATATTAAGACATTTTATATTTAAAAATCTAATCTATATACTTGATACATGGAAACTATATGTTTCTTATTTTAATAATTTTACCAATATTTATTTCTTATATAATATGTTATGTAGACAATTATTTTAATAATATAATCCATACAATATGTTATTTCAACAATTATTTGTATAAAATTTCAAACTTATTTTTTAGTATTAATTGTTATTTAGGCAATTATTTGTATAGAATTTTATACCTCTATAGTTCTTCTCTTTTAGTCTATGACTATATCTGTTATCTTCAAGAATTTCTCTAAAACTAATCTTAATTCTTCTACTATTAAATCTTTAAACTAATTTAAATCATACAACAATGTTAAGAATTTGACACAATTGCATTTCTTGATAAATTTGTAAAGTTGATGTAAAAATCATATTTTTATTTTTTTTTAAAAAGTTTAAAAGATCAATTTTCATGGATAGTTAAAGTCTAATCCTTATCATCATTCTTCTTCATTAACCTATCAATGCAAAGACCGATATAAATCAAAACCAATATTAATATCATATAATGATCATACTTGAACAAATGTAACACTCATATAATGAACATCACACACAATCAAAGTCACTACATTCAATAACTAGCTATGACCATGCAATTACAATAAAATTTAAGAATATGAAGAACAAGCATGATCACACCCAAATAAGGAAATCAATAATTTTAATCAATCAAAGTAGATGTCTATGGATGCACATCTCTCTCACGACCCTTTCTTGGGTAGGTATATAAAAATCTCTCTCCCCTGTAAAACTCTTTCTTGATTATACTCGTTAATTGTTCCTACTCACTAAGGTACAATTGTAATGATCGTCTCATAATAATGATAATAATAATAATAATAATAATAATAATAATAATAATAAAGTAAACATTTAAAGAAAATATTAAGCTACATCATTTCACAACAAATAAAACAATTTAGAAACAACTTATTTCTATTTATCAACTATTCAACATAATATGTAAAATGGATGATATGACATCTTTCTTAAGCTACTCCTCAACATCGTTAGTTACAGGACACTTCTTGAGAAACCTATATGTGTAAATGTGTTGATATTAGATAAGATAAGATAAAAATTTAACGTCCACGAGGCTAAACATAGCATAAGTTTTTTTTTTGAAAAGTTTCCACGTTGATGACTCAAGGTGCCAATTTAAAGAAGGGGATCACGTAGGTAGCTAATTTACAAAAAAATTCATGCAAGACAAGGTCTACAACTTGGATGAGTGGCTTCCACCATGTTGATTGATTTAATGTTCGTGGAAGGACGATTATTAAAATTTAGTTCAGTTTTTTTTAATGGGGTTTAAGTTTTAGTGAGGTAGGGAGATTATGTGTGTGGAAAGTTTGAAAAATCAATTTATTGAGGGCCATGGATGGTTAAAGTCTTTCTAATCACCATTCTTCTTCATTAACCTATCAATACAAAGATCAATATAAACCAAAACCAATATTAATATCATATAATGATCATCTAATTTGTAATCATACATGAACAAATGTAACATTTATATAAAAAATATCACGCATAATCAAAGTCACCGCATTCAAGAATTGGCCATGACCTCTCTCTCATATGCAAACTACTATGTATGCATTATACTAAGTAAGTTTAAGTAAAGTGTAATTAGTGAGTAATTAGTTGCACCAACATATCTCTACAATATTTTATCTAGGTTTTTTAAATAAAGTTATGCAAGTTATGTTTATGTGGCCTAATAAGACAATTACTAAAATATTAAATACAATATTTTATATTAGATATATTTCATTGAAGGTTAAAAATATTATACTTCATTAAGGATAATAAGTTAATAATAGTAATGATAAAGTCTTCACCACATTGATGTTTTATCTAGTTTTTTTTATATAGGCATGCAATTTTTTATCTGGGGTAATAAGCCGATTGCTAAAATATTAAATATATTATTCTATCAAATATATTTTATTAAAGTTTGAGAACATTTGTAATGCATGTCAAGGAACCCTCAAAATACAGGGTAAAATATGCACAAAAAATATTTTTTGAACAAATTTTAACTTATACATGCATTAATTACAAGAGCATTACACTCAACAATAAGGATAAGCCAATTGGTCGCTTTGCGATCAATCACTAGCGAAAGTCTTATTACACTTACAAGGGTTCCAAGACACACAACTATGCAACTGATACAAAACATGATGGTCCGCGAGTTGTAACAAGATCTCATATTATATCTAACAAGCTACTTTCTGCTCAAGCCAATCAAGTACTCACGGCTACCCATAGAGACGACTGAATCAACCTCTAGAATAAGATGACCAACTAGGTTCATTTTAAGCACCAATAAAAATTTTCCTATAATAACCATCATAAACTTGTTCATTTAACTATTAGCCAACATGATAATTCAACTAATAAATTTATCATAAATATATGCCTAATAAACCTTGCATCCAAAAATATGTTAGAATCCAAGCAAATAAGCTTGACTGGGTAGAGACGCCAAATGATAGACATAGACATCGAAAATCTTGGAGATGGTGGTCTACAGGCACAAACACCGATCTACAAATGTAATCTTCTTGTTGCTTGCATGTCTTATTCTAGTGAGTTAGAGATGCCAAACTATAGATGGAGACTTTGGTATGCATGAATGACCTACCCTGAGACCAAATTGTCTTAGATAAGTGAGGCAGAGATGTCGCTTCACAGACGAAGATGTCAATAAGTGCAGATGTTGATAAACAACCTTAGACATTGAAGTAAAATTTTTGGCCTAACACTTAAGGAAAATTCTCTCCAACTTCAGATGAAACATATAGCTAAAATACAACATATCCCACCTTGGGGAGTACAAAATACATAACAAAAGGTTATGCTTCACTCGATTCCAATAACATCCAATATCAATTAAAATATTTGTTGATTACAAAGCACAAGTCCTAAACTAAGAAAGAGATATAGAGAAGTGCAAGAAGGTAAATGGTGAACTCACCTTTGAATTAGGTCTGGAATCTAGATGTTAGTCTGCAATAGTGGCTTGTCACATCATCTGACCTTGTGGTAGCCATAGGTCCACCATAATATTCTTGTGAAGATAAATAGAGCCAAAAATGATGCAATGCACAAAAGGGTATAGGCTTACACCCATGCCAAATAATGCATGCTGAAATATACAAGAAAGGCCATAATACCATGCAATCTCAATGCAACAACCATGTAAAGAGAAAAAACCAAGTCATAAGCACTAGCAAGGTAACAAATCAAGGTCATACAAGAATTCTCTCACATGGATGAGAATGACAACCATGTAATATTTGGTGCCACATGTGTGGGCATAACTCTCCGACCAAGATCCAGTGTCATCATGTATGAGTATGCAAGATATAAATCCCCATTAGGGTCTCTACTCAAGGATAAACAAGGTGCTAGATACTAGAGTGCAAAGGAGGGAGTGTCATCATATGTTCTCATATGGATGCACCATACATAACTGATCATTCTCTTATTTGGATGAGAATGGTGATTTTACAACATCTAGCAACACATGTGTGGGCCTACCACCCTGGGTAAGATCCATCTATATGTCAGTATTGACATGTATTCCTAATGAACCCTTGGCCTCATGATAGCACTCAAGGAATGATTGAGGCACCAATTATCTCATTAATAGTTTTTTCAAGTTTTATTATAATGTTTTCACTTGATTAAGAAAATCCTCGAACATAATTGTCAACATGCCTCTTACAGGCTAGGAACACGTTAGGATCCACTCCTTACACTCACCCTATGACCTAACCTTAGGATCATGACAAAACCAATGCCAACATGACACAATGCATCAAATAGCTCAAAAATACCAATTTCTCATACTTTCAATAATACTTTCCAACCATAAAAATGGTGATCTCAATTGGCCCCAAATCCAAGAGGATTGGTCTCAACCTGATCTCGCAATGCAATTCCATAGGTAATGATTCCAATAATGTAATTTCATAAACAAATACATCAATATTTCCCATTCAAAATATCAAAATTTCACTCTTTTATCAAGAAAAAGAAACCATGCACACAAAACACTCTATTGGTCATAACCAAGGGTATAGATCCAAAAATGATAGCAATGATCAATTAAAATATATATAGTTGATTGAGGGAATGGATGACCACTCTACAACTTGAGATCTCTATGATTTGGGTATCCATTGCATGAGTGAGTCTACTCTTGGCCAGAGAAGTGGGTGGCTAATATTTTCCTGTGCATTTATTGCAGGCCTTGAGTAGGGTGAGAATGGTATATGGGTAATAAATCACTCGATAATGGGAATTCAATGTCTATCCCTTAGGAAGAAGCTTCTTCCAAATCATTATGGGATGTGGCGGTGGCAAAGAAGGGTATTTTGATAGGTGCGAAGTTCATATGGAATTGAGCTAGGAGCAAGAAAAGGTTGCAGATGACAATGGAGGAAGAGGAGGTAAGTTTCCTCCTCCATCTCTCATTGTCAAACCAAAACTCTAGACAATATTTACTATTTTGGAGGAAAATAATTGGTTAAAGGACACTGTAATCTTTCTTCCTTCCCTAGATATTAATAAGCTTTCCTCATGGTATTATGTGAATATTTGGTTACAAAATACATGGAGAAAAAATTAGGGTTTCATTTATATTTTTGTTGAATGATATAAAAGGGCTTGTTCGTCATTTTTTTCAATAGCCCTCATAGCCAAAAGGAGGTAGTTAAAAAGTAGTTTTGTTAATTGGAGAGGGCTATTTTGGGGCTCTTAGTTCAACTCCTGATACCAACCATGATAAAATTTTGGCCCTATCCTATCCTTGATGGTTCACTATCCACAATATCCCCCTTCTAATGGAACTTCATCCATAGTATGGTTGAAAACTTGGGAAATGTCCTAAGAATGGAGGAGACACCATCTTTGTTACTGCACTTGGATGCTAGATTATTGATCTCTATCAACCCTGGGCTTGATCTCTCATAAGAATTGAGGATTGAATTAGAGGAAGGTCCAATTTTTTGGCCCATTGAATTCTTGGGGTATCAATGTATGTTTTTTTTGTAGGAAAGAGGGACACATGAGAAAATATTTCTCTCTTCTAAAAAAATCTAAAAAAGATTAAAATCATGGTGGGAAAAGTAAGTCTGCAACCAATCCCTCTGGTAAGGATACCCATATTTTGGGTTCTACTACTATATGTTATCCTCCTGCCCCATATTTCCCTTCACACTTGGAGGTCCCCCTACCTCTCTCAACTTTGGTACTTCTAGATAAAATATGTATAGTGTGGTGGAGCCTATTTAGCCTCTCCCTACTCCCCCTCCTTGGTCTCCTTGTGGCTCTCCCAGCTTGTACTCGTCCCTCCCTTGCTGACTATACTTTGACTACCTAACTTGATGCTTCTCTCATTGATTTGTTACCCCCTTCTGAGATCCCGAAGGGATGAACAACCAATGTTCAACACCTTGTCATTAATAGACTGAGTCATATTGCTTTAGTTAGGAAGAGGATTGAGGAATAGTTATACTTTGGGACACCCAGGAAAGATGGGATTTAAAACACTTGTAATACTGCCAATAAAAAAGCTCACATTGAATCCTCTATTACAGGTCTCTAATTGGAGCCTTGGACCATGAGGAATTTATCCCTATTAGTGCATTAATAGATTTTGATAGAGGGGATAGGAGGGAGATTCATACTGCTCCAGTAGCTACCATTGTGAGCATGCAAGTTAATGATGGGAAGTTTGATGAGGCCCTCTTCATTATTAAGAAGGCATATGATCCCAATATTCCACTCATCAATATTGTAATTGCCTCTGGGAATTCTTCTACCCCCCCGTTGGAATTATATTGGAATGATGTACTAAGAGGGGAGGGGTGAATTAGTACCTCTAAAAATTTTCTTGGTTAGCCCTTTAGCCCTTAGTCATCAGTTTGTAAATTATCTTATCTAACTATTCATCTTTCTTTATGTATATACAATCATAACATAAGTTCTTTAATATGTAACCATACAAGAAACATTCATGAAAATAGATAACAAATGACACAAGATATGATATCGCAGAAAACTCCTGTTAGGAAGTAAAAACTGCAGTGGGGATTGTTACCCAATAGACTTCACTATCTACAGATAAGAAGGGGCCAATAAAGGCTTACAATTGGTCACTTCTTATGACCTACCCTGTTAGGAGTATTACAGTGGAGACCTGCTAAGATCTACTTCGTTTGAAGCTTTAGCAACACTGTTAAGAGATTTGTAAAGAACGGTTAAGTCCACCTTCTACAAAAGGATTTTAGATGTGATGCACTTGTTAGAATGCAACTACATAAGTCTTTGATCTGATGATGTATGCAATCTCTAATTGTTGATAACAGATCTAATAAAGCTTCCTATGTAGGAGTAATCATCCTTACATGATTGAATAATACCTTTCTCTGCACGTCAGTAGCCTCTGTGTGTTCTTGATAACTAGATATAATCTATTTCTGAACTTAGCATGAATTTTCTCTTCTTCTCCTTAGATGCTCTTCATGGCTATCAACAACAATGAATTCATAATTCACAATTGATTGAACATCTATTTATACTGGATTTTAGCTCTATTCTTGATTCACGCTTTCGCAAGTTAACTCTAGATCCAAGGTTTACAACTTGACCTTGATCTTTAGTTAGATATGTTTTAGATCCGTTAGGATGCTTTAAAACATTTACATTAT
>MU227353.1:77790-94464 GCA_018584345.1 Thuja plicata
TTGTTTTCATCAGTACCCATATCCTTGGGTATATCATCATCTTTCTTAGATGATTTATCCTGACTTGATTGAATATCAATAGCATCTATTAATATATTCATGTTTGTCAGTGTATTGACTGTTGTAGAGTCAATAGTTGAATCCTGTTCATCGGTATTTCCCTTTGCAATATTTATGTCTTCATCTTTTTGTACTTCTATTGTAGGGTCTTTTTCTGTAGTGTCATTGACAATGTTGTCTAACCATGATTCATCATTTATATCATCATCTAAGTTACCTTTTATTGTTAACTCTTCTTTGGTAACTTCTTCATCCTCTAAACTAATGTGAATTGGACTTGCTGGTACTTGATTTTCCTCACTTTTGTCAGGCCATTGTTCATCTACAATATCAACCTATTTCTGTCTGGTTATTTGAACTTCTTCATTGTCTAACTCAACTGTTGAGTTATCTCTCTGAGTGACACTTTCCTTCTCATAACTGCTCTCTTCAGCAGGATTGAGTATCTTGCTCCATTTATCATGAGCTTCTTGTTCTAGTTCTATAATATTTTATTCAAGAAGTTTGTAAGCTCTCATTTTGGGTAAGAAATTTTTCTCATATTTCTCCATGATTTCATTTATTTCTTCCCTTTTTGCTTCAGGAGGCATAAGAGAAACAAGTACTCTTTCTCTTATCCTTTTCTCCTCATGGAGTGCAAATGTGAACCTAGAAGATAATCTAATCAATAGTTCTTGTGGTACATCACGTGTAGTGAATTGAAGTGGGACATAATAGTGTCTGCACATTTTAGCTATAATTGAATCTTCAATTTTATTATGTTCTACATAATCCCATTTCAACCATTTCCTAATCTTAGGATGTCCAATAGATGAGGTTTCTGAAATGTACTTACATATTTCATCAATGTTTTCAGAAGTTGATGTTACCTTTTCTATTTCCGTTGTTTGTTCAACTGCAGTGTCAGGTTCATCCATAGCTGAGTCCTCTATATCCTCCGTTGTCTGAACAAATTTCCTCCTTTTGGTAGGTTTCCCAACTGGTTATTTTCCCTTTGATGTGTCAGGTTTCCTCTTATACACCTTTCCTTTTACCATGGGAGTAGGAGTTGCATCCTTTGCTGTCTGACTCCTCTTTCTTTATTTCTTAGGTGGAGGAGGAGGTGGTGAATCAGACTGTTCTTCCTCTGATTCATTCTCTTCTAATGTATCAACGATGGGTAACTGGTCCTCGGTGATTTCCTCCTTACCCTCTTGTTCCTCTTCACCTTCCTTTTCTTCTTCACCTTCAGAAGGTATATTCAATTTCTTTTTCAAATTCTTCACCATTCTGCCTGACTGTTTTACAGCTTTCTTGATAACAAGATTTGTTTTAATATTTTGTTTGGCCTCTTCATAGGTGCCAAATCTTTGTTGCTTGTTGTCCACTAGTTCATTTAATAGTGCCTCAATGCACTCATTGGCTTGTCCTGCTTTGATTTCATATTCTAACCGTGAAAGCCATGACTTCCTAGGTACCACTGCTTGGATATACGTGAAATCAGTATCTACCATGAAACATATATTCTCTTTGTGTTCCTCTTTTAGATTTTCAGGAATCCTTGTTCTAGATTGCAACATTTCCTTAATGGTTTTGAAATACTCATGCATTACATTATCAAAATATGTTCCTAGCGAGTCTATGAATTCACCTATCTGAATGGTTATAGGTCTGCTTGTGTCCCATACAACTTTTCCTATTGATGGAAAGTATTCTTCAAAGTAAAGGAATATGCACATTATGAGGGAACCAAACTTACAAGTGTTTTTCCTTGAAGATCTTATAGTGCACATGTTCTCCTCCAGTTGATGTAACAGGATCTCTGCAAGATCCATCTTCTTTCCTTGTTTGATGATCTTGTATGTTGTGCTCATAGCAGTACTTGATATGCTATTCATTATGCTCGCCTGGAAGATTTTATATCCAACAACACATGCTCCAAACTTCAACTCTACGTCGGTAATGGTGTTGACCTTGAGTTTTCTTTTGTCTGATTTAGCACTAGTCAATTTTTTAACTTCCGCCAGGGATGGGTGCTTGTGAGCTTGTGGTTTTTTGGTCGTAGGATAACCAGTAACTGCATGAATAACATCCTTTGTTATTGCCTTTGGCTTATTAAGCCATAGAGCCTTGTTGTGCATTCTGCTAAGAATAATCTTTATCCATTCTGTTTTGAAGACTTTGGGAAAATGCAGTGCATTCGTGAGTCCTTTCACTTCCAGATGTTTGTGCTCTTCTTTGATCTTTCCTGCATCATCACATAGTTCCCTGTAGGCATTATCTAGGTCTAGATCTCCTATTTCTGAGATCTTGCAGTGTATATAGGACCTTATGTCCTCTACCAGCAAAACCCTAGGTGGGATTCTAGAGAATGCTCTGGAATTGTTAGGTTGTGATGCTATTTCTGGGTGTAGCTTGAATTGGGTTCAACACATGAGCCTTTGCTGACAAGCTTGAATTTTTTCACCTTATTTTTCTTAATCTTTCAACTCTAGAAGTCGATGCCATCGCATTGCAAAAATTTAGGGATTTTCGCAAATAAAACACTGCGGTCGGTGAATGTGATTACTTACTGATTCTCTGTGATTGCCTGTGAATGTGAATGTGAATTCTTTGTGTCAAATTGATTCCTGCTGGTTTGCACTCCAAATTGCTTTGAAATCGCTCTGCTCTACTTTTCTTTGCTCAAAAATTGCGGGTGCGAAAATGAGTTTGCACGTCGGGCTTTTATAACTTTTTGTGCCCTAAGTTGTCATTAATGCTTACCAACTCGTCGGTATACAAAGACTGAGTTCATTGGTAGAGACATTCATAACATATTTGGTGTTTGTGCAAAGCATTGGGGTTGCTAGCAGCTTTGGTGACTTCACCGATGATGGTCGGTAAAGTGGCAAAGACAACTTTCGTTGCCTCAAGGTTCACCAATGTCTGTCGGTTTACACTTAGCAATTTGGCATTTATGTAATGACCAATACATTTCAGTAAGTAGTGCTAACTTTTCTATGTGTGCTCACTGATGAAAATTGTGCCTAATAACCGATGGTTGCTTTTCAATAGTTTTAACAAATAACAATATAATGCATCTTTATTTATGCTAATATTACAATATGAACTATGTGTAATGGAACCGATGCATAATATAACTTTTCATAATGTAGTTCCATGCATACTTGTGCATTTTAGTTGGATGTAGTGATGTCACCAGATCCATTGGATAGGGTGTCATCATTTGCATTGCTTGTTCTTGCACCTTCAGTGTTTGTGGCTTTTACCCACATCTTGTTTCTTATTCTCTTGATGTCATCAATGGTATTTCCATTGGGATGAGTACTTGTATCTGTCAGTCAGTTTTTATAATATTTTATCACATGTCCAACCTTATGATAATGCAAACATGTCATACCTGGATTGGTCCAACCTCTTGACCTTCTGGTCCACTTTCTCATACAGTTGGCAGCAATATGACCATACCTTCCACATGCTGTGCAGTTTACCCATGTGTTATAGTCCCAAACATATGATTTACCTACTCTTGTTGGTTTGTAACTATTATCAGTTTCTTTTGGTGTCCAGGCCTCGTTGTTCTTTTTTCAGCACTCTTCATGTGAATGCCCATTCATCTTGCAAGTAGGATAGTACTTGTCCATGTAGGTTTTCCTTTTTGGATTTGTCACTTTGGATCTGCATTCATAAGCCTTGTGTCCTTTCTTTTGACATTTATAACAATTACCAATGAAAGTAGATTGTGCTTGAGAAATACCTTTCATTTTGCTTCTGCAGATATTTGAGGTGTGGCCAGGTTTTCCACAGTGATTGCATGACAGCTTCTTAGATCTTGGGTTTGTGAAAGCATTCCTTTGATCTGGTTGATTAGAAGATTCACCATTCTCTTTGTACCCTAATCCTATGTAGTTGTTGACTCTTCTTTGTCCATCAAGAAAATCATCCATCCTTTTGTTTCTATATTCAGCTTTCTTGATCAATTTGTTGTGTTGATTCTGGAATTTAATTTCATGCTTCAATTTTTCATTCTCTTCTCTTAGCTCACCAATAATCTGTATTCTTTCAATGAGTTTTGTATTTAGTCTGTTTGCTTCTTAACTCATAAGAATAATCTGGTTGGTAACCTCATGGTGATGCTCAGTTAGTTTTTGAATCTCTGATTCTTTCTCTTGCAGCTTTTCTGTTATTTTCCTCCTATCATCAATGACTAGTGTTCTTTCATTTTTAGCTTTTCTTGCATCATTCATGACATCAATCATTTTCACCATTTGAGTCTCTTGACCAATTTGCAGCATTCTCAATTGCTTGGTTAGATGTTGATTGGCTTCATGTAGACTTGTGATCTTTTCATCTGATTGGTTTGATGCTTTACTTGATGTTGATTCTGCTGAGTCAAAGTAATCTTGTATTTTTAGTTCTTTGTAGTCCTTCTCATTCAGCCTAGTTGCCATAATCTTTCTTTCATCAAGAAGTTTTCTTAAGTTGATTCTCGCCTCTTTATACTGCTCATAGTTTATCTACATCTGTAATTTCTCATTCTCAATAGTCTTGTCCAGTCTGTACTTTTCCATTGCTCTGATCTTTTCTCTTAAGTCTTTAAGCTTTTCAAGAAAGAGACTTAGCTCTGATACCAATTGTTAGAAATATATTGGAATGATGTACTGAGAGGGGAGGGGTGAATCAGTACCTCTAAAACTTTTCTTGGTTAGCCCATTAACCCTTAGTCATCAGTTTGTAAATTATCTTATCTAACTGTTCATCTTTCTTTATGTATATGCAATCATAACATAAGTTTTTTAATAGGTAACCATACAAGAAACATTCATGAAAATAGATAACACATGACAAAAGATATGATATCGCAGAAAACTCCTGTTAGGAAGTAAAAAATGCGGTGGGGATTGTTACCCACAAGACTTCACTATCTGCAGATAAGAAGGGGCCGGTAAAGGCTTACAATTGGTCACTTCTGTTGACCTACCCTGTTAGCAGTATTATAGTGGAGACCTGTTAAGATCTACTTCATTTGAAGATTTAGCAACACTGTTAAGTGTGCACTCTGTTAAGAGATTTGTAAAGAACAGTTAAGTACACCTTCTACAAAAGGATTTTAGATGTGATGCACTTGTTAGAATGCAACTACATAAGTCTTTGATCTGATGATGTATGCAATCTCTAATTGCTGATAACAGATCCAAAAAAGCTTCCTATGTATGAGTAATCATCCTTACATGATTGAATAATACCTTTCTCTACACATTGGTAGCCTATGTGTGTTCTTGATAACTAGATATAATCTATTTCTGAACTTTGCATGAATTCTACCTTTTGCTCCTTAGATGCTCTTCGTGGCTATCAACAACAATGAACTCATAATTCACAATTGATTGAACATCTATTTATACTAGATTTTAGCTCTATTCTTGATTCACGCTTTCGCAAGTTAACTCTAGATCCAAGGTTTACAACTTGACCTTGATATTTAGTTAGATATGTTTTAGATCCATTAGGATGCTTTAAAACATTTACATTATGCTTGCTTGATTCTCAAGTAATGATTTAAAACAAATTAAAACTTTAAAAATAGAATTAAAATGCTTTATCTGACATGTAAAAATTAGATCCACTATTTGCAGGTTCTCTAACTGACTGTCGGTTATGATGGTCAGGCTTCTCTATCAGTCTGTCGGTTTTCTTTACCGTCGGTGTTCCTTTCTTGAACTGTTCGTCGGGTATGCTCTTTTTGTGCTTCGTCAGTTTTGTTCTCAAAACTGTGTTGTCGGTGATGATCTTTGTGTTATGTCATTGACCCGTCAGTGATGTCATTTTTACTTTGTCGGTGTTAACACTTGTCAGTGTTCGTCGGTCAATTCCATACTTAGCATTTTCTCATGACTTTTTGTTCTGTCGGGTATGCTCGATGTCTGCTGATTATGCTTGTAGTCGGCCGGTTATGCTTGTACCGATGATCTCTGTCAATGTTTTTCACTAAGAGTACTAATGGAAAAATATTGTCATCACCCCCATTCAGTCCACCTCTGAAGACTAATGGCATTGATATCCTCACCATCCAAGTTTGTAATTAGGTAAGTAAAGGGAGAGGCTTGAGTTTGAGAAAGTGTGATGGGCGATCAGTAATATGGATCAAACTAACCTATGTGAAATATAATATGAGCATAGAGTCAATGGGATATTGTTCCTTATTAGGGAACCCCCAATATGGATATTGTTGATCAATTATGTCAGAAATAAGAGACGGAAAAGCCAAAAATAAAAAGATTACTAGAAAGAACAAAAAATCCAAGGCATCACCTCTAAGAGATGACAAAAAGTTTGAATTCAAGAAAAAAAGAGGGAGACCTAGTGAGTTTGGGGATAATAAACAAGGGAATCTTTGCCTTAAAGGTTAGTTTCCCAAGTTCTATAAAAAAATTGTGCCTCAATGAACACTACCCCTGATGTCTTGATGGAATTGAACCGTGCATACTAGAACGTTATGGGACTTGAATCCCCAAACATAAAATATGTGATTAAAATATTTCTTAAGATGAAGAAAAATATTGATTTACTCCTATAAGAGCTAAAAGTAGTTCAATTCCATTTAGACATTGATCTGAAGTGCATCTGGAGAGATGTAAACCAATTTTCTACCAATCACTCTAAAGGTAAAGGGGGATATTGCAATTATGGTTGGTAACAAGTGTGCAAATTTGTACAAAATTGGGATGCTCACCTTGTAATACAGAGGTATGGATTATTTTGGAATACAAGGATAATAGAGTGGGTGTATGTTTGGTGTATGCTATCAATCATTCCAAGGAAAGGATTAAGCTTTGGAAGTGGATGACCTACCTTGAGGAAATTATATGGATTTTTTTAAGGGGACTTCAATATGATTTAAAATCCACATAGGATAAGGAAGGAGGAGTTAGGTTTGAGTGGAAATAAAATGAAAGATTCTACTAGTACATAATGATATACAAGCTCATATTATTTGACTCTCTAGCTGGAAAGAAGAATGAGTTCAATGATGTGTTTTTTACTTGGTGTAACTATTAGAAGAGGGATAAGAGGATTTATAGCAGGCTAGATAGATTATATGCCAACAAATACTGACTCAAGTTCTATAAGGATGGGAAAGGGTGTAGTCCGTGGGTGATCCCATATACCCTTTCCGATCACCAACCTATATAGATTGTTATCTGTTTCAACAAATCTTCCCTTGTAACATATGGTAAAGAGATTCATTTTCACTCAATACTATTCTTCTGAAGATTGAAGATATTTTCTATGCCATGTTCATCATCAGATGGTTTAGTAATTGGAACCTCAACTATATTAGTGAAATTGAGAGGTGGAATCAAAATATATAGACCTAGAAAGTTCTACTTTAGACAATAGGAAGAAAGAAGTATAGATATGCCAGGGCTAGGGAAACCTATTTTCACAACAATCTCATGGAAGTTGAATACATGCTTCAAGATGATCTTGATAATTTGAAAGCTACTATTATACTCACACAATCCAAAGATGCCCTT
The DNA here is from genome assembly GCA_018584345.1 of Thuja plicata. Classification (NCBI taxonomy): domain Eukaryota; kingdom Viridiplantae; phylum Streptophyta; class Pinopsida; order Cupressales; family Cupressaceae; genus Thuja; species Thuja plicata. Next base: position 85,371 of record MU227353.1, read on the forward strand.
AGAAGGATTCAAAATGTCAGGATCTACGATGCCAAAACCAAAACAAGGTTAAAATAGTTGGAACATGGAGATAAGAGATCTAAGTTCTTCTTTCAACTCCTTATGAGTAAATAATCCAAAGAAAGGGTTGATGATATTTGGGAAGGTGAAGTTAACTTAAATAATTAGGAAGATATCCGTAAGGCCTTTTCTTAGTTTTACACTATTTTTTTTACCTCAAAAGATGATGGCCAAATTACTTATAGGATTAGAGGTGACAACAAAAAAATTATCCCCAAAAAATTCTATGTTGAGGACTCTAACAAGTTGGAAAGTGATTTGACATTAGATGAGGTGCATAAAGCTATTCTTGCCCTGAGAAATGATAAGGCTTCTGGAGTGGATGGCTTACCAACATAATTCTATAAGAGAAATATTAAGTGGATTACTGAGGACTTGTTCAAGGTATACAAAGAGGTCGTTGAAAAGGGATCTCTAGGTAGTAATATCAATAGTGGACTCACTAAATTGATTCCTAAATATTGTGATAGGTCTCTCATAAAAAAATTGGAGACCTATTACACTTCTAAATGTGTCACAAAAAATCCCTGCTAAAATATTAGCTAAGAGATTAGAGGATATTCTTCCAAAGGTTGTGAATACCACCCAAATAAGGTTTATCAAGGGCATATACATTTTGGATAATCTCCTCACATGCTGGAGGATATGCACTAGGCTAAGGAATCAAATTAGAAAGAGGCTATGCTCATGATAGACTTTAAAAAATCATATGATAGAATTGAGTGGAAGTTCATATTACTGATGTTATAATATCTTGGCTTCCCAAACATATTTTACAAAATGGTCAAGACCCTCATCACATAAGCTAATGTCTGTGTGGAAGTGAACAGGGTCAAATTTGAAAGCTTTTCCTTGTCCATACTCATAAGGAAAGGATGCCCACTGGCTATGGCCTTATTTTTTCTAGTAGTAGATGCTTTGCAATATTTTTTGAGAGAAAAGTTCTCTATCTCTAACAAAGTGAAAGGTATTAATATACCAAATGGGGATAATCTCTCTAATATTCAGTTTTCCAATTACACTGCAATTCTTGTCTAATTGGAGGAAGATAATATGATTATTTTGATGAGGAAGCTTGAACTATTATTTACTACCTATAGTAGTAAAATTTCCCTTCCAAAATCCATCATGCTTGGCTAGGAAGACCAACCTCTTGATTGTTTTAATAGGTTCTCCCTCATGTGGGATAAATTTCTTCCTAAAAGCAATCAAATATTCTTCCTAAAAGCAATCAAACTTTCTTTTCAAAAGAGTAACTAGGGATAAATTTGCACTACTTTTTAATCGGTCTGTTTAGACTTCCAACTTCTTTCAACAATATTTATGTGTAATCTTCATACGTCAAAACAAAGAAAAACAAAAAAAAAACAATCTTCACATTCATGTCTGTACCATTACCTTCTCCAACAACTACATAATTCAAAATATTTCATCATAATAAACTCCTTTTTCAACAAACATAATAATAAAAATCTGATTTTTTTAACTTCCTTCATAACCAACATCAATTTTTAATATAACTTCCATAATAATAATATCTTAATGACCCCACATTATTAATAGTTGTGGCTTTTCAACATTTGTATAAATGTTGAACCATTTTAATGTAATTTTTTCTTTTACATGCCACCTTGAATTAATTAAAGTAAATCGTTGACTTCCAATTCCTGTGCTTGCTTGTCAATGGAAATAAATTATCATGTCCATGCTTATATTATTATTAAAGTTTTTTTTACCAAGATGAATATACTAATGATGTAAATAAGACACATTGTCATGCAACAAACATTCTTGTTGCCAAGGTAATATAATGCATAAATTTATTTCAAACTTCATCTGAGTTCAAACACAATTGTATCTTGTAGCATCAAACTATGCTCTGCTATATCATGTAGTATCTGATTTCCCCTTTGATAATGCACACCTAGTTGAAATCAATACCAACTAACAACTCACTTTTCTAATCATGCCTACTTTTTCAATGATCAAAGAAAAAGGGGGGCTTGGCTTGAAAGATTTGAGGCTTCAAGGGATTACACTTGCAAAAAAATAGATTTTTAAATCCTTTAAAGGAGATGAACCCTGGAATATTTTGATTAAGCATAACATTTCTTGATCTGTGCTAAGGAAAGGTCCACTTTGGAAATGTCTCACTCTTAGTGACTTGATTGTAGGAAATATTTGTTTAAAATTGGCAATGTCAGAGGCATTTAAGTCAATATGGAATGCATGGGACTCTGTTAAACACTTGATCACCAATAATGGAATTATAAATGATGATAAGAAAATATATGGAGATAGTGTTGGAGATTGCTGAGATGTTGTTCAGATTATGCATATATATGCTAGAATTAATGTTTTTTCATTGACGTCAACATATTCCTATTGTTGGAGACACTAATACATTTGAGGCCTAATTCTGATGATTATCTGTCAGATTTTCAATGCCTATTTGTCGGTAATTCAACAGATGTAGCCGTCGGGGTTATTTCGTTGGAAATTGCTAAGGAAGTGGTAACTGTCGGTATTATGACATCGCTATCCGTCAGAACTTACCACACTAATAGAAACTTATTATATCATTTCATATGGTGAATCTATCGAAACACCGACGGAACATGTGGCCTCTCCGACGGATAGACTGTCAAAAATATCTTTCATAGTGGCACATAATTCTCGGTCATCATGCACATATGATCATCACTAAATCTACAAGTATAACCTATAATCCACAACAACAATGATATCAACATGATCAAAAGAATAAAAATGTAATCAAGTGCATCACATGTAGATGTTAATACTAAGAGAATAAAATACACACAGCTAGAGGACATATCATATACAAGGTCTAACTCATATCAAATAAAAAATGACAGAATGCAAACATGAGAGGTACTACATGTGTTGGAAATATGTTGATACTAGGTGACTGAGAGGGGGGGTGAATAAAGAATAAAAAAAACTTAATCTCTTTAATCCTTTATTAGATTATCTAATCTAATTTCATGCATGAAACATAAAAGTAATAAACATCCACAACACTTGACACAATATTTTGTTACCCAGAAACCTTCCAAATAGAAAGTAAAATTGGGTGGGGATGGTACCCACAAGATTTATTAATGCAGCTTACAATTGACCACTTCTGATGGCCTTCCCTGTTAGGAGCAATAAGGACTTTTAGGTCCACCTTGTGAAAGGATTTAGTACAATACAATTAAGTAAGCAACTTTGTTAAGAGATTTGTAAAGGACTGTTAAGTCCACCTTGTTAGAGGATTTTGCTGATGCAACTGTTAGGATGAACCAGTGGATGATCTTCTATGCAACTCCAATTTTCTGAATAAGATCTAATGATATAAAAAATAATCACCTGACTGTGATGGATGAGTCTCTGTTGTTCCTTATATTGTTGTATCCTCTTAAACAATCTGCCACTTCATATTTGCATACACACTTCTGCACTCATATTTGAATAAAAAAAATACCTTATCTAAATCAAATACTTCTGTAAGTCAGCTTCCATAAGATAAATTAATATCAAACAATATAATCTAAGTCAACCCAAAACTGTTACTCGGGTCCATTGATCCACTCAGGTGATATATTGGCACTCGGGCATTATGCTATCACTCGGGCAACATAGTAAACTCTGGCACTCAGGCTACTTGGTGTACTCGGGCTACTCTGTGTACTCGAGTCATATTGATCACTCAGGTAATAATGATTACCACTGTCTGCTTAGTCGATATTGCCACTGCTCGGGTTACAATGTAACTTCTTGGATTGCACTGCTGGCTCGGTCAACTTTGTGATGACTAAGTGTTTTAGCACTAATTGACAACATGTCTTACCATCAGGTCATCAATCTCCCCCTTCGGCATTAGTGACCAAATACACTTATCATGTTCAAAAATTTCTCAAACTTCTGAGTTAAAAACTCCCCCTTACCATATGCTTGGGTACTTGCTCAAGTTTTGACAGTAGCTCTGTGACTCAGTTACAACTGACTCTATTTTTTATTTTTCAAAATTGTTTTTGTAACTTTTCTGTTATATATCTCTTCTCCTCTTCTCTTTTGTACATGTATTTCTTTATATGTATATACAATGACTTTCCCCCTTGTTTTTGATACAAATGCCAAAAATATATCTATATGGTAATACCAAAGTAAGATAGGAAATCACTATGTACCTTCAAAATTTGAGACAAAGTGTTGTCCCAATTATCTTGCAACACCTTCAGGATATGCAATTCAACTTGTATCTCTTCTGACAGCTCCATCATAAGCTCAACAACTGAATTTTTTTTGTCATGTATGAGAGTCTTGGCATGAGCTATATGCTTCTGCATTACCTCCATGTGTGGAAGGAGTTGGATCTACATAGATGTAAGAGATTCTCTTGTCCTTTCTTCTTCCCTTAGTAATTCTGCCTGCATGTCTGTCAGATACTTAATCTTCACAACGTGTGTTGAACTTGAACTCAGGTTAAGTGCCAACTGGTTTGCACTTTCCTTCAAATTTGTATCTATCTTTGTCAGCTTAGTCTTGATTTCCATGGTAAAGTTGGAAGTATCACTCAACTTTACAAATAATGAAGCAACATTATTAATAGTATTTTTTAGAGAGCTAATAAGAGAGTTTAGCTTTACTTGATCAATTTCAATCTTGCTTGCAACATTCTCTAGAACTTTGTTCTCAAACTTCCTTTCTTCCTTCTGCAGTAGTTTTTCTTGACCACTTAAATCTTTATTAAACTTGTAGACTATGTCTACAATTTGATCCATAATATAATCATTCTCATTTACTTCTACTTCTAGTGCATCTAGGAATATACCTTTTATGTCCTCTAGCACTCTGTTTCTCTTATTTTCTGCTTGGAGCTTTTGTTGTGTAGCTCTTTTCTTCCATAGCTCCCTTAGTATATCCATCCGCTCTACTATCAAGTTGGATAGATCCCAATTTGGAATCAAAATATCTTTCTCAAGATCAACATCATCAGTATTTGTTTCCTTCCCTTTTCCACTTTCCTTGGGATTGGATGAAGGAACAATTTCCTTACCTTTTCCACTATCATCCATATCCTTTCTTTCCTTAGTTTTCTCCTCAGTATTCAGTCATAATAGGTCATTGACATTTTCTGCACCAACTGTAGCATCAATGCTCACTGAAGAAACATTCATAGTAACCTTCTATGACTCAGTTAGGCTTAGCCTAGTAGTAGGTGGAGCCTGATGCTCGGTTCCTACTAATCCAGATGTAGATTCTATAGACTTATCCTTGCTCAGAGATAGGATGATCTGTATAGGTGTTTGGGGAAGGGATGTCATCACTTCTTCAATTTGTTTTGTGTTGAATTCTTCAATAGTTTCCACCTCAAGTAATTCAACATCATCAGTCTTTACCTTGGGATCTGTACTCGGTACCTCTGCCTTATCTTCTTCCTTGATTTCATAGACTGTCTTCCATATCTTTTTTGTAGCCTGCACAACATCCTGTATCTTCTTGTTCAATATTTGAAAGGTCCCGGAACCTTGGAGGGTGATTGCTTTCATATTTGGTTATGGCCTCTTTTACCTCTTTATTTTTCATATTAGGCATGACTTACCTCAAGGTATGTTCTCTAATATCATTTTCTGTTTAGACTACATTTCTCCAGGGAACATATATTTCCTTGAATAGATCTTCAGTCATATGACTCTTCAATTTAGATGGATCATACTTCCATATTGTCATTTTCTCTACAACTGCTTCCTCAATCTGCTTATGTTCATCCTTAGTTCTGGAAGCATATTTCAGTGTTTTAGAGAACTCATACCACTACATTCTCTTAGTTCCTCAATTTTCTTCTCAAAGGTAGGTGGGGGTTTCTTAAATATGACTGTATCTTCTTCTTCATCTTCCTTAGGCAATATGAGTTTCCTCCTAGATCTTCTTTTAGTGATGACAAGGGGTAGAGATCTTTGATTTTTGCTTGGGGGTTACCTTCTTCTTCTTCTTCTTCTTTCAGAGATAGAAGGAGGAGAGTCTGAAGTCTTCCCATACTTCTTTCCAAACTGCAATAACATCTTCTTTCCTCTTTTCAAAATCTTAGGAATCTCAATTTCTAATGAAATTATGCTCTTGGCTTCTTCATAGGTACCAAAGTATGGTGCTTTGGGATCAACAAGCTCATTCACAAGCGCCTCAATGATGTCTTTGGTCTCATCTATGTTAACCTCATATGCAAGAGGTTTCACCCATGCAACCCTAGGTTTTACTGCCTGAATGTATACTTTATCACAGTCAACTAGGAAACAAATATCATCTTTGTAGTCTTCAACCAATTGTTTAGGAATTCTATACCTATTCTACATATTTTGTTTGAACTCCTCAAAATATGCATCCATGATGCTCTCAAAATTGTCTCCTAATTCTGCTATGAAATCATTTATCTGATACATTATGGGTTTGTCCTTCTTCCAAACAACTATGCCTTTGGAAGGGAAAAAATTCTGAATATAAAATAATATGGAGACCAGAAGTGAACCAAACTTACATGGATTGGTCTTTGATGATTGGATGCTTTCCATGTTCTTTCTCAATTGGATTAGCTACAACTCGGCAAGGTCGAATGAAAGATTTTTCTTGACCACCTTGTATGCCAAGTCCACAGCCTCACATGGTACACTGTTTGGTCAGCTAGAACTGTAGATTTTGTGTTCAATTACATGAATACCAAACTTCAATTCCATGTATTTAACTCCATTTAGTCGCATGCCTCTTCCATCCCACTCGGCAAGATTCTTCTTAGCTACGTCATCCCGGGGTAGGGTTTTGGTAGCTTTTGACTTGTCAAGCATAGGATACCCTGTAACACGGTGTACCATTGTCTTGGTAATCTTCACTATTTTCTCCAACCATAGATGCATGTCGTGAACATGGCTTAGAACAAACCTAATCCACTTAATCTGGAAATTTTGTAGCATATGCATGATATGAGTCAAACCCTTGACTTCGAGGTGTTTATGTTCTGGCTTCAAATTCCTGGCTTCACAGAGTTTCTCATATGCTTTATTCATTTCCAATGTCCCTAGCTATTGAGTTGTGCAATGATAGAAGGCTCAGATGTCATTGATCAACTGTACCCTTGGAGGAATTAGCGAATGAGATGTCATTGGATCTATCTCCTCTGCAATCATTGGATGAAGCTTAAACTTTGAAGGTTCACAGATAGCGTTCCTCACCAACATAGCAGATCCTTTCTTAACCTTGCTATCAGATTTAGATGCCATAATGCTTGGAGGTTTGATAAAACTTCGCAACTTAAAGCTTTCAAACACAAATTCGCTCTGAATTGCTTAAGGCTCTGAATAGCTCTGCAAACTAAAATTTTTGTAAACAATAACCTTTCCAATTCATCTTTTATAAGAGATTTTACCATTAAGTTTTCCTTAAATGCTATGTACATGGTAGTTGGCATAGCTCGGAATGAAGATCAACGAAAACTAACTTCTGCATCCTCAAAACCATACAACCCAAATTAACTCGGTTAAGCCTGTGTAACTCGGACGTAACTAAGATCCCAACTCGATTAAAACTATAATGTGTCCTAGTGCATCAATATGTTGATTTGGACTTGCTATCATGTCTAGAACTGATGTAGGATGGCTTTTATGCACAGTTCCAATAGTCTCCTTGCATATTTATTCGGAGATGGTAGATCCACCCAACTCACTGCTTTGGGTGCCATTTGATCCTTCATTGTTTTGATCTAAAATCTCAGGAGATTTCCTTACTAACTGCTGACTCAGCTAAGTTATGATTTCAGAAAATTTTTCTTTTCCTTTCTCAATACCAATATCTACTTTTTCTCTATTCATGAAATTCTTTCTTAGATGACCGAGTTGTTTACGTACACAACATATGTTAGTAGGATTCCTTTTTCTGAGGTGAGTCTTTACACACTTTGCACCAATATTCCCATATTCACCATAGTGACAACATCTGCTCCATTTGTTGTAATCCCAACCAAAAATTGCTTTAGCTAGTTGTTCAGTAGGGTTCCATTTCTTAGTTTTGCACTCGAAAGATTTGTGACGTTGTTTGTTACAATTGAAACATTTTCCTTGAAACTTAGGTTTCTCAGTGCATTCACTTGCCCTATGGCCATTTTTTTTGCATCTGTAACATTTACCATTAAACTTTGATTTTCCATTGCTCCAACACTTATTTGTTGTGTTCCCTAACTTGCCACAATGATTACAAGTAGGTTTGCTATTATTTTGAGTTCCTTGTTGTGAGGATTCACCTTGTTCAATATAAACTAATCCAATCTATCCATGATGTCTGAGTTGAGTGTTCTCTATCAACTGATCCATGCTTACCTGTGAATTCATCATGTGTTCATTTGTTTTCTTTTCAGTATCGAGATCATTCTGTAGTCTTTCATTTTCTGTCCTTAGATTGATAACTTCTTGATTTACATTATTGAGTTGATTTATCATATCTGCTTGCTCAAGTGAGAAATGATGGATTTCATTTTCTTTTTCTTCTAATCTTGTACTCAACAATATTTTATCTTCTTTTGCCATTTCTCTGTCATTTTCTACTTGATTCTTTTGTTCCATGACTTCACATATTCTGACTGAATGAATTTCTTGTTCTCTTTTCAACTTTCTGAATTCTTCATGTAAATTGAGATTCTTTGCAAGTAGGTCTTCAATGGCTACATCTGCTTCTTCAAAACTTCTTTCTTTGCACAAGTCTTTAATTCTTTCTTCTATGTAACTTTTATCATTCATCTGTACTACTAAATCTTTTCTTCTTTTCAGGGAAAGAGAGAGCTTCTCCTTGAGTTTTCTGATCTGATCCATGGGCACTTGTAGATCTATCTTTTCATTTTCAATGGATTTCTCCAGTCTATATATTTCCATTGCCTCTGATCTTTGCTCAAGTTGTTAAACTTCTGTTAAGAGAAAATTTAGCTATGATACCAATTGTTAGAAATATGTTGAGGTTAGGTGACTAAGAGGGGGGGGGGGGGGGGGGG
>MU227353.1:99989-119007 GCA_018584345.1 Thuja plicata
TCCTAGGACACATTAATGTGTCTTAGGACCCCTTAGACCCCTTACGACCCCTTACCATACAAAAATGAATGGTAAGGGGTACTATGGGGTCGTAGGTAGTCTTAAGGGGTCCTAGGACACATTAACGTCTCCTAGAACACCTTATGATCCCTTGGGACCCTTTACGACCGCTAAGATGTATGGTAAGGGGTCATAAGGTGTCCTAAGGGATCCTAGGACCCCTTAGGACCCTTAACAACCCTTATGATCCTAATATGAAGGTCTCTCTCTCTCTCTCTCTCTCACACACACACACACACACAAACACACACACACACCTCCTCCCTCTCTCCATATTTGTCACCTCCCCCACCTCTCTCTCTCACACACACACACACACACACACACCTCCTCCCTCTCTCCATATTTTTCACCTCCCCCCTCTCTCTCTCTCTCCTAACATGGCTTAAGGTTACAATAAATAGTCCATTGGGAATAATGTTGAAGGCAATGTGTTGATTCTTGAAATTTGGCTAAGTCTGAAATTTCCTAAAAATCCTAAAGTTCCAGAATCTTTATCTTAACTCCTATGAAGCTCAAACCACTCTCAAACATCCATTTGATATTAATTTAGGACATTTATATAGGCGTATGCGCTATAGGGCACACGTGTTATAGGGCGCACATGTTATAGGGTGCACACGTTATAGGGCACACACCCTTTGAATTTGATTGCCCAAGCCTTAAGATCAAGAAATCCAATCCATAGGATGTTTTCCCTATAGCTCGTGCAACCTATTACTTTAGGGGGACCAAAAAAATGGCACCTTTTTGGTACCCCATCATTGTGTACTTACCCTGGTACGGGTACCATATTAAAGATCAAATGTTGTGATCGTACAATTGTGTTATGGGATGTCTTTACTTAATATTGTTCAAGTGGCAGAGGTTCACATGATGTTTTGAGAGAGTTATGATGGATGTATTAGATATTTCTATTTTTGTTGTTCATCTTTTGACAATTTTTGAATATTTGGATTGATTGTGCAATATTCTTGGTTTCTAACCCGGTGGTGAGTTTAGGACATGGATGTGTGTCCACAACTCGAGTGGTTCATGATTTGGATGCTGGCAAGCTAATTTTATTTTATGATAGTGGTTGCTGATTAATGTTTTTGGTGAACACTGTAGAGAAGTGAATGAATTTTATGGTAGAGATGTTCTTGTTAATGTCTTGGCATTTCATGTTGCTTGATGATATTTCTTGATCATGTCCTATTCATGTCGCTAGATCGCATTGGACTATGTGATCAAATTTGGTGAATTTTATGTGGTGTGTTGTTGTTCTTATGAGTTCTTGGCCGAATTGGTGATGTAGATTGTTGCGAAGCTTTGTGGCAAGATCTATGGACCAAGAGCATATTTGAGATGTTATTATGGATCATTGCTATGTCTTAGCCAACATTCAATGGATGACATTGAGTACCGAGGTGTTACATATTAATATTTTAGAATTAGATCCTTAGTCGGCCTAGTTGAGATAAATTGATGTAATTTGTAAATATATGTAATCATTTTGTAATTGCAAAGAGAAGAGAGAGAGTAGATATAATGTGTGATGTCAAAGAGAAGAGGTATGAGTGGAATCTGTAATTGAGGTAGAGATTTATTATACTTCATTGGAACTATTTCGGCATATCAAAGATGTTGTTTGTTAGTTTGTGAGATTGGAAAATATGTTCTCTATGATTTGAGATCAGAGATTTATTTAAGGCAATGATCCCTCCTTGAGATTGAGATCCTTTTTGTATTTGAGCACTGAGCTCTAGGAAGTGTGCGTGAATGCATGTGCATTATCCTTTGTATTAATCCTAATAGGATATAGTACTTTTGATTGAGTGCATTCATCTTGTGGGTTCTATCCCCACCTTGATTTCTCCCCTAATAGGTTTTCCATGTCAAAAATCTTAGTGTTATGTGTTGGTTTCTATGTGTTGATCTTGATTTCATTTAGATACGAGATTAAAGTTTACAAGTTGGTTAAAGTTTAATCATATTGTGACACAACTGCTTCCCCCCCTCTTAGTTGTGTGTGCTCATTAAGGTATAGCATATATATCTATGTGGTAGAGTATTAAGAATAAGGAGAATCCCTTGGCATAGATCCAAGGATGGTCTACAAGTTTTGGGAATCTAAAGGCATTCATAAGTTTCACATGATGTTTTGAAGGATGGTCATTTAGTGTCATGACAGGATATTTGTTAGAAATTTGATATCCCTCCAACTTAGTAGAGGAATTAATCTATTCTTAGAGAATTTTCTTCTTCCCAGTCTCTTCCCAGGTAGATTGATTGTGAGCCTCCCCCCTTATTGCATTTAAATGGTCTGACTCCCTGCTTCACTCCATAAAAGTGAAATTCCTTTATTAAGTTCCTTGCAGACAATGATGACATTCTTTCCTGGGGCACAGTAATTCTTGTTGGAACCTTGAACTTGATTCATCCCCATGGAAAATTGTTTGTGTTAACCTTTGGGGTGGACCTATTAATTAAAAAAAATAAATTCTTCTAGCATTTTTTGCTTCATAGGCTATAGCTCCTGAAGCCTAATAGTGAACCTAATATCTATTCTTCGTGTAGAATGTCCAAATTTTTTTAAAGCATGTGTTATTTGATTGTATCTTTACTATAGGATTTTGGAGATCCACTGGTGTGTATTTTTATGTTAATATCAATATTGTGATGTGCTTTTTGTATCTATCTTTGAGCTTAAGAAATATTGTAGTACTTTTTGGTCTATTTTTTCCTTGGAAGTGATTTGGATTATTTGGAAATACAAAAACAAAAATATGATTAATGGCAGAGAAGAGCACATACATAGTCTTGAAGGAGACTCATTTATTATGCTTTTGACTTGCAGGTAAGTGTGGTGCTAAGACTCTCCAAGAAAAAAAGTGAAAGACTTCTATAGGATGGTATAACTCGAGTATTGACATGGGAAATATCGCTTGGTTTTATGGGCTATGAAGGATGCTAAGAGATTACCCTTTGAAGTAGCATTGAATAACTTTGTATGAGAGCTTAAGGAACAAGGAGATAGGGAGGTTCTTGCACAAGCTCTAGCACTTCCTGTTCCTCAAGTATTCACACATCCATACTTAATGCATATTCACGAGGGCGAAGATATCAGATAGATGGAGAAACTGCTTGGTTGGATAGAATGGGTGAAAGATTCCACCCCCTAGATGATAATCTACAATAGTTTGTGTATAGTTTCCATATTTTGTTACAAATATTGTTTTGGTATGGATGTCATGTTTTGATATATATTCAGATCATCAGTATATTGATAAAAGTGTATAATCTATCAGTTCTTATATATCTTGGTAGGGGTAAGTAGATACAATTCTCATCCACTAAGATGGATAACCGATCATTATATTTAGTGACACTCATTTTGGTATTGTGACTCATTGATCATTGATAGGAAAAAAATGATCTGCAATAAAATTTTCACAAATGAGATCAATACTCTACATAGGAATAACACATTTCCATTTTGAAAACCTATTTTTCATAAAATGCCATTCATCTAGACAAAAACCAGTCCTAGAGGCCTGATGGACCTTCAAAAACATTAAAATTTTAAACATGAAATAATCACGATTCTAGAAAATTCTATTTGTTCCCACATGCACAACAACACATTCAAGCAATAAAATTCACATTTCCTCCACACACAATGAAATGAGCAACATAATGATATGCAAAAACCATATATTTAAAATCCAAAACATGGAAAAACCCAAAGGAGCATCAAATTTAAACTAACAAGTGGGGGACATCAATGAATCCATCCCACCATCCAATTGCAACACAAAATAAATCATATAATTGAGAAACAAAGAAGGAATCAAAGTTCCTGCCTCAAATTTGGAGCAAAACCTCAATTTGGCAAAGAATGCAAAATACACAATGATAACATGCAAGAACTAAGCCACATGTAGCAATCCCTGACACAATCCAAACTAGACAATGCCCACAAAATTCTTCCAACAAAATCTCACAAAGACAGCAAATCGATTTCTCCAAGCAAAGAGTTTTTAGAGAGCAAAATGGAATAAAATTTCCAAGTGTGGAAATCAAGCTCAATTTTCCAATATAAAGGCACTTTTCTAAAATAAAATAAAAATCCTTAAACCACATAAGACTAAATAACAAACTTGAACCTCCAAAAACCCCCAAATAAATTAATCATTCAACTTTAAATAAATTAAATACCTATACAACATATTTGGTGGTAACTATGCTATTTAAACATTTAAATTATCCTATTACTTAAATAACTCAATTGCGACAAACTATGGATAAACAATTGTGCACATACACTTTCTTTGGGCTTTCACAATTATGCAGGAAGGTAACTAGACTTACATAGAGTCTAAATCAGGAATGAGAAATAGGCTAGGCATTATGAATGGTCAATGTGACTATCTCCTATATCAATGGTCGGGGATAAGGACATACTTTGACCTGTAAATCTAGGTAGAGTCAATGCCCAATACCTGTCATCACTAAAACATTCACATATCAAGTGTACCTACTTATGCATATAAAATAGCTGAAACACGCATATAAATAATTAGTAACTAAAGCTATTAATGTGAAATTTTAATAGTGTAATCATTCTTATATATATTCAAATGTTATGATATCATCCCTTTCACATTTAGTTATCATTTAAAGTATATAATTACTAATCTCATCAAAATAAATACATTAAATATCATTGTATTACAACCATGAGCACATATAAATTCTCCAAACTACATCAATCACAAAACATGATCAAAATCACAACATCTCAAAAAATCATGGGCACAACATCAATGTATCATTATGTAATCACATCAAACTCAACATAACCAAAATATCCTTGTAATATTATATCTAGACATCATCATATTACATCATGTCACATCATCGTAGAGTCATGATGCATATATGATCATCACTGAAATCCCAAGTATAAACAATTATCAATATCAATAGTGATATCTACACAATCAAAAGAATACAACTATAATTAGGTGTATCTCATGAATGCCAATACAAAAGTAATATACAAACAATCATAGGATAACATACAAAAAGTCTATCTTAGATCAAAATAAAGCAATGATAGAATGCAACCATGAGAGACACTACAATATTATACTTCATTAAGGATAACAATTTAATAACAATAGTGATAACGTCTTCTCCACATTGATATGTTTGTCATTTTCTATCTAGATTCTTTAACTATAGGTGCAAAAGTTATTTTTATGTGATCTAATAAGGCAATTATTAAAATACTAAATATATATCATTTAAAAAAAAATAAAATCTAATATAGGAATTATATCTTTGATTGACAGTTGAAAAAAATGATGAATTTGCTCTGCTCTGCCTCATTGCGAAAACTGTCAGACGCGAATTGGGAACCATCGGATCTGGAAACAAAGGTTGCCCGGGAAACACCGACGTGCTCTCCTGGAAGCATAGGGAACTACGCCGATCTGCCCACGAATGCAACGAATGCCAAGTGTGATTTTTCCTTTACTTCTATTTGCAATTTGCCTTCGTCTGCACCTCCTTCCTACCCTTCATCAGAAACAATACTCCCTGCATTAAACACCCCATTAATGGAAACCCTAGCCTCCAAATTGCCTGTTTTAATGACTACCCCCAATCTTAAACAACCCCAATCTGGTAAACTTAAAACTTTCTCAGAAGCCATCACTCAAACAGCCATAGCCTCCAGCGCAAGATTTAACCCTTCCAATGAAGCCGAGGAACCTGGTAAGAACTCTGGCCCTACCTCGCAATCTTTCACCATTGCTCCAAATTCAGATATGTTGGTAGAAATTAGAAATGAAAAAAATAGGCTTAAGAACTCTGCGATTTTCTTTGCGGCCGTTGAGGTTGATAAATGCCCTCCACACAAATTTTTGGATGATTGGTTCCATAACTATTGGAACCTCAAGCTAGGCTTCCATATCTCATTCTGTAGATAGATTCAGAAGGGTTTATTTGTAATCTTCTTTAATAATCAGGACTCGCAGGCTGCTATACTTAAAAGGCAGTATTGGATAGTTGGTAATACCTCCTTTCGTGCCCTAGCCTAGACACTAGAGGCCGTCCATGAAGAAGTCTTAGCCCTTTCGACCCTAAGATGGATTTTGGTCAAAAATATCCCGCCATTTTTATGGCATTTTCTACCCCAAATCTTGGAACCAATTGGTAAGTTTATTAGAATGGATGACACTGTTCGTTTGGTTTCGCATATGGATCCTCACTTTCTGATTTCAATTAACCCAGGTAGAGAAATTCCTAAAGATTTCGTGATCAACATTGACTCTGAATCATATTCCTGCCCAATTGAAATACTAGGTGGGCTTAATGCTTATTTTTTGTGCAGAAAGGAGGGACACCTCCGTAAGGATTGCACTATTATTAAAAAAACCCTACCCTGAACAGAAATATTGACCATAATGTGGCTACAAATATTTTGATCCCTAAAAATGATAACTCTAATAGTGTTCCGACCCCGTTGACCTCCCCTGTGGTTGATCCCTCCGTCTCCAAGCCTCCCTTTCTCCCCCATCCTTCTCCTCTTTTCCCGACCCCCCCTCCCAATTCATAGACTAAACTTGCAGATGGTTTCCTTACTGTTTCAAAAAAAAGGAAGAAAAGGACCAGGAAACCTATTCCCCCAATTGATGGATGTGCCCTGAAGGTGACTCCTTCTCAACAACCTTCCATTGCTTCTACCCATTCTTCTTTTGTGGATACATCTTCCTCGAAACCAGGCTTTATGGAACATGACAGTATGGAAATCGCTCTCCCGGATACCTTCCCGAAACCCTTCAAAGAAATCTCTCATGATTTTTTTGTCTAAGTTATCCCAGCTAATACTAAGAACAATATTAATCACATTTACTCGCCAAACCCATTTATGGAACTTGATAACGCATCGCAGGTTCTCTCGGATGATGATCCTGACCCCATTGACGACGTCCCATCCTCTAAGTGTAGAGGTAGGCCATTAGGGTCCAAAAATAAGAAACCCTCTGCCAAAAAGGCTGGAGGGATATCCAATTCGGCCTTGGTGCCTAGTGACATCTTCGTAGGGAGTAATGGTTCCTCCCCTCCTAAAGTTTCCTCATGAATTGCACTTCTTGGAACATCAAGGGACTTGAGTCCCCAGATAGAAAACATATTATCAAGCATTTCCTTGATTCTAATCAACCTATTGATTTCCTTTTTCTGCAAGAGATTAAAGCTACTGATTTTACTCTCGAAACCAACCTTAATTTTATTTGGAAGGATGCGATTAAATTCATCACTCAACACCCTAGGGGAAGAGGTGGCATTGCTATATTAATTAATCCTAAATGGGAAAGGGCTATCACGGATAGTGCTATTTCCCCCTATAACAGAGCTTTGTGGATTAGTTTTAAAATCAACAACATGGATTTTTGCATCTGTTCTATTTATGCCTCTAATGACTACACTGAGAGATCTCAACTATGGGCTTGGTTGGACTCTCTTCCTGACATCCCGTGGATCATTGGAGGTGATTTCAATATGATTGAGTGCCAGGAGGATAAGTTAGGTGGCCTTCCCTTCAGTTGGAAATGCACTGAGAAGTACTACTGGGACAAACTAAAGCAAAATAGAATTCTTTTCGATCCACTTTCTGGATCCAAGGATTCCAATCCTGGTCTGTGGCATACATGGTGTAATTTCCAAAAGGAGCATGCTAGAATCTATTTGAGACTTGACCGATTTTATGTTAACAAAAATTTCTTCATGGTTCTTCCTGATGATAATGGTAACTTTGTCAGAGTTCTTCCCACCACTCTATCTGATCATCACCTGATCTCCTTTTGTGTTAAGCCTATCAACTCCTCTTCGCGTATCATCCCCCCCCCCAGTTCTAAATTTTTGCTCAACACCTCTCTTCTTCAGGATGAAGATATTCTGGTGGCCATTAACCTCATTCGTAACTTTAACGAATTTCAAGTTCCTTATATCTCCCACCTGGAACTCTGGAATAAAAACATTGCTGCCTGGAAATCCCTTTTGAAAACCCTTGGTCAGAAGAGGGCGAAGGATTTTAGGTACACCGAGAAGCTCCTTTCTGAGAATATTCTAGAGACTGAGAACAGAATTCAATCCAACCCCTGGGATGCCTCACTCGTTACCCAAGTGTCTAGTATCAGAGATACCCTTAGACGACATCAACAAACCAAGATTAGAGTGGCTCAAATTCAATCCCGGGCTCACTGGCTGCATGCTGGGGACAGGGGATCCAAGTTTTTCTTTAATCTTATTAAACATAAGCAGGCTAGTGAATCTATTGATAGAATTATTTTTGAGGATCAAGAAATTACTCATCTTGATGGCATCAAACATGCTTTTGCCACCTACTATATGAAACTGTTCACCTCTGAGGACACTGAGGAGGCTAACAATATTAGAAAACAATGTATATCCCTGATTCCCAATAAAATTTCCAACACTGATTCCTCTTTACTTAGTAAGGAAATCTCAATTGAGGAAATTAAGAATGCTATTAATATTCTGAAAGCGGATAAAGCTCTGGGGCCCGATGGGCTACCTGTGGAGTTTTACAAAGCCAACAGTGAATGGATCTTCAAGGACCTTCATGATATTTACTTAGAAGCCCTTGAGACTGGTACCCCTGGGTAAAGACATTAATTGTGGTATCATTAAACTTCTTCCTAAAGATGGGGATAAGGCCCTGCTTAAAAATTGGCGCCCTATCAATCTCCTTAATGTTTCTTATAAGAATTTTGCTAAAAGCTTGGCTATCAAAATTGAGAAGACTCTCCCTAAATTTGTTTGCCCGACCCAAACTGGTTTTATAAAAGGAAAATATATCTTGGAAAATCTTATTACTAGCTGGGAAGCCTTAAGTTGGGCTAAAATTCCAATCAAAACACTTTTATGTTCCTCTTGGACTTTGAAAAAGCATACAACAAGGTGGAATGGAAATTGCCTTTGGTTTCCCTAGCATATTTAATAAAGCTGTTAATGTACTTCTTACTGATGCCTTTGCTCAAATTGATGTCAATGGTTCGCTATCTGAGGCTATTCCCCTCTCCCGCTCCATCAGACAAGGTTTCCCGTTAGCCCCCTCCCTTTTTGCTATTGCTGCTAATGCACTATTTTATATCCTTAGAGATGACAAACTATCTTGACCTGTGAAAGGCATATCCCTACCCAATGGGGATGAAATTATCAACTGTCAATTTGCTGATGATATGGCCATGTTTCACGACTCTTCTGAAAGTAAATTTGAAGCTATGCTTGAGAAACTCAAGATCTTATGTACCATATCTGGAGCTCGTCTTTCTCAATCCAAATCTATATGTCTTGGGTGGGAGGATCAACCCCCTACTTGGTTTAATAAATTTAACTTTCAATGGGGAGGTCCACACACCATTTTTAGATATTTGAGTATTCCATTTTCGGTTGATTCCTCTATCAAAGACACGTGGCTTTGGATCAAAGAGAAAATATCTAAAAAGTTGAACAAATGGCACAATAGATCTTTGTCCCTGGCAGGTAGAGTTCAAGTTTGCCAAAAAATTCTTTCTTCTTACAATATTTATTATGCCTCTGCCTGGATGTTCAGTAATTACCAAATCTTAGAAATCCAAAAAGAGATTAGGAATTATCTTTGGTCGGATGGTAAAGGCAAATGAAAAACCCATGCTGTGAGGTGGGATTGGTGTCATGCTGACAAACTCCTTGGAGGAATGGGGTTGAAGGACCTTAAAACCATGGGGATTGCCTTAGCTGCCAAATGGATCTTTCACTCTCTAACTGGGGATGATCCTTAGAAAGTGCTTATTAGAAGCAATATTGAAAGAGGGCATCCTAAGAATGCTAAGGACTGGAAAAATCTCCCTTTCTCTGACTTAATTTTAGGCACCTTTCCTATTTTGGTTCAGGGCTCGGCTGTCTTCAAGTCCATATGGAAGGCCTGGAACAATGTTAAAATGTTTGCTGCTAATAAGGCTTTTCATGATGATAATCAATTATTTGGTGAGAGGTCCATTTGGTGGAACCTGCATCACTCTGGTAGGCCACTTGCCCTAACTAAGGGTTGCTCTGCTAAACTTTGGCATAAGATGGGTATATCTCAATTCATGGACCTGTTTGAGGATGACAAGTTAATTAGTTGTGAAGGTCTAAGGACCAAATTTAACATCCCCATTTCCCAGAAAAAAGACCTATAACATGATAGTGAGTGCTTGTAGGAGTCTCCCTACCTGTTGCCAAATTGACTCTGACAGGCTTTTAAAAGTTAAATGGCCTGATGGTTCTAGTACGGATAAAATTAAAGCCAAAAGCATCTACAAAGTGATTAGCCAAAATGAATCCATCTTTGACCATACCAATAAAATCTGGTATTCTAATCTTGATCCCTCGGATTGGAAGAAGATTTTTGGCAGATTCTGGAAGTCCCATGTTGAACCTAAAGTTAAATATTTTAAATGGCTCTTAATGTTGGACCGACTCCCTATTCGAAATGACTTCTCCTCTGAACAATGCTGTCTTTTTTGTGGTATCCCTGAGTCTGGTAGGCATATTTTTATTGACTGCAAATTTGCCAAAGAAGTTTGGCGTATGTTTGATATTTTCATTCCTAACAATGTTAATATATTTGAGATTATATCTGGTCATATTGATGGTATTAATAAAGAGCTTAACTTGTTCTGGCAGATCCTTTCTTCTAACATTTTGTGGCAGCTCTGGAAGTGCAGGAATGAGGAAAGATTTCAAGGTATTACCAGGATGCTTATTGAGTCTTTCAAAAGTCTCACATACTTCAAAATTTTCTTGCAGATTCAAATCACAATGAGGGTTGAAAAAGACAAGTTCAAGAGACTTCTGAAGAGCGGGCATGCCACTTTCTTTTCTTACGAAGTCAAGGATGCTCAAGCTTGGAGGAACCATATTGACAATCTGTACTTATTTGAAAGAACTATCAAAGACTTCAACCGGGAGCTCAAGAAGAACAGTAAGATGGCCTCTGATAATATGATCCTTCTTTTGCACCAGGTCCAGAAGAAGAAGAATATTGTGTGGATGGAGGGCACCAAGGGCTGGACGGCCTGGGTCGATGAATACAATGATATCTTATCTTAAGTTTGGTTACGATCTATGTTTTAATGGTTAATATGTTGTTAAACTCTGATACTCTCGTTTGAGGCCCTGCCTCTGTATTTTGATGAATCTGTGAACTGCTTCGTGATGTAACTTCTTATTTTGATAACACTATATTTAATATAAATATGTATCATTACAGATTAAGTATATATACTACAATATTATATGGATAATAAGTTGATAACAATAACGATTAAGTCTTCTCCACATTAATATCACTACGGTATTTTATCTAGATTTTTCAAATATAAGTATGCAAGTTATTTGTATGTGTCCTAATAAGACAATTACTAAAATATTAAATATAAAACTTTATTTAATAAATATATTTCATTAAAGTTTAAGAATATTATAGTAATGATATTATACTTCATTAAGGATAATAAGTTAATAACAAAATTGATAAAGTATTTTGCATATTGATATCTTTGACATGTTTTATCTAGATATTTTAAATACAATTTTGCTAGTTATTTTTATGTGGTCTAATAAGACAATTATTAAAATATTAAATAAACTTTATCCTATTTCAAATCTGGCCGAAATGTATCTACCAAGATTTGAATGCATGCGTTACACATGTCGTCATTGGAAAGGGACAGGGCATTGCCTCTCCACCGAATTCTCTCGGTGCGTGGGCCTTTTTGTGTGCCACGTCAACCTTTTCGTTGGAAGAAATACAAATGAAATGGGCCAATGAGGGGAATTAAGTAAAAAAGTGTTTTATTTTATTAGAAGAATTACCTAAGCACAAGCATTTTGTTTTATTTGTGATCGAAGCCAAGATGCTTTTCGAGCTAAAGACAATGTACGGGTGCCACCTGGCCGGGAAAACTCTAATCAAATGCTATTTTAATTGCAAGTTGGATTCATGACATGTTTGGACCGACTACCAACACAATTGGCCACCTTCGCCTTCGCCAAACATACCCCACAAATTCTTCAAAATGGGTCCTTGTCCAAGAGGGCAAAAATAAGGAATAGTTCATTAGGTTAAACAAATGGTGTGGCTAAGTTGTTTTATTTATTTTTATTATTTTAATATATTGAATGAAAGAAAGTTTTTGATAATGTCTATGAGGTCAAATAGACAAAAAAATAGATAAGCATGTAAAGTCAAAAGTTCAAAACACCGCACCAACTAAATCTAAAGTGCACAATGGAATTCAGTTTATACAAAGGATTTTTTTTTTTTTGATCGGTAATCGCTTTTGACTGGAGTTTTGAACCAGTGAGAACATAGTTGGGAGTTCTCATTCCCGTGATTACAATACTAGTACTTAGGCACGAACACCTTACTAAATTTGCCTCGTGTTGTAACACCTTCGTCTAACACAATTATCTAGGTATTAACACCACAGAATACTCTGAGTAATTGAGGAGCCATCTCACAGTTTGGAAAGACATGACCACCTATTTCTAACTCCTTATCTATCCAAGGCACCCAAGCGAAACTCCTTATCTCTCCAACATTTCCTCCTTATCCCTCCATGTGGTTGGGGCCTATACACCTTATACCTATCGTGTGTGTCTCCATACACATTTCGTCGCGTCAAATCTTTTACTGCTGAGATGACATCATAATGGTCACATCGCGCGTTGGGCGTAGTGTTGTACCTGCGAACAAATTGGGCGACAGTGATCTCGTGCCCACAATTTTCCTTCCATTGTGCGTGCGTGTGCTGGGGATTATTGGGTTGGGGAATCGAACCTAGGACTGCCCTATCAACAGGGCTCATGACCACCGTCACGCTGCGAGGTCATCCCTTTATAAAAAGGATTTTAGTAGTCTGTTTGGTCAATTATTTGCTGAGGAACGGAGAATTGTGTAGGAACAACAATAAGGCATAGACTGAGATGGGTAGTGATCCAATTTGGCGAGAGTCAACAAAAACTGTAAGCTAATACTGGAAGATGCTAATAGTTTGCCTTTCTTTGAAAAGTTTGGTTGGATTTACTATTTCTTGAAGTTGAACGAGTATAATCATGCAATTACTGAAGAATTTACCAAAACCTTTGCAAATAATGAAGCAATTGTTAAAGGTCTTTGGGTGCATGCTTCAGAGGCGGACATATTAGAAGTTTTAGGACACCCTAGAATGGGAGAAGAATATCCAGCGTCTCTGGATACTCAGGTTGCTAGGCCAAATGAGCAAATTCAGTCTACTAGCGATGACACACAATGATTGTCTTTGCCTCTAGTGTGGAGAAAAGTTGCTATCCACATCTTCAAGTACATAACATGCAATAGAAGCCACTCTCTTTTATATACTGCTTATTTTAAATTGATGAGCCATTTGCACCATAATAGGCTAGTCAATGTGCCCAATTATTTGCACAAAATGTTAACTAAAATGGTAGTTGAGTATAGAAGGAAAAGGACACAATCTTCTCTATCACATGATTGTTTAGTAGTACTGTTAGTGAAAAGAAGTATTTCTTCTCAATACCTTAATGTCTTCTGGAAAGAATTTAAGGAGTGGGATAAAGGTCTACCCAATAGATTCCTTAGGGATATTCTCCATGAGTAGGAAATGGCTCATGAGAATGAATATATAATTAACTAGGATATCATGTACAATTAGAAGATGAAGGAATATATTGTAGGGATGAGGGTTTGGATCCTCTAGAGTCACTTACAACTGAAGGAATTACACATAATTGTAAGGGTTTAGAGGAGGAATTAATAGAAAGACTTGTAAACAGACATAATAGTGTCAAGGGTACCCCTTGACAAAAGTCACCTATAGCCAATGTGGGAACACAACTAGTCTCGAGGGAACAAAACATGGTGTCTTTATTAGAGCAAGGCGCCTCTTCTCTCAAGGCCATGTTGAGGAAGTGGAAGAGCTCAACTTCTTCCTCTTCTAAAAAGAAGCATAAAAAGAAGAAAGTGAGACAGCCCTCTAGGGTGAAAACCCCCAAGTTGAAGAAGGAAGAGCCAAGCTCTGAGGAGAAATAGAGTGAGATAAAAGAAAGAGGTGAAGATAGGGCAAGGGAAGAAGAGAAAATGGAAGAATGCCATTTGGAAGAAATTCCCGAGGAAATTATAGCTACCCCCAAAACTGAACCAAAATTGAAGAAGAAAATTGTAAAGGAAGTGAAAACCCCTGAGAAGTGTTCTAGGCGCCTTCATAAGAAAACAAAAGCACAAAAAGACTCATGGAAATTTTTACTAATGAGGACATTGATTGAGAAAGGAAAAGCTAGTTGGAAAACAATAGGGAACCCCCAAGTGGAATTTTTTCAAACAAAGAGGAGAAGTTAGAAAAACAACCAAAGAAAGAAAAGTATGAGGAGTCAAGGAATTTGGCAAAAAAGTGTTTGATCAAGAGGTTGAATCAAATGTTGAACATGATGTACCTTATAAGGAAGATTCTTTTAAGGCTCATAAAACTAAAGACGCCCCAACAAGAGATTCCTTAACACCCTTGGTATCTCCTATAAAACCAAAACCATAACCTTGCAATGGCCTTGAATACATAGCAATTGAGGATAGTGATGAAGATGAACTTTAGGTATCACTCCAGAAAATTAACGCGTTGAAAGAAAATTTCAAACAATCAAAGATTAAGGAATAGGAGCTCAAAGAAAAAGTGAGGAAAATGGAAGCATAGTCTACACTTCAGCAGAAGAAGAAGACAAGAACATAGGACATAGATGATGGAAATCTACTCCTAATTATATGCATGTACTCACTACCTTAACCCTAGGTATGGCACTGTGTCGTGCACATATGAAGTTTGTCTAGTTCAGAGATCTATGGGAAAAGGAAAAAGATCAAATCAAAATTTCTCATGATGCTAAACTAGAGGAGAAAGATGCAAAAATAAAAGGTTGAAGGTTGCCTTAGAACACATGGCAAACCTTGCTAACCAATTGTACAACTCTAGGCCACCAACTAGGGTTTAGTTCTTTTATTTGCAAGAATTTTTTTACGCTTCAAGATACACCAATTATTGAGTGATCTACCAATTCACTAGTTACCTCAAGGTCATTCCTCATTAGTTTTTCCAAAGTCCCATTGGACAATTTCTGTGAGTTTTATCTACATAACTTGGTTTTACCTTATAATTCAAGTTGTAATCTTCTCTTCTACATTGGAGATCTACAAATTAGGGCTTCAATTTTCTATCTACAAAATGAAAAAGAGAGAGGTGACTTATCACAAGCCTACAAGGAATGAGAAAAGAACCACCCACTCTACATCTAGGTTGAAGTTGAGAAGCTAGAACAAATCATAGATGAGTGGGTAGACATGTTGTGTAGGAAAGAAGTTACAGAGAAAATAAATCAATGCAAGATATAAGACTACAACAAGATAAAAGAGTTGTTGACTACATAGGGCAAGGAAATAAAAAATGCTTGTCATGAAAGATGGTTTAAGTTAACCCAGGCACCGAAGAAGAAAGAACTCAATTAAATTTACAGTTGACTAACATTGGGATATCAAGTGGCAAGGTACATTAGAGTAACATTAGATACTTAAAGCAGTTGGCTCCCTGTCAAATTTCATCTGCCACTTCTTCTTCATCTAGTTCCACACTAGTTGAGAGGAAAATTGGTGGGTTTCAACAAGGAACAAGAATGATGGGACCAAATCAAGGATTACAAGGAATTTTACACGACAAAGGGTATTGGAGTCACATAGTCTATAGATTTCAGGATAGATGTCCTATACTAGAATAGTAGGTCTTAGATGCTCAAGGACAAGCATATGTTTAAGTTGGGGGATATGATGAGCCTGAAAATTTGTCTTTTGGAGTGCCTTGGGTTAGTTTTATGTTATTTTATTATAATTTATTAAGACCTTTTGGACTTAAACATATTATGATGCACCTATAATGATACTTTCTCTCTCCCTATGTGTGTGTGTGTGTGTGTTACACACATAATACAAAATTTGTATATGGTTTATCAATAAATCTATGTGATGTGGTGATTAGTTCCAGTTATATGATTTTTTGGGGTTATTGATTGGTATGCTTTTGTATATTCTCTGCCAAGAAGAAGATTTGAAGCCCATTTTACCATCTCAATTCCCAAAACTAACATCTAAGCATAGTTATACTGCATATGCGAATAACAGATTTATTAACTAATGAGAGTGAAAGGAAATGACACAAAAATCATCTATTCCACACCCACAACAAAGAATCGAGAAAATAACAACTCTTTATAGGTAGTGTGAATATTACTTAGTCAAAATTCATGAAATAAACACACCTATGATCCGATATAACAAAAAGAATCACCCAAGAAGTATTATAATTGACATAGGAAAATCACAATAAAACAATGACATAAATGAGCACAAAGCTTCAAAAGAACTTCATCATTTCTTGAGCAAAATCAAAGAGTTCAAAGCCTCTTTTCTCCTCCAAAAAATGTTGTTATTCAGCTTTACAATGCAGAAAAACAAAAAAGAGTCCATCTCTAGAGCACAAGTTACAAAAGTAAAAATCCTCCCCCCTTTTTTGAACTAACTCTCCTTCCCCCACTCAATGCTCTCTAATTCTGAATTTAAAGATCCTCCTCTATTTTAGTCTTTTTTTTTTTATGGAGGGTTTAGGAACCTGATACAGGCCCACATGTGCCTCTTTAGCTTAGAGCCAAGGACTGAGGAGCATCCACGCTGCCAAATTCGCCTGGGGCACGATCCCAACCTCATCCCTTATGATGTCGGGCCTTGCACTTGGCAAGACTTGATCCCTGGTGAGCTCTTTGTGAACCATTTAACTTCACTAGTAGACCAAAGGCCCATTGACCTATTTTAGTCTTTTCAATTTAGTATCTCTTCAATTTTATAACTGATTCATGAAAGATTATAAAAGCTTAAAATCTCTCCATTCTCCCTTGGATATAATGTTTAAAATTTTCCAACATTAAAGTCACAAATCCTATAATAAAGGTATTCTCTAGAGTGAAGTGACACGTACACATAACCATTGCTGCACACTGTTGGCCAGAAAATTGAGGTACCTGCAAGAAAAAGAGATCCTATGATTGGATCTTTTATTGTTGTTGTCCTCTGTGTAGTACCTAGATTAATTTTCTTCTGAATCATGACTTGAAAACCAAAAGGGTTTTTGTGGGATGACCCCTTGTAGAAAGTGCTACCTACAGATACGAAAGTATCCTTGATTAGGAACTCCAACTGTGTATCTCTGTAATTTCTTCTCTTCGATGCATGGAGTCGGGTATCCTGGTAAATTTAAGAATTATATGCATCGCCCAAGACTTTATTTACTCTGTCTTACAATCATTGTCGCAGAAAAGATTGAATTCCAGTCACGCTCCCAATAAACATATCCATAGAAACATCCTTGATAGAGAGTTTTTTGCATTCTGTCTTTCCATTCATCGTCATTTGATCTCTGAAACAATCATAGGGTCACACATATGATTCAAGTGTGATTCATTGGTAATCTTTTTCGTGGGAAAGGCCTATGTGATAGTCCATGGGAACTTCCTCTCGTCCACCACCATTTGATCAAATTTGGAAAGAATGTAACCATATCTTTTTTGAACACAAATTAATCTCTACGAGAGCTTAGTGGGGAAAATGGAAAATCAAATGATTGAACTAGCCAAAAATGCAATGAGAAGTTTAACGCTTCATAGTAATGTCTACACCGACTGAGATGATGAAATGATTAAATATTTTCTAGGTCTTAGAGTGCCTTACATCAATGGAACTAGGAAGGATGATCTTCCTAATAATCCATGAATTTGGATCATATGTTCTATGCCAAATTGTGGGTGGATCAAGGTGAACTTTGAAAAAGCATCTAAGGGTAAACTGAGTTCTATTGGTGTCAAATGTATTGTACATGATCACATGATAATATCCTTGAAGAAGCATCAAAACACATGGGTGAAACCACAAATAATGTAGCTGAATTCAGAGCTTCTCTACTTGGCCTAAGACTAGGGCTGGAGCTAAATGTGAGGCAACTACATCTTAAAAGTGAATCCATAATCATTATCAATACCACTTGACATTAAACTGGAAACTGTGTCTTTGGTTGAAGCCCATTCAAGAACTCATCAATAGATTCTCATACTTCAAATTATCACATGTTTATCACAAGGGGAATGAGTTGACCAAACAACAAGCAGAAAGGGCTTCATAGTAGATGTGGCACAAATCTCTTGGGATGATATTACATGGTCGTGGTTTTAACTTGTGAGTTGAATTGACGATTGGTCATTAGATTTCATTTCCCCATTATGAATATTTATGGAGGCAAAATGAGAGGACAAGGGATCCCATTCTTGCATGATTTCTATTTTACTGCTCATGCACATCGATAATATAAACTCTTATGAGGTTGCATAGTGTGGGATGTTGTAAAGACTGCATTTACTCACAAAATGCCACATCATCAAGTAACATGAAAAGCGGAAAAGTCGACAAGAGAACTAGGTCGAAGATATACAAAGACCAGTCGAACCATTTGCATTCGCATGATAAATGAAAGAAATACTACACAGTTACGACCTTCACGTCGCAATAAGCAAGATAACTAAAGACAATTATTATACAATTAAGTCATCATAAAATATATACAGAATCCATCATATGATCTCCTATCAGCTATGTGCAATACAGAAGGAAGCCGACCAACATGTCGTACTGCATTAATTACAAGTTACAATAAAGACATTATAAAAGATGAAATTCTAGGTCATCACATGACCAACATAGCTATGACGATTACAATACGGGAAAGTCGACCACATGTCAGACTTCCAACAATTTAAGTACAACAAGAAAAGATCATTT
>MU227354.1:43572-58596 GCA_018584345.1 Thuja plicata
AGGCCAATGGGGTCAGCTGCACTAGTAATAGTATTTGCATATAAAAATCGGACCCTGCCCAAGAAATTCGAATTTGGCATATAAAAATCGGACCCTGCCCAAGAAATTCAAATTTGCATATAAAAATCGGACCCTGCCCAAGAAATTCGAATTTGGTATATAAAAATTGGACCCTGCCCAAGAAATTCGAAGTCGAACCCACAGGCGAACCGGACCCGAATTTCGAACCAGTTCGAATTTCCCAGGGTCCGGAGGGGCCAGGGGCCGAACCCGGTATCTTAGTGCATTTTCTTTAGTGTTGGAACCAAGTGAAGCCGCCATTATTCATCACAATTAGCCACAACCAGTATATAGAAGACATGGATGACTGAAACAGGTTCTTCCTTATGTTTAATGCTACGTCTAGCTTGATGATTATTTACACTAGCTTGTGTATTCAAATTGGTAGTGAAATTTTGTGCAATCGGTTGAAATAAATTAGTGAATGCATTTGGATTAAATGGTTTGAAGTGTAAATTGCATTTAAGATGTTAGTCATTTAATTGCAATAGAAATTCTTAGTTTTGAAAACTCCAAGAAAATTTCATATATTATCAGAATTTCAAAACAAATATATCTTTTGCGAGTAAATTCAGTGATAGAGCTAGCCAGGCTCTTTACATAATGGAGGATGATCCACCTTTGGTGGACATGTGATTCCATCTTGTGTGGTTGATAGGTTATCTCTTGCATATCTCCTGCTTATCATGCATTGCCTATATATTCAGGCATATCTACATTGTATTTAAATAGGCTTTATTGTATTATTGATCATTATTGAATCTAGTCAATTAAGGATCATATCATTTTCCTATCTCTCTTGTGCTATTCATTGAGCTTCTAGATATTGGCATATTCTTTCATTGCATTAGGAAAATTCTTTCATTATATCAAAGCTTGACGCTAAATTCTTACATGATATCTGAGCCATAGGAGTGTTCATTGCATAACCATTGGCGAGTTTTTTGCTTCATGTGTTGGAGGGCTACGATTCAAATCCGGGGTACCAGTAGCTTGTGGGAGCGTCTAGAGTAAGATTTAAACTCCCCATTGCGTCCGGGAGGCCGTTCCGACAAATTTTGGCTATACATTTGCCTACCTTGGGAAAAGGCAAATTTGAGGCAAAAAAATTGTAAATCGAGCCCATACAAACCCCATTTGCAATTGGTACGAAATTTTTGGAAATTCTTTTATTTTCGGATCTAGAAATTCATCAATATTTTTACTTTGCATTTTCTTTGCGAAAAATTGGGGTTTTTTTTGGGGTCCCCACCCCTCTGTAATTTGTCAGTCTGCAATCTGAGATTGCAGAAAGCAGAGCGTATTCAAGGAATATTCCATACAGAGAAGTGGACCGGGCAACCAAATCTTGGCCCGCTGCCCACTACCCGTTGACCACCTTATTCCGGCAACAACAATCATTGAGTTTTGTTTTGTATTGAGAGGTGGTGTTTGTGTTTAAAAACAAGGCGGGTTCAATATTTCCCACGCATGTGTGATATTTTTAACCACTGCAGGGAGCAGTGAACTCGTCACTCATCGCAACGAGCAATGAACTCGCCACTCATCACGGCGAGCTGGGAACTCGCCACTCATCACGGCGAGCTAGGAACTCGCCACTCACTGCGGCGAGCTATGAACTCACAAGCTGGGAACCCTTCCGTCAGCAGGCACATCCAACGCAGGGGCACCGCAGCGAGCTATGAGCTTGCTTCCCAACTCGTCGAGCTCTTAACTCACCCACTACCTCTCCGCACTGTCATCCACCTCCATGCACATGCCTGACACATGGCACATTTCATTGGCGGGAAACACAGTTAGCTTCCCATGTCATCGAATTCACGGTGATGTCATCATTGTGGTATGTTAAAATTGACGGGCATTTGAAGTTGAACTTCTTTTACAAAAGTTATTGCCATTTTTCAATGGCCTTCAAACCGTCAAGTTCAGTGTTACCAGAGGACACATTTCCGACATAATTTGACCCATCCCGTAAAAGGGGACGTCCCGGAAACTAGTAAACTCATTCCCTGGCTGTCCCATAAAATTAATTTACATAATGTTTGAGTTTTAATAATTTGTTGGACTTCCACTCTCATGTGAACTCTCAATTTAAATTATTTAACACAAACGTTATATGTTAAGGTTCTATAATGTATATAAGCATGCTTCGTCCATGTTTTCATATGAATATTTAAAATTTCCTTGTATATTTTAAAATTCCCTATTTTTTATATAGTTATCCTCACTGTCGTCCCCTGCTCTAGGAAAAAAAATTCATCTCGGAAACCCATTTCCCCATGCCCCTGTTCTGGAAACCCAGGGTAACATAGGTCAAATTTAACCCACTGGTTTGCTAACATCAACACATTTTCAAAAAATTTGACTCCTCACGAATTGCAATTTCTGATTTGGAGGCAATTTTCAAAACCCCATAACTTGCTCATTTGACTCCTTTTTCAGAGAAATTAATTTTGTTCGGGGTAGAAAATCGTGACTTTTCCAATGGTGGTATCACTTTCTAGTTTTGGTGGCAATTTTTAGTGACTGTACCTATCCAATTTCTCAGTTTTACAACTTTAGAAGCTTCGTTCAGGCTCATACGGATAGATTTTCGAGTGTCATTTTTTTTGAAAGTGCATGTTTTTTTGTTTACTTTCAAGAATTGCTATCAGTTTGTAGCTATTGAGAGTGGGCATATGACTTTCAGCATTTGGTCTATTTTGGCCTATTGTGGCACTTGTAACTGATTGGATCCTTGAGTGATCTTGTGTCTTACTTGTTTGAGTTTTTTATAGCTTCATATTTGTTTTTGTAATCATTGAAATCATACGTCCACTTTGCCTTGTTTTGCAAATGGCAATTGTACATGCACTACATATAAAGTGCCCAAATCATCTATTTGGGGGGGGGTTTCTTTGATTGCTTGCATTGTAGGGGGGGTGAAATGATTTCTTGATCTCATTTTTTCATGTGAGAATTGCATCATGGCTAAACTCATGAAATATACAATTCATCCTGCTGTTGTATTTTTTACTAGGGATAATTATGCATCATGGGCAAAAGGCATCATCACATATTGTAGATGGATAAAAACCTTGCCTAATCTTTATGGACTCATTCCTAAGCCCAAGTCCAAGTTGAAAAAATTCGCTTGGCGTGAAAGGAATTTGGATATCATGGGATTGATTGCTTACAACCTCGGTACATCTTTCTATCCTGAAGTCAAATCCAAGCTTGCTGATATTAGGTGCCCACGCACATATTGGACAATTATTTGGGAACACTTTGGAGATCCACATGTTCCTCCATTCCTACAAGA
The DNA here is from genome assembly GCA_018584345.1 of Thuja plicata. NCBI lineage: Eukaryota > Viridiplantae > Streptophyta > Pinopsida > Cupressales > Cupressaceae > Thuja > Thuja plicata. The sequence continues at coordinate 46,934 of MU227354.1, forward strand.
TCCAATTGCAGATTGTCTCATTCCACTTGATGATGCAGATAACATTCCCTATGATGAGCCTACCTTAAAGGAGATTGAACGTCTTGCATTCCTTGAGAGCTATGATGATTTATTGGCTCAACGTGCAGCTCCTACTTCTCCAGTTGAGATCACTTTTGTTGTTGCTTCTGATGGTGCTTGTATTCCTACAGCCATGGATTCTTGTGGTTCAGTGCAACAAGAGATTCCTTGTCTTCCAGACACAATTTCATGGGATGACTTCTTGACAGACATTACGGGTCTTCTTACGGAGTCCTACATTGAAGATTTGGGAGACATTATTGATGACAGTCATCTTGTCTTTGATGAGGATGATCTTTCTTCAGTTGTTGTGAGGGAACACTTTGACGCTCATCTTCATTCTCCACTTGATCCTTCTTTCGAGTTTGACATGACTGTGGATCCTTTGGTACAGCAGTTGGAGGAGGTCTGTTTATATTCAGAGGAGACATTTGAGTCTTTGGAGATTGACATTCACGAGTCTATACCTTCACTTGATATGTCACATTGCTTGGTTCAGGTTGATCATGATTATGTGTTGGAGACTCCTATTCATTTTCCAGAAACATCATACATTTTAAGGTTTCTTCCTATAGATTGGGGAGGTTTTATTCATACACCTTTGGCTTTGTTTCTTCCTAAGGGGAGGAACATTATTCAGTTTTCATGGTGTAGTTTCTACATTGATCCTGAAGCATCTGCCATTGGTTTACCTTCTACATTGATGGGGGGCTACTTTGCCTCTCTTCCTACTTCCTATTCAGAGGAGACATCTTTGTCTTTTGACCTTGAACACACTCAGTTACCATTGGTTCCTTGCTTGACACCTTCTATTGGGTATGTTCCTAACTGGATAGTGGAATCTTCATCATCCAAGGACATGGCAACACGAGCAGATTTCAAAGACATCATACTTTATTTGGATTCCGCTTCCTAATTGCTATCCACAATGGGAAGGATTCTTGCAATTGTACTTGGTCTATCTTCTTCCTAAGGGGAGAAATGTTGTGTATAGGCATTGGTCTATGTTTTTCCTTCAAGAACTCACCATCTTTGCAGGACATTGTTCATTATGGGGGGCATATCATGTCTCCTTGTTTTCTTCCTATGGGAGGATATTTGATTGTATATACATGATGTATGTAGTATTAGGGGGTCTTGAGTACTCCATCCATCCATGCATCTTGTTTGTTTTCATCTCTCTTTTTGGGGGGGAGTTTTGTCCCATGAGGTTTTCTCCCTTTCTCCGCTTTATGAGAGATTGCATTGCATTTGCACTTGCCTATTGTACATGGGTACCTAACATGGCCTGTAGCCGGGCCCATCTAGCATTGTGAGCTTTAAGTGCATTCCCTTGAGTTGCACTTAAGGGGGTGTTGGTGTAATTAAATATTCTTAATTACACTTTACTTAACCTTACTTAGGATAATGCATTTCATAGTAGTTTGCATTGTAGACATCTAGGAGTTTTCATCCTATTTTACAACATGGTGTAAGAGAATTCCACTTTAGGTGGTGATAGTTCTTATCTTATTTCCACTTTATGTGTGAGATTCACCTTTAGCGCATTTATCACATTATCATCCTCCACATGTTACATATACTTCATTGCATAATGGAGGATGATCCACCTTTGGTGGACATGTGATTCCGCCTTGTGTGGTTGATAGGTTATCTTTTGCATATCTCCTAGTTATCATGCATTGCTTATATATTCAGGAATATCTACATTGTATTTGAATGGGCTTTATTATATTATTGATCATTATTGAATCCAGTCAATTAAGGATCATATCATTTGCCTATCTCTCTTGTGCTATTCATTGAGCTTCTAGATCTTGGCATATTCTTTCATTGCATTAGGCAGATTCTTTCATTGTAACAAAGCTTGATGCTAAATTCTTACATATCCATTCAGAACATACAAAATTGCATTGTAAACAGCATAGATTATATTCCAACTTGCTTCTACAACCAAGTGTAACATTTCCAAAGAATAACAGTCACAAGGAAAACAAAATACCATTTGAAAACTGCTTCAAGTTACAGTTTAGGACAGTCATCATCAGCACACTTAATGGCTTCCATTTCATTGGAAAATAGGTCTCTAGAGAGCACTAATGGAACCAAGGAGCACCCTAAATGTAGCTAGGTTCCTTCAATAGAAATATGCAGATGTTTTCCCTATAAAAAAATGTCTTGAAACAATTTCAGAAGTTCAAGTCATTAGGAGAAAAAGAGTCTGGTTGTTCAATAATCACTCTTAGGTATGATAGTGGAGGTGAATTTTGTTCAAACGAATTCAATGACTGTCCTAAACATGGTAATCAACGTCAATTCAAAACACCCTATACTCCTCAATAGAATGTAGTTGAGAGGTGTTGTACAATTATGTAGATGACACACTATATGTTGGAAAACAAGAGTGTTCCCAAGAAGTTTTGGGCTGAGGCAGTTTACAATTAGCTGCAGTTTATCTTAATAGGTCTCCAAAAAGAGAAAATAAAGAAAAGACCCTAGAGGAACCTTAGTCCAGGAGGAAACCAAAGGTGAGCCATCTGAAGGTTTTCGGCAGTGTTTTGCCACTCGTTAGGGACACGGGGACAGGGGGATGTCGGGACAGGTTTCGGGGACGGGGGGGACAAAGGGCCTAAGTTCAGGGACGGCAGGGGGACAACAATGGAGGGGTGACGGGTGCAGTAGAGTGGGTATAAAAACATCAACGCGATCTCCCCATCAATTTCTTCTTTTGTTTTTAAATTCGAAAGAGGGGGTTTGCGGGTAGTAGCCTCTAGTAGGGTCAAGGGGCAACAAACCATTTTAGAAGCATTTTTCTCCCAAAATTGACGTATTTGAAGTCCCTTGGAAATGCAACATTTTAAATGTTTTTGCTTGCAATTTTGAGTTGTTCAACGACAAATCTGAGCTTGTTGATCTCTCCCAAGGGACGCCATTCCGTTTCACCATCCCCAAACGGTGCGACAGGAGTGGGAGGACATGTCATCCCCATCCCCATGTCTCAAGGACATCCCTATTCCTGGAACATGGGGGCCAGAACATCTCCCCGCGTTTTCACTGGTTTTTGGTTCCACTACATATGTCTGGATTCCACATGCAAAGAGAACCAAGTTGGATTCCAAGAGTCGTAGGTTGATGCTCACAGGTTACAGTGACAATCATAAAGCCTACAAGTTGATTGATGTGGATACTGACCACTCGAATTTCAACAAGAATGTGGTGATTGATGAAGTGGGCCTTTTCATCTCTCTTCTCATATCAAGAGTATTGAAGCTCGGCCTCTAAATGCTAAAGATTTAGGTGTCCAACTTCAATTAGCTACACCTAACGGCGTGGGGACTAGGATGATTCTAAACAAGTGGAATTTCCTAGGCAGGTACCAGTACTAGTAGGAAAAAAAATTCTTTAGGAGAACTTGGATTAGGATCTAGATGATATAGTAGTAGGCAATGCAAGTCATAATGGCCATGCTGATTTGGATGGTGAGGTTTCTACAAAGCGATCTAATGGTGGGAGAAACATGTTGGTGATGTTCAAGATCATGAAATGATTGAGGCGAGATCATCCAGGTGCAACTGGGAAAACACATTATCTTTGCTCTTATCACTAATAATTAGAAAGTTTGCAAGCCTCAAGTGCTTGAAGAAGCAAAAGGTAAAGCTAAGTGGGAAAAGGCCATGGAAACCAAACATCAGTGATGAAAAATAAGATTTGGGTTCTTTCAAAAATTCCACTCAGATTGAAACCCGTTGGGTACAAATGGTTTTACGGAGTCAAGTACAAACCTGATGGTACACTTGACACTTTGTTGAGGGAGAGTGCTATGAAAAATCCATTGGGATCTTCTCTCTCATGGATGGCCTACAATAGAGGTACCTAAACTGGCGATGGACTCATATATGAATTCCCCATTACTTTGGTGGTTCAAATGGTAAAGTTTTAGAGGCATTATATTCTATTGTGTCTAAATTCCACTATTCGCATTTCAAGCTGCAAAGTGAGATAGAAACACACTACAATATGACGAAGAAAATGATGAGTTTGTGCATCTCATATTTTAAGCACTAAATGATCAAAGTCAACAGTCCCAAGCGCAATTTGCATAGTATACTCATCTCAAAGACTTGGAAAAGAATAAGGTGAAAATTAAGAAAAAGGTACTGTAGATATCATCCACCGCAGCTGCACGAATTTGGAGTTCGCGTAATAAAGGGTGCGCCACACTCCCTAGACTTGGGTCGCAACAACTTCTCTCTCTAACGGGTTCACGCATCGAGTCGCCACACATCAACATCGTGCATCTCCCAACCGGCTTCGATGACAGTTTTCCAAGAACTGTCATTTTGATGCGTTTCCTAGTTTCAATCATGGGACGACAGTACTTCCCCATTCGACGACGCACTCCGAGGTGCTTTTTGAGTTCTAAAAAGGCGCGCTACCTTTTCAGTCTGCCATCATTGATGTAGATGCCTTTACAGAAGTACCTCCTCTACACGCACCGAATTTACAGAAGACTTTCTAGTCACATTTATGAGGTCTATCTCTAGGAATTTTTCCTATATAAAGCCCAAGGGCACGTTGTAAAAACCAATTTTTAGCTTGAGAGTTCTATCAGAGCCTCTTGAGGGAGGAGTTATAGTAAGAGTTTGTAGTTTTCTTGTCTTGGGGAACACTCAAAATAGCTATTGTATCATTCTTCGACCCTAGCTGATATTCAAATAATCAAAAGAGGGTATATATTTGACCATGCCTTGCTTGGGGATATATTGGACTATGCATTGCTTTTACTCTGTGTCTTTCTCTGATTTTGTGAATAATCCTAAACTTCGTGCCATTCTGGAGGGACATAACTATCATCTGTTACTTTTCAAGCTTTTATAATTTTATCATAGATTGCAATCGGTTGGATCATATTTAACACTCTTTCAACCCTTGTAATCTAAGTTATACTATGCCATCTTAGTGAATAACATTCTCTTGGGTAGTTGTTTCAGTAGATTTAGGAACCACTATTGCGGGCCCTAAACCGGGTTTTCTTATAAGAAGATACAAATGTGTTGCACTCTGTCCATTTGACTTTTGCATCTTGTCCCTCTCTCATTATGAGGATCCTGCAGTTTTCGTGCCTAAGGGTGAGGGGTTCCTAGTTTTTTTGTTGCCTCTGAGGGGAACTCAAGGAAGTCACGGAATTTCTAGCGAATTGCCTGCAAGCAGTCATTTCCCTTTCTCCTCACTCTATCCTCCAAAAAGAAAAAACAAGAAGAGTCGGCTTCTAAAATCCCAGAGGTTGCTCCTGCATAGCACATAAAGTCCCCCATATGCAGAGCTCCCCAGCTGCCCTTATTGAGGCCCCGAGCCTATTACGGAACAATAGGAACTTGCTCAAAAAAACAAAGAAATTGATGATCAGGATAAACAAGTGGTTGATAAAGACAAGAAAATTGTTGAATTGAGAATTGAGAACGAGAAGGCGAAATCTCAACTCAGAGAAATTGTACAAATGGTTAAAACTTCTTAGGGAAGTTAACTCTTGGGAACTTGCCATTTAAAGTATAAATGGAGGTCTACAAAATACCCATAACTACTTCTTAACACTCAAATCCTTCCTCTTCAATGTCCACAAAACTAAGGGTGTCTTCTCAACGAGCTCCTCAGTTATGATGATTTAGTCTACTTTCTTTCATCCCAAAGAAGACTTTTCTTTCGGGAGGCTGATGTATATAGCTAAAACAAATATTAGTTATATCGTATCTTTAGTTATCTGTTGAGCATAGTCATGACTCGTTGATTACTTGAAGTAGTTTCGGGTAGTTGTTGACACTTGGGTTTAATTGGAAGACATCACATGTTTATATGCTTATCCTTCAGTCAAGACAAAGGGAACAGATTGTTGCAACATCATTCCCTTTCCATTTTTGTATACTTAGAGAATTACGACATTGAATGAATAACAAAAATGTTATATCTTCTAGAACATTTTTCTATTCTCATGTGAATCAATCATGTATATATAATTTAGTTTATTATGCTTTAGTAACTGTATATTTGTAGAGCAAGTAAGCACTCAGCAGCAGACAAGCACCTAGTCATCTGTAGAAAATGTGTACCTACATTACCATGGTCTTTAGTTGAGCCATTATTTGAGATAGTTAGATATAAACTTTCATTTTGTGTATCCAAGCACCTAGACTAATCTCTATCCAACATAATTGAAAAGTGTGATGGCTAGAATTGTATTAACTAAGGTGTCATTAAATCTCATCAGTGTTGTTTCTGTAATAGTGACTTGAATACAGTTGCCACATTTTTCACAAAATTAGCTTCAAATTTCTGATGCATAGGTGGCTCAAAAGTTATCTCAAAACCAAGTCATCACATACAAATTAGATCTCAAAGCTAGCGAATGAAAATCCCTTAAAATCACCCTAGTGCATAAGGTGCAAGGATATGATCCACCAATCAAGGAAGAATGTACATTTTCATAGAACTGATACAAATGTGAAATGTATGAGGAAATATAACCATAAGTTTTGTAAATTAACTGTGACTTTAATGGGAATGCATGAACTTAAAAACTGTAAAAATATGTCCGACATGCAAATGCAACCTACAGAAAATAACAAACCTACATCATGCAGCACTAGAGAAAGTTGAAGTTAGACCAGGAAAGTTCGACTATGATAGTCAACAATGGAAGAACATGAAGCTATTGAGGACGGAACTCAATTGTTTCAGCTAGAATATTTGCAGGCCTTAATCTCTTAACTAGAATTTCTTGAACCTAGTTTGGAGCCAGGAGTGCTACCCAGTCACATGAGATGGCCATTTAAGAAATGGCCACTCATACAAATTGGTCATTGAAGGAATGAATCAAATATTAGATTCTATGTGGTTAATACCAAAAATTGACATCCAAAAATGAATATTATGCTAGCAATAAAATATGCCACTTTAATCCCACAATAAGGGATTGGCATTTTTGAGAGTTTTCACGTATAATTTTCTTATTGTATGAAAATGGAAGTTCACATATAACATCTTGCATTCAATTGTAGGTGAAAAAAAGAATTAACATATTTTGCACAATAAATTTATAAATACAAGTTTACTTGGTGTTGGAAAAATATTTAAGGGGTGGTAAGAGTAAGCTTTTTACCCATGTGACAAGCCCTATCTGTTCATCCTGTTGAGATGAGGAGTTAGGCATGCTAGTATTACGGATTATAGCTTCTTTGGCAGAAATAATTTCAAGCAGGACAACTCCAAATGAATAAACATCAACTTTGGGTGACACGTCTCCAAAACGAGCATATCTGTAACAGAATATGATAATTCAAAAGGTTAATGAAATAATATTTTAGAACACAAAGTAGTGTCTAGAAATACATACTATATCCTTGACACGATTATTGATGTAGAAGTAGTAAAGATTTTCAATATGATTTTTGTACTATCAACTGAAAGCGCTCAAAAAAAATTCTGGAGTTAGGTGAAACAAAATGCAGTTTCACAGATGGAAGTAGTTCTTAAAGGAATAATGCACAAATATAAGGGATGTTTGGATTATTATAAAGAGATATATGATGCTATCAAGTTTTTAAAAGCTAGCTGTATGCAAATATTAATCGAAAGAAAAGCTTTTGAAAATATAGTAAGTACAAAATTCCTTTAAGTTTTTGTAAGACGTAAAATACAATTCTTTAAATGGCATTAGTTACTTTAAAACAAAACACAAAAAGAGTGGAATTTTGGTAAAAACATAACAAAGAATATTGTGTGTTAAATTTTGAAAAACAACACAAGAAAAAACGTCAAACAGTGTTTTTCAATATAGTTCAATATATGTGTGTGTATATGTATATGTATATGTATATTAATCTGGATGAGATGTTCTAGATTGAAAATAGATAGATCCTATTAGAAAGGTATAAAGGAGATTTCAAAGACTAAGAGTGGGTCATTTTTATGAAAATGATCATAATTTTAATTTTCTATATGTATGTGTGTGTGTGTGTGTGTGTGTGTGTATGAATGATCCCAACTCAATTCTATCCCGATTTCTTCATTTTAAGTGTATTGAAATTTTTACAAACACTTGTCATGCAAGGTCACTTGTTCTGATTTTTGAGTTTAATGCTGGGTTTTGATGCTTGTTAAGAGGTTTTCACATATGCCAAATAAAGAAACATAAACAATAGTTTTGCATTCAAAGAAAACAAATTTCCAACACCAAATATGCCACCATTGTCATCATAACAATTCTGATTACAATTTTATCAGATTTGAAACAATTCCAACATATATAAATTCCTATCAAATGAAGACAATTACAGCTAAGCTAAAAATAGTCTGATTTTATTTCCCTTTTAGCCAATTGAATAACATGACATTAGTACCAGGAACTATTGTATAAATCTTGAAAGTCTATAGCACACAACTTTGACTATTCCTTGACAATATATTGTATGTAACTACAAATGCCTGTAAACCCTGTCTTCAGCTGGTAACTGATGGGCTGAGTATGAAATTCATGGAGAAACTGCCACCAATGCTGCTACAGGATTGACGCCAGCCTCCAGGCTGTTGTGCGGCTGAAGAAAGGTGGTCACAACACCCCAAAATCCCTGCCAATAAGGATATCTGATCACTTACTTCTTAGATCTGCAGGAGAATTCGAACCAACAGTACCATCCTCTGAAACCCTAACTGAGACCTTGCAAATCTCTTCCTAAAAATGACATCAACTGCTCCCAAAGGGTGTACGGATGGCAAAGAATCTTCCTGGCAAGTCTCACGCCACTTACTATTAGAATATTATTATATTTGTTTATTACTTTAATGGTCATCTTTTGTAATATTATGTAAATTAGATAGATAAGATCGATTACTCGATCTTTTGTAGTTTAGATATTAGAAACTTTCTATTTTGTATCTCTTGTAAATTATTTATAATGATCATGTTGATCATTTGTTAATACAACACATTCATTATTTTACCATAATATGTTATCAGGGCTATTTTTTTCGAAAAATAATAATTTCATTCTTGAAATTTTCTGTGTTATTTTTCGAAATAGGTTAAAAAAAATTTAGTTTCTTTATGAAATTTTTAGATTAAAAGTTTTTGAATCTCCTTGGCTTGGTTTGTGTTCAAAATTCTGGGGATTGTTCATTTTCTCCAACAACCCGCCTAGAGTTTTTGTACTGTCGACTAGGGTTTTGACCCTTCAATTTCATTCAACAAATGATTTTTTTTGCAAATTCTTGGTGGGTTTTTTTGAAACCCTCAACTAGGTCGTCCTGAGAATTTCTTGGGTGCCTCGATTTTTGAGCCTCAATATTTGTGCCAGCGGATTCAAAATCCGATTACAGATTCTTAGTGGGTTTTTCGAGCTTTCTTTTGGGTCTTCGTTCATTTTTTTTTGGGTCTTCCGTCAATTTGCCTTGGAATCTATGCTTTGGATTCATTCAACGCCTTTTCAAAATTTTTAATGGCATCTCACCAACATTATGTTGAAAGGCAGTCCAAGATTTACCACACCCGGAAGCAGGGAGGGTCTCAACTGGTTTTGATCGATTTTTCACCTCAAAAATCGTGACTGGTTTTGATCGATTTTTCACCTTCAAAATTGTGTTTGGTTTTTCCAGCTTTTCACCACAAAAATTGTGACTACTCAGTCTCAATTCTTCCGTGCGCAACGAAATTTTTTTACTGTGATTTTTGCAAGGTTTTTTTACTTCTCGTGGCGCCTTTTGAGGATTCACTTGTAGACTTTTGTTTTGAAGATAGATTAACCATTATGAGAGGGTATTAGAGTTAAATATCTCTCTATTTATGTTTCTCGCTTCTGTAGATTTGTTTCTATTCTAATCGTCACTCTTCTTCCATGTTTCTATATTCTCTCTTTGTTCAATATGGAAACTTCCTTTTGTTTCTATTTCTCTCTTCAAAATGTTTCTATTTCTCTCTGTTATAGCAATATTCTCTTTTACACTTGTATATTTATATCATTCTTGATCTCTGTTTCATAATGTATAAAAATTGTTTTTCTAAAATTTTGATTATTCGAAATTTTTCGGATCTTTGAAAAACGATTTTTCTTTGAGTTTTTTAGGTTGTTTTTTGCAGGAACTTATTTCAAAACCCGACTAGGGTTTTTCGCATCTTCATTGACGCCATTTCTACAAACTTTTCAAACCAGAATAGGGTAGCAAGGATTTTTTTTATAGGAAAACACTCCCGCACGTGGCTGTTTTTTATCATTGGTGGTTGTTCTTTGCTCTCTGCTAGCCCGCGTGACGCCATTTTTTAGCCTACAAGACTTCTATCCTTTACAAAACAGACGTCATTGTCTTTGTTTCTACAAGCCACATGCCTTCCTCTCTCCAAATCTCGCAATTTTTCCCTGCAAATCGCGCATTTTTCTTCAGACGGTCATCGTCCTTCAAAACGGGCCTTCTTGCAACATTGTTGGTCTGTTTTATGTCTATGAAGGCCTGACGACCAATCTTTTTGGTCATTTTTAGCTTCCAGTGGCTCGGTTTTGTTACTACACAGTTTTTTAACTCTGCACACTTTTTTTCATTAATGGTCGCCGCCTAGGGTTTCATTCGAAAACCCTATTTTCCTTGCTCGGTATTTAAAAATTTTTGCAAATTTCTGGTGGGTTTTTCAAACTCTCAACTGGGTCGGCGTCAAATGTTTCAGGGTGCATCATTTTTTTGCCTCAATTTTCATGCCAGCGGATTTCAAATCCGATTTCAAATTCCTTCTGGTTTTTTTGATATCTCTTCTAGGTCTTTGTCAGATTCTTCTGGGTCAGCCAGAAAATTTTCTCAAAATCCATGTCAGTCATACTTCATTGGTTATTGAAGTTTGTACTTGATTTTTCCTCTGTTCTCTACATTGGGATTCGTGTTTCGGATTTTGTGTTCGCGCCTCTCCTCTATTTCTCGTTTTCTGTAGTTTGGGGTGCAAGATGGCTTTACTCACCAACTCAATGTTGGAAGGCAATAAACGATTTAACAATCGCAATTATAACACTTGGAAGCAGTGCATGTTGACCATCTTCGAATATTGTCGCCTGGAAACACTTGTTTTGGGACAAAGACTTGTCCGACCATAGTCCAAGCAAACCAGAAGAAATTTGATGATCAAAATCGAGAAGTTGTTATGATTCTCAAGCTCTCTGTCACAGTCTACAGATGATCAGTTGCCTCAGATTCCTTCTAGCAAGTCTACAACAGACATCTGGAAGCATTTGAAGGAGTTGCATGAGACATCCGACAAGAGTCGCGCGTTCTTGCTAAAGAACCAGTTGTTCTCCATCATGATGGATGAAGGCATGTCCTTACAGGAACATCTCACAAAGATTAAGGACATTCACGATCAGCTTGAAGCTATTGGTCGGAAGATGGGGGAAGAAGATATGGTAGTCATTACTCTGAAAAGTCTACCTAAATCTTATGAGCACTTTGATGGCTAAATATTTTGCAAGTCACTAAGACTACAACTTGCAAAACGTGTGTTTTAGGCAGCAGTATGTGAGATTTCTCTCTCCTCTCAGCAATAGGGGAGGCTCCCTTCTTACCGCAGGTGGCTTCAA
>MU227354.1:160745-179787 GCA_018584345.1 Thuja plicata
ATATCTTTGCTCTGTCATCTCACCCATCGTAGAGGTCATTAGATATGCTGATACTGACTCTCCTAGTCTTGGAGAGATATATGAGACATTTGACAGTATGTTGGGGAGGATAAAGAAAACAATTGCACCGAAGGATCCTACTTTGGGGTTTTATGAGCAGCAAATTAGGCCTATTGTGACGCAGAGGCGGAACATAATGAATACCCCGCTTCATATGGAAGCCTACGCTCTAAATCCCAAATGGTATGCAGAATTGGATGGAAGGGCCCCCCATGTGATAATCCTGAGGTATTAGATGGTTTCACACAAGCCATTGATAAGATGTATCCACCCCCAGGGTGAGATTCCTCCATTCTTCGCACACAGTTCCTTGACTTCACACTACTTCGTGGTCCAAACTTGAGTAAACCACAGGCGAGGTTGGATAGAGTGATTTTGGCACAGAGGGATCCTATTGGATGGTGGACGTGGCATGGGAGGGATACACCAGAGTTGAAAGTGCTTGCCTCTCGCCTCCTCTCACAGGTTGCTAGTTCCTCAGCTGCAGAGAGGAATTGGTCTACATATGGCTTTATCCACTCCCTCAAGAGGAATAGACTTACCTCTAGACGAGCAGAGAAGCTAGTGGCTGTGCATAGTGCTCTTCGACTTGAGGATCGTCAGACTCCAAGTATAGGCAGACTCCAGCTTTACGGTGGGATGTTGATCCTGAAGATGCGGGCCAAATTGACTAGGATGAGACAACACCGGGATTGGTTGGGGTTCCATTGGATGAGAGCACATTTCCAGTGCAGCATGATAGTGGCAGTGACTCAGAGGACTCTGATATTGATGCCCTGTTGGCAGCAGAAGAATAGGAGCAGCAGTGTGCTTCATTTATATTTTCTATATTTTGATTTTTATGTTGAACTATGACCATGATGATGAAACTTTATGGCAGCACCTAAGCCTTTGGGCATTTTTAGTTTTACTTTTCGTGGTTTCTATGTTAAACTTATATTTTTGTTAGCATATGCATATTGACAATCCGACAATGAATTGAAATGGCATTGAAATGTTACTATTTACTTTGAGTATATGACTAAATCAATCTTCCCTATGTCTAAATGGCATTGAAATGTTGTATGTTAAGGTTATATGATGTTTAAATGGCATGCATTGTTCATATTTTCATAAGAATGTAATGTATACTTGCAAATTTCCTTATATATTTGAAAATTTCCCTATATTTACATAGCCGTCCCCTTTGCCGTCCCCTGCCATCCCAAAAACCCGTCCCGCCGTCCCCTGCCGTCCCTGTCCTGGAAACTCGGGGTAACCTTGCAAAAAATTGAAGTTGTGAATGTACAGGTTCCTCTGCTTTCAGGAACAGATGCAACTGGTCCAGGAAATATTGATTTTAGACAATCGGAACAGACTTGGAAGGCTAATATCAAAGAGGGATCATCTAAGATACTGAATGAGAAGAAGCTAAGACTGTCCAAAAATTTAAAATGCACAATTATAACAAATAGTTCAAATCAAATAGTAACATGATCAATTCTGTAGACTATCAACTTCTCCAATAAAACAGAATGAATATTGAGGCATCTAACACCTTATAATTTCAATGCAACTAGGAGCTATAAAATGCTATTTAGTATACAGGTATGTCAAACATCCTCATGTTATTTAGAATTCTGAGCTTTTAACAGATACTTGAACAAGCTGATAAACAATTATGGAGGCCAAAAGAAATAAAACAACAAATGGAAATGGATACAGCATCCCAACTATGTTTTCTCTTTCTATTCCAGAACAGACCTTTTGCAGCACTTCCTGTTGAATGTACATGAGGGACTAGCAAAACACTTGGTGTTCTATCTTGTTCAAAGCGATCTTGCCTCCTCCTGGGAAGATAAATATGGAAGTATAAAAAAGCAAGCACTGCAACCACAAGTACTAGAAGCCCTCCGCCAATTGATACTCCAATAATTACCAGCTTGTTATGCCTACGATTGGTATCTGTCAAAGTGTACGAATGTTAGACAGGCAAACACCCATTCCAGAAAGCATAAAATTGCAGAAAACAGCTTTCCACATTGTGACAAGTCTAAGATACTAGTCGTGCTGAAATAGAGCACAGATGGGTGTAAGCAGTGAATCACGCGCAACACCTCCTTGATACTAACCAGTTTGACTGCACACAAGGAAAACCAGGTCACAAAGGGCAATGTAAATATGTCAAAGTGAAAAGGTCACTTAAAAAAATGAACAGGTAAGATGGGTTATCTAAAAATACAAATGGTAATTTTCTAACTATATCAAATCAGCTACCTTGAACTCAAAGGATAGGTGAGACCATGGTAATCTGCATAAAAGTCCAGAAAGCATGTGAGACTCTAAGGAAAGAATAAATTTGTTCATTAAAATTTTATAGCAAGGGATGTGTGGTAACTAATGCCAGAAAAAACAATTAGAAGCAAACTTAAAGCATCCAAGTTCCTAATTGGTCAATCCAGAATCAGTAAAATCAGAAGAGGTACACATAAGCTAGCAAAAGGGAAGGAGAGCATATTTAGAAAAACAGTTATAAATAGTCAAGGGTTCTTAACACCGACTATGATTCTATGTGCTAGCATACTCTGAATCATGAAAACATGTTCGTGAAATTTTGATAATGCCTTATAAACTACGGAGGAAAAGAAACTGAAGAACCTATCAAAAAACCAAGATAAACTTCAATTCTCATGGTGCTTAACACAAAACATCATCCTTAAGAAACAAACTGGTGTGTAGGCATTTTATCATTACCATAACCAACATATTACTGGAAAGGGCAAAGTTCCAGGCCTTCTTGCAAGGTACTGAGGTGATATTAAAGGGCTTTTATTAATATTCTCAAGGCTGGGGAGATTCCTCATGTGATCACATGTAAACCCTGGGTTGTAATGTTAACCTGCCTCTAGCAAGAGGCACATATCCTCTGCCCGAGAATTTCTCTGCAACCAAACTACAACCATAATCCATAATAAGAGTGGGTTCGTCTGAACCCTAGGCGTACAGTTCAAAATAGAAAACCATAACTGCATTTGTCTTAGCTAAGCTGAGAAGTTAGACTGAACATGGTGCAATAAGAACACATGAGAACTCAGAAAACCCTCTAATGGAAAATACGAGTGTTCCTATTAACACAAGAGAGTTTAGATGCTGGTAGAGGCATAGCAACTGTCCCACCTGTGATAGTGATTTTAACTTCCCTGATGTCTTTTACAAGATAAAACAACCCAACTCCCAACAACATATGTGAATGTAGCAGGCAATCCCCGAAATGTAGCCTCTCCCGTTTAGGGCTGTCACCAGCAAGTTGTTTTGTTATTCTAAAGAATAAGCTCAAAACATAGATTGTCAATGTATGTGCCATGGCATACAGACCAGAAGTATTTGGGCACAAGGAGAATGGAAGTACTGTCAAAACATTTCTTGGAGACAACAGACCAATTTTAGAAGCAGCACTTTAGATACTGAAACTGTACAAATCCAATTTTTATGGATAAACAAAAAAAATGGATACTAAGATTGCATATATGAAATGAAACTGGAATGCGTAAACTTCAAGTTACCTGCTCCTGCAGGAAGAAAAACCATTTCATGAAGAGTTAGATTACTCCAGTTGACGCTAGGATTCAAACTTTCGACTAGAATGTCAGAAGCTTTAGAATTAAAATGTGACCTGATACTCTGAAGATTATCACTTCCTTCAGTTACATATGTGACAAAGGGTCCATCTACATAAACGTCAGGACGCCCACATGAGCAATTCAATGGTATTTTGATGACAAAACCAGCAAATAATATTTTAGGGTCATTAATTGGTGTAGCTGAAATTATCCACTCTGCCTTTGATAGATTATGGAACTTTGTAACAACGTCTCCAAGATCGGCTTGGTCAAACTCCACTTCATACAATACATTAAATCCAAGCTGATCACCCAAGCACATGCAGGGTATTGGTATGTAAATATATTTATTTTCTGGTATTATGTCTGGATTTGTAATGCCATTGATGACCTCTAACTTTTCAAGCGTGGTGTGAAAAAGTCTTGACACAGCATTTAAGGTGTCTCCTTTGGCTATCCTATAAGAAACAAGAGCCATCTCACAACCCTGACGAGGAAAACAATCTGCTTGTACGAACCCTGCTTTTCCAATCCATCCATCCATGCTACTTAAACTAATTGCTGCCATGAACCAGATGCACAGGCGCCGCCACCAAATGCCCATATTGATGCACAGAGTTAAACAAATGCTGTGATTTCCATACCAAAATTTGCATTGCAATTCATGATAGCACTCCACATAGTTCAATCATACACAACTCTAACCTCCTGCCCATTTAGATTCCAAGTAATTCCTGGGGGAGATAAATTCTACCATCTTCAAAAGTCAACCTGACACAACTTGTTGTAGTCTGTGCAATAGGCCACCATAAAAATGTTGAAAGTCTTGCCCGGCACATTTTGGCAACATTGTGGAGTAAATTTGTAACATGACAAGTGAAGCAATGTGCAGTTTCTTGTTATAAGAACAATCCACACTCCAGGGTCCAGACTACAAAGGGGCCAGTAGCTAAAGGGGAGAGCTCCTCAGCATCCTATTGGTTTGTCGTAGATTTGAGTCCTACCTGCTCAATAGAAAATAACAATTGAAAAAGATGAGAGGTCATCTGCTCGAGTCTCGCCTGCGCCATGGGAAATAGCAGTTCCATGGACTGCCTGCTGCATAGAGTTTTTGCATCGAGGTCAACGGTTTCAACTCTTCAACCTAATTGGATTATGAAGTTCGAATATCTTGAGTGACTTTTTTGGGTTTGAAGCTTGGAATATATGGGATCCAAAACCTCGCACATTCAGCTTGAGAAGAGGGTATATATAATATTATTTTGGTCTCTTGTAATTTCTCTTGGCCAATTTCTCAAAATAGGTTTCGTTTAATGCAGAAACCGCTTAAACAAAGTTTGTACAGTATCATTCCCTAATAATCAGCAATTCCACTATTTTTACAGCATGAAAGGACCAATCCACCTGCAAAGTTCAATTCCTCAACACAATTACAGCCATAGACGTTGAGTAGAATCCTTCACAATACCTAAAATTTTCAAGTTTCCTCAGTGACCCAAAAATTACCAGAATATCTAAACAATAGCTCGAAACTTCCTCATTTTTCCCAAATTTTTTGACTACCATAAATGATATTTAAGCTGCTTATGTTTTCCTCCGTTGACATATGAAACGGCATTCTTCCACAACAGACCATTTTAAACAATCACTTACAGACCATCAGTTTCTCTCATATCTTATCAAAACGCGATCCTAAACCCTCGTTCGAAACCTTGAGAAATTCTGCATATGCTTAACAGACTCAATTTCGCAATGGAAACTAGCAAATGAAGCATCAAACTAGTTTTCACGATGCCACATATGTAAAATTATTTTATTTTTATTAATTGAAAGACTTGGTTGAACAAAAAAAACAAAAAACAGAAAACATCTAAACATGTGGGAAAGGGCGGCCATCAATTCCAGCCGTTTCTGAACAATCCAGTTTTTCAAAAAAATATT
Organism: Thuja plicata; assembly: GCA_018584345.1. Taxonomy (NCBI): domain Eukaryota; kingdom Viridiplantae; phylum Streptophyta; class Pinopsida; order Cupressales; family Cupressaceae; genus Thuja; species Thuja plicata. The sequence continues at coordinate 166,346 of MU227354.1, forward strand.
GCTTATGGGACCCAATTTTTATAAAATAGGAGGGAATCCAGACTCGCTGTCACGTTGTTTCGTTTCCGGACTTCTTCCATCGGGTTTTCATGCACAATAGGCCTAAATTTGACGATCGACCTTGCTTATCAAATCAATTATGTATCTATTTGAAGTTGTCTTATATATTTTAATATAAGTAAAAAGTTAATACAGATTTACAAAAGTTAAAAAAAAATTATATGATATAAATATATATAAATTTTTGCGATTGTGTAACATCAGTATACTTGTTTCTATGATATAGTTCTAAAAAATAAATGTATTTGATGACTTAAATATTCAATTGTTCAATTTCTATTGTCTTTCATAATTAATTAAATTACTTTTCATTTTTTTTTTCAGAATTTCTTAATTTTAATTAATTATATATCTTATTTCCTTCTAAAAGTTAATTAATTAAATTAAATTAGTTTTAGTTCTCATTCTTAAATTTCTTCAAAGTTTATTCAATAAATTAGATTCTCATTAAGATAAATTAATTATCTTCTATTGTCTTTCATAATTAATTAAATTATTTTTTATTTCTTTCACAATTAATTAAATTTAATTAATTATGTCTTATTTCTTTCTAAAGGTTAATTAATTTAGTTTTAGTCCCCTCTCTTAGATTCCTTCAAAGTTTATTCAATAAATGAGATTTTTATTAATCCTTTTTTTCTAATGAGAAATTTCAAACTTGGCATCATCTCACAAGTGTCATTCCCCTTCACATGTACAAGTTTGTGCATTCTTCCAATAATCTTTAACTAAGGACAAATGTCACTTTTCATTTTGATTTTGACTTTGTATGGGCCACCTCCTCCTCAATAAAACCTAATTTCAAAAGTCCCACCTTTCACATGTTTGTAAAAAGTCAAACTTTGCCTCTTTTGGAAAGTCTACCATAAGTCATTTTTGTTCTAAGTCTACCCTTATCATTAAGCCCCCATTCACATCAAATCCATTTCTTGTCACTTGTCATTTTTCCTCTTGCTTGAGATAGTTTGTGTCCCTCATAGATGTGACACTTGTCACATGACAACTTTGATCCTAGTCCTAATCCTCGTTCAATTCAGGCTATCCGCTAAACTATGTCATGTTAGCTCTTCATTTTTTTCTTAAGGCATTCATTTATAAAATTCTTCATTCTTCAATTTCCATAAAGTAACTGTTATTGTGTTCATGTTGCTATTTTGCTTCCAAAACTTTCATTGCAAGGAGATTGTGTTCAATTTTCATTAGAGCAATCCACATTTCAAATAGCCTTAAAGGCATATCAATAGAATTAGGGTGCACTCTACTTAGCTCAATCTAGGAGGATGAAGATGTATTGAGGTAATAGTTTGTGTTATTGCATTTATTTATCATTTGTGCTTCAATACATTTTCTTTGTCTTCAATTACAAACATAGGACCATCAAATTTGACTCATATTAATGTGCATATGTGAATAATGTGTATTAGTACCAAAAAATAAGGGTGTTCACTAAAATTATGCATTTTCGAAAATGAAAAGTGTTAATTTAATCTAGAGTGCTTGGAATGCATTCCATAAAGTTTAAATTACATGTACAACATTTTATTCAATATTTCTAACTCGAAATTGAAGGTAAAAGAAAGCAAATTGTATCTGTAAGACCAGAAAAAGGCATAATAAGCATATCTAAGTAACCACAAAACCCTAAACAATATGCAAACCTATCTAATCTATCATAAAAGCCATTTGAAATGAGAGCATAAATATAAAGCATGAAAACACTTAAAAACTCCCTTCAAATGTAGCTTCTATGTTCTCCTTTCTTCTCTATTAAGTTGATTTGATGTTTCTCTTTGACAATGACATAATTGCACAAATATTGAAAAGCTAAATTGATAATAAGAATACTAGGAGATAGTGGTTCTAAATTTGAAAGAGAGAATTACATCTCAATTTATAGAAATGGGAGACAATTGAAGAATTAGAATGCATAAATCAATGCATAATGGAGGGAAAATAGAAGAAGATGGATGGAAGCAAATTAATAGGAAATTGGAAGCATAATTAGAGGAAAATGAATAAGGAAAGGTGGAAGAGCTCATGGAGCTAATTAATAGGAAATGAAGCACAATTAAGGGAGAATTGAATAAGGAAATATGAAAGAAATCAAGAAGCACCTTAATAGGGATATGAAGCACAATTAAGGGAGGGAGTGTAAGAGTTCAATTTTTGAATTTAAAAACTCATTATTCCCTTAAATTAGGAATTTAGGAATTAGGAAAATCCCATAATTCAAAAGATGAGAAATTAATTAATTTAGAGACATTAAGAAAAGGGAATAAATAAAGTCGATTTATTTATTCGATTAGTACATAGGGATAAACTATGGGTTATTCATCCCAAGAGGACAAATTAGAGGGTTATTGGCTAAATCGAAGGCATTAATGTGCAATTGAATGGATTTTGATGATATTGATAAGGATTAGACCAATTCCGATGATTCTGGAATAGTTTAAGAAATCATGATGCATCGATGAACTTTGACAATGCTCTCATGATAATGATTGGAAATGATATAATGGCATCAATGAACTTGGATGGCGCCAAAGGATAAATAAAGATAAGGAGACAACGATGAACTTGGACAATGCTCCTAAAATGTAAAAATGACATCGAGGCATCGATGAACTTTGACAATGCCAAAGGATTGATTGAAAGAGATTAATAAGACATTGATATGAGTTTGGAATCGAATGAGGTTGGAACGATCTTGGATTTATTTAGGAAGGTGATCAATTCGGCCAAAATGAGAGAAATGTTAGTAATTAATGACATGGAAGAATGACATAATATTAGTGAATAGAAGGTTAAAAAGGGAGCACATAAGTGCGAACCATTTTTAGGTGTCTACATTTTTCCCCTCTTTGATACAATGCGATTGTGAGCGTTGTGTCAAAGAAAAATTAAAAATCATGCCCCAATGGATCGACAGAATGGAGGTAGGATGCCCCCTCAAAAAATTGGGCAGAAATTGATATGAGGACAATTTTTTGAAAAGAAAGATGATTGTTAGGATTCACAGAAGAAATGTTAGGCAAAAAGCATAAATTCGACGAAGAAATGTTAGTAAGATAGAAATATTTTGGCTTTCAGAAGTGCAATTATGTCATAAGAGCTTATTTTGATATTGCAAAACCGGATGCAACGCGTCATGGCACAAAATCCAGAGCGAGAAAGCCATCCTTTTGCGTAAACAAACACGATGCAGACAAAGGATGATCTTCTCCGTCCTGAAGCACATAGCAAGCATGCCCCAGAATTTCATGAGATCATCAAAGAGGCAGAAGACAAAGCAAAAACTAATCATGAACCATGTCGGCTATGCTCATAAGTTCAGGTGATATCATCGCATAGAATAGGAACTTGATCAAAAAAGAAAAATCAATGAAAGATAAAACACTCAATGAAACAATGTGAGCCAACCGCCATTCTGCTCTTGTTGTTACTTGCATTAAATGTTCTTTTTTTGATAGCTTAGTTTTGAAATTGACTGATTGGATGATTGATTGATAAATTGGACAAATTGATTGGTTGATAGCAAAGATCAAAAGATCGAACAAGTCCAAACAGGTTGAAGGTTGAATCACACTACTTCAGATCACACTTGTGAGAACATGATTTTGTTAAGCACAGGATTGGTGATTCTACCACTGATGTCTGTAAACATGATGATCATTGCGCAAAATAAAGACAAGTATGTACAAATTTATTGCAGATTTTGAAGAAGCTTTTTTAATTTTTAGGATTTTTGAGATATTTGAATTTTTTTGTGATCTTTTTTCAGGACTTTTTACAATTTTTAGAGATTTTTTCATGACTTTTATGCCTTTCAGGGATTTTTTCAGCATCATATGTGATTTTTAGGGTCTTTTTTCAGGATCAAATTTGATTTTTAGAGTTTTTTTCAGGACATTATGCAATTGTTTTCAATTTTTAGCTTCTCATTTGGATTTTTAGGATTTTTTGAAATTGCCCCCAGTGTGTAGCAAGGGAAGGACATTTTGAAAGGATAAATGGACTGGTAGATGGACGAAGGCCAAAGGTCACTTGCATTGGATCTGTTAGGTGCCAAGGACTATCCAAGAAATGGGATAACATATTTTTGTGCCAAGCAGAGGGAGTGGTTAAGACAACGATAGGATAAGGAAAATAGTGTAGTGGATGGAATGCGAGAAATGGACATGTCAAGAGGTTTTTCTTTGAAAACATGTTTTTGGATTGAACATCCTTATTTTCATCAAGAACAAGATAGGGAGTTTTGGATAGGAAAATAATAGGACCTGGATAGGGTAATGATAGGATGTGAATAGGAAAATGATAAGATATGGATAGGATATGCAAGATCGATCAGGGATAATGGGAAGGGATATGGAATATGGATGAAAGTTTGTGATAGGATAGGCAATGTAGACCAAAGGGATCAAGACAATGTAAAGAAGATAGGACATGTGATGCTTCAAGGAAGATTTGTAACCGTGTCAAGATCAAAGTTGGGGAAAAGAGGATAGGATAATGGATATGGCAGGCATAGGATAATGAAGGACATGATGGGGATAATGGAGGATAATGACATGGGGTTAATGGAGGATAATGATAGCAGTAATGGAGGATAACACCAATGAAATATTCCACCAAGTATAGACTGCAAGAAGTTCATAGAATTACACATGACACCTATTTGCCAGGTTTTCATCATGGTACTTGCCCAAAGTGCCTATTTGCTAGGTTTTCACTATTGGATGAAATTATTTATCTTGACTCTTTTTTTGTGTGTTATCAAGACGCCTGTTTGCCAGGTTTTCATCAGGGCAACTTTTTTCTTTTTCTTTTTTTTCTTTTATAATTTTTTGACATTTTGGAAGATGGATGCATGATATGACATGGACGAAGGACTCAAGCGTCTTTATTATCTGAAAGTTGATTTTGAAAGATATCTAATAATGGACCATGATACTATGCACAAAAAGGTTAGTTGGGTAAGACAAAGGGATATGAAGTGGATGATTGGATAAGGATGGGATAAGCTTTATGCAAAGGATTGGATAGGATGGAGGATAGGTTGGAAAATAGGTGTTGGATGATGGAGGGAATGTAAGAAGACTTGGTTTTGAGTGGATGAATAGGGATGCAAGAACAACATTGGCACACACCTTGAGGGGTGATGGAGTGATGGAAGAAAAAGAGATTTTAGATTTTGAAGGCTTAATGGAGAAAAGGATATGGATTTTGGGACAAAAGGACCCAAAATAGATTTGGAAGATGGAAGACATTTAGATGGATGGATAACAATTTTGGATGCCAATTTGGATTTTTCTTTAGGACTTTGTGCTTCAAGAAGCTTCTTGGGAATCCACATGCATTTTTTCTTTTCATTCTTTTGAGGGTCCTTTGAATGTGTTGCTTGCACAATGGATTTTGGAACCCATATGGCTTTTGACTTTATTTTTTTCTCAATGGGCCTTTGTGGCCTTTTTGATGTTTCTTTTTTCATTTTGGATCAAATTTTTCTTCTTTTGTACATGTCGATTATACTAGACATATTGATCCTTGATAGCATGTGGATTGCTTGACTTATGGATTTTATGCTTGGCATCCAAATTGCTTGGAAAGGTAATGGAATTCATGGATGGATAGGAATTGTATGGAGGAATTTTGGATGGATGGAAGGTTCTCCAAGATGTGTGCCTTTGCTGACTTGTATTTGGGAAAGGGTAACTGGGTTGCAAGATAGTGGAGGGAGGAATATATGGACCTAGGATGGATGGAAGGGTTGAAGGGGGAGGTATACATTTGGATTTGGATTTTGAAGGGATACCAATGCCCTAAGATAGAGATTTTTTATTAAGACCATGGCCATTAGACTTTTCTTGGATATGAGAGGGTTTCAATATACCTTTTGCATGGAGGTCTAAACCTTTGACTTGATAATGCTTTCTTTGACCAGTAGGATACTTTCTACAAGACGTGAGTCCATTATTATGAGGTGTGAATGATATAGAAGGACTTATAGGACCATGATTTGGACTAGACTTGATAGAATGAGGGGAACCCATTTGAAGTGTAAGAGGTTCATGAACAACTTGCATAGATGTGCTTGAATCAGAGGGGCTATCACGAGGAACAATGGGATCCTGCGATGGTGTAGGAGAAATGACAAGATCATTGGGCAGGATAGGATCTTGTAGGGGATCTAGAGGAGTAGGACAAGGAAAAGAATGGATGAATGGATCTTGAGGAGGATCTGGAGGAATAATGGGATCTTTTGGAGGATCCAAAGGGATGGTGGGATCTTTTGGAGGACATGAAGGTGAAGGGACACCTTGATCTTGACTTGGAAAGGGATGTTGGGAAGAAATGGAAGGGATATCATTATCTTGCTTAGGAAGTGGAAGGTCAATGGGATTTGGAAGAACATTTTGGTTTTGGAATGGAAGGGGGTCATCTTGGATAGGAGAGATAGGGATAATGGGATCTTTGTCAACAATTGGAGGGGATTCTTTATTATTGGGATCTTGGTCTTGATATGTTGTAAGACATGTTTCTTCATGCTTTTTATCATCCTCTTGACATGGGATATGAATTTGGACATGTAAGGGGGATTCTTGAAAGGGGTCAATGTTGGAACATGAGGGAGATGGACTTTGGATGGGACGCTCATTAATGTGATTGTTTAAAGATGAATACAATGATGGGATTGGCTCAAAGGTTTCTTCAACATTAAAGGTACTTAGGTTATGGAGAGGACTAGCTTGGATTTCTTCTATGAATAGCCCTTGGAAGGTTGAATTATTGGAAGAGTCACTTGATGGAGATGGAGGAAATTTCTCTTGGGAGGAATGTGGGGATGAAGGAGTGGAGGGAAACATGGATGTTTCTTAAAGTTTAATTTTTTGAGGGGAAGTAGGTATATCATCCATGTGATTTTTTTGGGATGAGACATTTCTAGACACGGGTGAATTATTTGTGTCACCCTCTTCATTTATAGGATCTAATTTTTGAAACAAATTCTTTAAAACTTTAGATTTGAACTTGCGATGCTTGATGGATCTTGTTGGTAATACCTCATCATTATTTACATGTTGGAAAGAATTTTTGGATTGAACATGTTCCTCAAAAGGGTTCTCATCGATTATGTTTTGTTGATGCTCAAAAGATGTCACATTTGAATTTGTCCTTGTTTGAGACAAACTTGTTTTATTTGAGGACATAAGAGGGAATTCATCACTAGAAAATGTTCTTGAATGCAATATTATTGGTGACCTTGATATTGATTGACTTGTTTGTATGGTCAGTACAAGAGGTTGTTTGGTTTCTTTAGGAACACTTGGTTGCATTGGAATGAAGAATGGTTCATAATTAGGTGGTGGCCCCAATTGAATTATGCCACACACTGGTTGAAAGGTTTGTTTGGGAGCTTGATTGAATGATTGATTGGAAATTTGAGCACATGGAGACTGATTTGAAACTTGATTTAATTGACCATAATCTAGGACTTGGTTGAAAAAATTTGGCTCTTGCACGTGATTGAATTGGGCTTCGTTAAAATTTTTGTTTGCCTCATTTAGTTGTGAAATAAGTTTTGGTATCTTTCATTTTTCAATGAGATATTGTATGTCAATTTCACCAAAACATTCACTTGGGCATCTAAGGAGTTTGACCATCTCCTTTCTACTCTTTATCATGTTTTCTACCCTCTCTTCCAAGATCTTCTTTTCTTTAGCCAATTTTGCTTCCAATTTTTTGATAAAGTATGTGTGGTATTGATTTGATTGATTATTAAATTGTGTTAATGTCTTTTGTCTTGGTTCAAGAGATTATTGTGAAGTGTACATGATATTTGGGTCAAAATCTTGTTGTTGCAAAGGTACACCTTGTCAAGGATCACGTGGCAATTGTGATTTCCTTGTGATGGAAACATGGGTGTATAAGTGTCTTGTTGCCTTTTGGATGCTTGGAACCTAGTGAAGATTGACATGATGACTATATGCAAGTGCAAAAAAAAAATTGACTTTTTTTTGAGAGAATTTTAGGATGAAAATGCAACCTAAATATGCAAGGACTTTATGAAAATCCAAATTTGGACTTTGGATGATCTTATGCAAAGCAACCTATAGGTTAATGCAATTGATTTTTTTGGATTTTTGGAAATGCAACTTTTGAGATGCAAGCAGCTTATGAAAAATGCAATCTAAGGCTTATGCAATATTTTTTGGTTTTTTGGACTTTGACAAAAAATCTTTGGAAACGAGACAAACCTAAGAGCATAACCTTATGAGGTTGAATAAAACAAAATCTTGACTTGAAAAAGGGGATTGTGGGACAAGGGACATTTTTTTATAAAAGGGATTAGGTCAAATCCATCATGACAAAGGTGGAATGTGACCAATTGATGGGGGATTTGAAATTTGGGAAAATGGGACCAAGTCAAGATCCTATTTTCAGCATCACAAAGAAAGGTTCTATGATTTGAATACTTTCTAGGATTCTTTTGCAAAGTTTTTAAAGGATCTAAGGATGAGATTCTTGTGAAAAAAGGAACTATAATGAGGACTTGTGCAAGAGGTACTAAATGCAAGAGGCTTTGAAATGAAAATGCAAAGGGACTAATGAAAATGTATGCAAGAGGACTATGATATGACTATGCAAGAATGAAGCAAACTGCAAGGCTCCAAGATAAATGTTTTTGGTCTCCATATGTTCACAAGGTTTTGAAACAAGATGTTTTGGGAAAAATTAAAGTGTTCAAGAATGTTTGAGAATGTCTGCCATGAGAATAGAATGTTTTGGAGTGTTTTTTAAATTGTTCTTTAAATTTTTTGAAACACCCACACAAGACATGTCAGACAGAATGACTGTTGTAAAATTGAAACAAAAACATCACAACCTAAGGATGGAATGGACAATATCTGTTGAATCCCCACTTGAACAAAGTTTAGCCGTGCTTACTAATAGAGGAAAACTTAGAATCTTGGAGGCGCGGGATCCTCCTTACAATGCACTCACTTCTTAGGCACACCAAGCTTTGAATCCCATGGGTCATCACTTCCCAATGGACTGTTGTCTCTACTAAGAGCCACAAAAATGTGGGGTGTCTTAGTTGGTCTCCGACCTTCCGTGCCAACAAATAGAGGGTTTTTGGATACTACAAAAAATATTTTAGTCAAGGCATCCGTTCAGGTGGTTATACGTGTAGTAGATTAGCTACGTTATGGAGGCCTCCCAACCTACAGAAGTTGTGTTCTGTAGGTTTTTACGCACCACAAAGGTGTTGAGGGAGATCTTCTTCCTGGTATAACATATTCAACACCTGTTCACTGTGAGATTAATCACAATGAAATCTTTTATATACCGGTTTGAAAGGGCTTGACTTTAGCCTGTTACCGGTTGGGCAATCCACTCTCACCGGCTCTGTTAAAGCACTCGGGAGGTAGCCACACTAAAGGATTTGCATGGATTTCTCTTTCACCCAAGATCCACGAAGGCGAGGGGAGAGGATACGTCCATGAAATTCCTTGGGTTTACAAAACTAGAAGATACTTTAGAAACATGAAAGAAATGATTCTTTTTAAGCACCAAAGTGAAGTGTTTTCTAACTACTAAAAGCAAACATAAAAGTTTTGGAAGACACACGGGGTTCGAAAAGCGTCCTGCATCAAACTCATTAATAGTTTTGTGATTCATTCTTCATCCCACGATTGTCAAAATGCTCCATAGATCATTATTAACACAGAAATCCAGCATACCAAGGAAAAACATACAAATTAATTGAAATTGGAACAAGTGCACCTTTATTTTATTTTATTTTTATGTTTTTTACCTAGTCATAAAGATCCAATTTTTATATATATCTCTAGACTAGAAAAGTAGAAATGGAAAGAAATAAACCCTCTTAAAAATCAGTAAGCTTTCCAAAAATGTAAGAATTTTCAAAAAAATCCTTAATTTGAGCCCTAGGGACCCTATTTTTCAAAATAGACCATTTTTCAAAGATGTATTTATTTTGGCCATTGTTTGTCATGAAAATTAAAAAAATCAGAGAATAGACCCCATTTAGATTTTGAAGATCTTTCCAGAAATATAAATGTTTTTTGAGAAATTCACTAATTTGTGCCCATAATTATTTTTTTATGAAAAATCATAAAAATTAAATGAATCGCACAAAATTAATCAGAAAAATATGATTATCGGACTGTAGGCTCCTTATACCATCCTAAAACTGCAATAAAAATTTTATAAACAGGTTCTAAGCGGTTTAGGAGATATGATCAAATCATTAAAAACTTGCATGCAACAACAAAACAACAAAGAAAACTTGCATGCAAACAAATTTATCAGATTTTTAACATGTTCACGTTGGGTTCACCAAATGTAAGACCATAAAGGCATAATAAGCATATCTAGGTAACCACAAAACCCTAAACAATATGCAAATCTATCTAATCTATCATAAAAGTCATTTAAAATGAGAGCATAAATATAAAGCATGAAAACACTTAAAAAATCCCTTCAAATGTAGCTTTCATGTTCTCCTTTCTTCTCTATTAAGTTGATTTGATGTTTTTCTTTGACAATGACATAATTGCACAAATATTGAAAAGCCAAATTGATAATAATAATACTATGAGATTGTGGTTCTAAATTTGAAAGAGAGAATTACATCTCAATTTATAGAAATAAGAGACAATTGAAGAATTAGAATGCATAAATCAATGCATAATGGAGGGAAAATGGAAGAAGAGAGATGGAAGCAAATTAATAGAAATTGGAAGCATGATTAGAGGAAAATGAATAAGGAAAGGTGGAAGAGCTCATGGAGCTAATTAATAGGAAATGAAGCACAATTAAGGGCTAATTGAATAAGGAAATATGGAAGAAATCAAGAAGCACCTTAATAGGGATATGAAGCACAATTAAGGGAGGGAGTGTAAGAGTTCAATTTTTGAATTTAAAAACTCATTATTCCCTTAAATTAGGAATTTAGGAATTAGGAAAATCCCATAATTCAAAAGATGAGAAATTAATTAATTTAGAGAGACATTACGAAAATGGAATAAATAAAGTTGATTTATTTATTCAATTTGTACATAGGGATAAACTATGGTTTATTCCTCCCAAGAGGACAAATTAGAGGGTTATTGGCCAAATCAAAGGCATTAATGTGCAATTGAATGGATTTTGATGATATTGATAAGGATTAGATTAATTCCAATGATTCTAGAATAGTTTTTGAAATCATGACGCATCGATGAACTTTGACAATGCTCTCACGATAATGATTGGAAATGATATAATAGCATCAATGAACTTGGATGATGCCAAAGGATAAATAAAGATAAGGAGACATCGATGAACTTGGACAATGCTCCTGAAATGTGAAAATGATAGTGAGGCATTGATGAACTTTGACAATGCCAGAGGATTGATTGAAAGAGATTGATAAGATATTGATATGAGTTTGGAATCGAATGAGTTTGGAACGATCTTGAATTGATTTAGGAAGATGATCAATTCAGCCAAAATGAGAGAAATATTAGTAATTGATGACATGGAAGAATTACATAATATTAGTGAATAGAAGACGTGTTAAAAAGGGAGCACATAAGTGTGAACCATTTTTAGGTGTCTACAGTATCATGTAATTTTTTATATCTTGGTGAATTGAATTAAATAAGAATAAAATAGATTTTTTTAACATTGACAAGGTCGCAATTAGCTTTTGGAACAATAGGCCCTATCTTAAAATATTTTTGAATTGTTGATTTTCTACTATTTAATTTGTTAACAAATTCATGTGTTTTTTCAACTGCCTCTTCTTTGAACAAATTATGTGAAGAAGTTTTCTCTGATGTACTAAAGTAATTGGTAAGAGTTGGTATAGAATACTCTACACCATGTAAGGTTTCGATGAAGATTGTAGTAACAAATATTTAGGAGCATTTATCAAAGCATGGGAGAGATCAAATATGAGAGAAAATTTATTTTCGATCAACGGATACATACATACAATGGTATGAAATGTTGAGATTACAAAGAGAATCCCTTGGTTACATAGACCAAGGTGTGACACAAGGTTGCATAAGATTATGGCATGCCTCTCAATTATATAACTTGAGACACATAGTAATAACAACCCTATGTGTACCCTAAGTAAACATTGGCAACTAGTGCACGAATAGGACCTAGGTGAAGAACTAGCTAAGTAAAGCACCTCGTTCACACCAATACCCTATTTTAATTGTAACTTGGGGAGACTGTACAAGATTCAAAGATACAAGAATTCAAGGATGGGTCCCACCTACTAGGTCTTTTTAGGTACCCATGTACAAATGTAATCTATCACAAATGGATAGGAGAGAATTTAGTGGGACAAACCCCCTCCCAAATAGAGAAAAAAAATTCTCTCCAAGAAGAATCGATAAGGAAACGATTGTGTTATCAAAAGCCCCACCACCAAATATAAGAAGAAGATAGACTATGAGACCCCCCCCCTCAAAGTAGAGTCTCATATAGTGATGTTAGATGTCCAACAATGAATGTTAAAGATGATCCAATGTTTCCAAACAACATTCCTACCCTTAGGCAGAAATAAAACCAAGAATATATGCAGGATGTCTTCCCAAAGAAGATGAGGGTGTTGGAAATGAGTTGAGTAACTAAGAGGGGAGGGGTGAATCGGTTACCACAAAAAAAATTCCAAGTCCCTTATATGTCTTTAAAAAAACTTTTCATTGTTTCTCGTTTAACACAGATATTCTATTGTCACTTGGTTAACATAGAAAATCTTAATATATTAACTATGATAATCCTTTAGTAATTAATTGCAAAAATATAAACCATAAAGCAAATAACAAGTACACAGATAACACCAAGATTTAACGTGGAAACCCAATATGGGAAAAACCACCAATTACAACTAGTTAATGTTTTTCACTCTTATGAAGTGAGCCCTGTTAGGAGCCAACCCTATTAAAGGTTACAATGCACACTATTATGTGTGACCCTGTTAGAGGATTTTATCACCCTGTAAGGAGTGGCCTTGTTAGAGGTCTTCAAAAACTTCAATGTAGAAATGTCACCTTGTGAGAGGATTTACAAAAGACTGTTAAGTTTACTCTGTTAAGAGATTTTGGTTCACTGCTACAATTGTTAGAGAGTGACAATGGATTGACCTATTTGTCCAAGCAATTGTCTTTATTGATTTAGATCTCTACTCTGTCTTATAAAACTTGATCCTCACTGATCAGATATTCTGTCGTAGCTCTGTATGTTCTGTTCTCAATCAGAATCCCATCTGATTTTTCCTCCACACTTCATGTCATAAACATGCACATCTTACATCTTACATATTTCAATCCAACACTTGACCTTATATATATATATATATA
>MU227354.1:189291-203424 GCA_018584345.1 Thuja plicata
ATTGGGGATATTGGCATTCTTGCCCTTGTCTTCATTGTGAATCTCTCGTTGTATGGTTTATTGGCAAGGTCATGAGTTTATAGCTCTAGCTGAGAGAAAATTTTACAAATCTTGCAACTCCATGCATGGAGAGCTATGGATCGATTTGTGAGGGCTCATTCTTGAGTTTCCTTGCATGTAAGGATTCATAGAAGTGCACCTTTTTGTGTGTACAGCTTACACCTGATTATTTCAAGAATTCAGTGACGTGTTTGCATGGCAATATGAGGAACTCAAGGGGTTTAATCCTTCCCTTTCCCAACATACCATTTAATTGGAGCCTAATCCCAAACCGGTCAGGCAGAAACAAAGGCATGTAAACCCCAAGTTAGAACCACTTATGCATAAAGAAGTACTCAAATTAATAGAGAGTGGTATCATCTACCCTATTAAGCACACTAGTTGGGTTTCCAACCTTGTTCCTGTTAGGAAGAAGAATGGGGAGTTGAGGTTATGTGTTGACTTTAGAGACCTTAATAGGGCATCCCTAAAAGACTGTCATCCATTACCCTATATGGAGAAAATTCTACAATGCGTCTCTAGATCCAAGAGATTTTCATTATTGGATGGCTATTCAGGATACAATCAGATCCTGGTTCATGAAGAAGATCAATATAAGACTGCATTTACAACCAAGTGGGGGACCATGGCTTACCAAAAAATGCCCTTTGGTTTGTCTAATGGAGGTGCTACTTTTCAAAAGGTAATGGATATGGCCTTTAAAAGCCTCATGTACAAATTTTTACTGGTCTATTTAGATGACATAACTATTTATTCTAAACATGCAGCAGACCATATCAAACATCTGAGGAAGATATTTGAAAGGTGTAGAGAATTTGGGATATCTCTTAATCCCAAGAAGTGTGTATTTTCAGTACATGAAGGAAAACTATTAGGATATGTAGTATCCAAGAAAGGGATTATAGTAGACCCTGAGAGGATTGTAACTATTCTAGAGCTACCCCTACCACATCACAAGAAAATCCTTTAGTCTTTCATAGGTAGGATTAACATTGTCAGGCATTTCTTGCCTAATATTGCAGATCTACTAAAGCCTTTGACAATAATGTTGAAGAAGAATACATATTTCTATTGGAGCAAAGAAGGGAAAACCAGTTTCCAAGCCATCAAAGAGTCTCTGAAAGAAGCTCCTACCCTGTTAAACCCAAATTTCAGTAAAGATTTTATCCTTTATGCTTATGGAGGATCAGAGGTTATTTCTGCAATATTGACCCAAGAAAATTATAAAGGATTGGAGCAACCTATTTCTTTCTTTAGCAAAGGTTTGGAAGAATATGAATAAAGATATTCTTTTGTGGAAAAACACATACTTGCTATGGTGAAGAGCCTTAAAAAGTTTAGATATATGTTAACCCACAACAAGGTACAATTAAAAGTTACTCACCCAAGTGTCAAATAATTCTCGCTTTCTAGGGACCTAAATGAAAAAAGGGTTGGTTGAATTACCAAGGTCATGGAATATGACATTGATATCCAAATCACCAAGCTAGTTAGAGGAAGAGGTCTTTGCAAGCATTTGACAAAGGATGAGAGTTCAAAGAAATCAAGGAAAACATATGCATCTCTAGTTATGCATTCAACAGAGGATCATGCCAAGGCAGCAGGTTGGTTGCCTAACATGATTCATTATTTAAAAATAGGGGAATGCCATATAGATCTAGACCCAACAAAAAGAAGATACTATAGGTTACAATCTTTTTCTTTTGTGCTAATAGATGAAGTTCTTTTTAGAAAAGATCACAACTATGTCATTTTGAGGTGCATAGGTTCAAAAAAGATAGTAGGTGTCCTATTTGAATTTCATGATGGACCTTCTGGAGGTCACTTCTCTCCTAGGACTACTACTTTTAAGATCATGAGGGTTGGGTACTATTGGCCATCTATCTTCAAGGATAGCCATGATTATGTAAGAAAATGCATCAAATGTGCCATGTTTGCAAGAAAAGAGAAGCTTGCAGCCTTACCCCTTCAGCCCATTAGAATAGAGCAACCTTTCATAAGATGGGGCATATATTTTGTTGGTACGATCAATCCTCCATCTAGTGCAGGCCATAAATGGATAATTACTACAATATATTATTTCACTTGATGGATAGAGGCAGTTGCATTAAAGGAAGCAAATGAGAATGCTGTCCTAAGCTTTTATGATGATGTAATTCACAGAT
Source organism: Thuja plicata (assembly GCA_018584345.1). Classification (NCBI taxonomy): domain Eukaryota; kingdom Viridiplantae; phylum Streptophyta; class Pinopsida; order Cupressales; family Cupressaceae; genus Thuja; species Thuja plicata. Next base: position 191,517 of record MU227354.1, read on the forward strand.
TTGGTATCCCTGACTCCATTGTTTTAGATAATACATTAGCATTTACAGGCCTAAGAGTGACTGAATGGGCAGTCAAATATGGTGTTTATTTGAACACAAGTTCAAACTACTACCCTCAGGGTAATGGTTTGGTAGAATCAACCAATAAGAATTTGATCAAGATAATCAAGAAAACCCTACAAGAAAACCAAAGAGACTGGCACACCAAACTGAAATCTGCCTTATGGTTAGATAGAATTACCCCAAAGAAAATCATTGGGAATTATCCTTACATGTTAGTGTATGGAAGAGAAGATAAGTTATCCATTTTAACTGAATTGCCAGCCCTAGACTTAGCTACTCAGTATGTCTTGTTTGAAGAAGGAGATCCTTTGCAGATCAGGTATGCTTAGATTATGGAATTAGAAGAACAAAAAGATAAGTCCATGAAAGATATGGAATTCCATCAGATGCAAACAAAGAAAATATTTGACAGGAGAGCCAGGGCTAGAAATTTCAAGATTGGGGATGTAGTCCTCAAATGGGATGAATTCAAGTCAAAGCCTGGCAGACATACTAAATTTGATTCCTTCTGGGGAGGTCCATTCATCATCACACAATGTAAGGAACATAATGCTTTTCAGCTATCAACTCTTGGAGGAGATCCCTTGCCCATTTATGTAAATGGATTCCATTTGAAACCTTGTTTTGAGGTTTGTCCTTCCTTGTAATTATTGCAGTAGTTTTCCTATTCTCTATTCTTGCTTTCTAGCTTAATTTCCTGCTTTCCTCGAAGTGCTCGTGCACAGTTAGTTGTTTCTCCTCCTGGTTTTGATCTGTTTCCAAGTTTCCACTTTTGATCAAGTGATGACTCTATACCCAATGGATGTCAAAGGCTACTAGTTCTCAATGTCTAGCAGGCAGACATCCCACAGAAATCACCAAGAATGTTACCCAAATTTTCCCCATTACAAAAATTTTGGCTATAGGAGGAGTAAAATGAGGCTCCCACGAGGGTTGAGCCCAGCCTGTGAGAAAGACCTTAAATTTTTCTGGTCTGGGTTGTGTCCTCTGTAGTCTTTTCAGTCTCTATTTTACTCCTACCCATGCAAAATGACTAAGTATTGAAGAACCTTTGTATTTGATAAGCCCTAATTATCCAAGAAATGTTCTATTTCTTCATTTCCTTTTTGGGTGACTTAAGTTCTTCAATTTCCATGTGTGCATTTACACTTTGTGTTAGGTCTCTAAGTTGCACAATAAAAATATAATATTCCAAATCATCCGGTGACCCATAGACTCCCTTAGTCTCTAAGTCTCATAAAGGAAAAGCATATTCCATTTTGATCAAGAGACTTAGCAGCGATCATTGGGTCAAAAGTTGATTGAAGGGAAGTCGGGTAATCTCCCAATATGACCTAGAGTTAACAAAAGGTTTGGAGATCATGCAACTCAGTGTATTTTCCAACTTCATATGTGACTTGAGTTTAAAGATAAGTTATAGACTCTCTCTAGTCACACGATCTCATTATAAACCCAGAGTTAGGAGAATGATTTAGCAACCCAGAGGCATAAAGGTTTCAATGAATCATGATTAAAGAAGATAGTCAAAGTAGAGTAAAAGTTTGAAAGCAATGCAAAGGATGTATGTATTCACCAAGTCTCAGGAAGGAACTAAAGTTAAAGAAAAGGTCAGGAGATCCAGCGATAAAGGTAAAGGTAGCCAAAGTTAGAGGTACAGGTTAAAGTCATGGTTAGATCATAAGGGAAGATCGATGGTCACATTTTAAAGAAAAATCAATTTGAATCTCGGTCGTGGATGAAATATCTCATGCCAGCTGTGACCATTATCTTTCAAAACATTTTAAAAATTCAAATATTTGATCTTTGAAGTTATGATAGAAACAACTTTTAGAGAAGTAGATCGATTGGCCGACTTCTTAGAGGCAGAGTTATGGTGATGAGAAGGATTTTCAGAGATATATCTGATTGATCAAAAATATTTCATGATGCATTTATGAGAATAATTGATAGTATTAGGGTTTTCTAATTATTCTATGCAAACAATTGTAACCCTAATCTGATCAGATTGTTTCCTTGAGCCTGCATGCTAGGAGGAACATGTATATATAGTTATTTTTAGAGCTTTTAGAAAAAAGAGTTTTCCTTACTTAGAAGTTTTCTGTGGCTTTTTTTCTGCCCTCTGACTTTTGCAGTCTATAATATTTCATTGATATTTAGATATTGCAAAGGATTTTTGTGACATTTTCTTTGTCCCTGGGCTTTTTTATTGGATTTCTCTTACTGAATTAGAATATATTGAACGATTTTCAGAGAAATATTGGAGTTCCCGAGCCCTCTTTCTTTTTGCAATTTTGTGTACTACTGTGGGTGGTCTAATTTAGATGAGTTTGTGGATATTCTTCAGTCCCCTATCATTTTGTCTCATTCCTATGCCTGATTGTAGAAGTGGATGTTTGTTTGCAGGTCATGGTCCATGTCTACTTATAGTGAATATGCTATTGTTTGTGAAATTACTTCTTTCCTTGAATAGCCTTTGTTTATCTCAGACCTCTCTATGAAATATTTATGCAAGCCTATCTAGAAAGTTGTGTCCTATTAGATCCAAGGTTTCATGCCGAGGTTAGTTAATATGTTATGATTCAAGTTACCTTCGGTGTATCACCTAGTAGGATAATTTGCTTTCAGTTATTTCCCTTATTTCCCTTTCTTGCATTCCTTCTATCCCTTTCACCTCAAGAATTTACTTTCATGTTAAGAAGCAAATTTGGGTGGCATATCAAGAGGAACTTGCCTAGAATCCAGAGTTCTTGTCTCATTTAGCAAAGGTCCCACAACCTAGAGATGATTCCCATGTTACACTAGATTACCAAGACTACGAGAGCTTGGGTAAAGGTGCAAATCTAGGTGTCTAACAGGTACATCAGCTACCTTTTTGGCTAGTCCCTTTTTGTGCTTTATTTTAAATGTGTAGGCATGCAATTGTTCCATCCATTTTACATGTCTAACCCCTAGTTTTTCCTAAGTATTGAAGAAACTCAATGCATGGTTATCAGTAAAAACTATAAACTCTTTTGGGAGAAAATAATGTCTCCATTTTTTAAGTGATTGAACCATGACATATAACTCTAAATCATAAGTAGAGTATTTCTTCTTTGCATCATTTAATTTTTCAGAAAATAATGCCACAACCTTACCTTCTTGGCTCAGGACAACACCTATTACCAAATTGCTTGCATCTGTCTCCACAACAAACACTTTGTTAAAATCAGGAAGAGTTAAGATTGGATATTGAGATACCCTATTATGGAGGTATTGGAAAGCATCATCAGCCTCTTTAGTCTATACAAACTTAATCTTCATACCACCTTTAATAGTGTCCAACATAGGTGCACAAACATGACTAAATTTTTTTATGAATTTCCTACAAAAAGTGACAAGACCATGAAAACTTCTAACATCACCTTGGTTCTTTAGTGGAGGCAAGTTGAAAATTGCTTGAACCTTCTCAGGGTCCATTTTTAGGGTGCCTTGTGAGATAAAAAACCCTAGGAACACAATTTCCCTCTTCATGAACATGCACTTTTCCAAGTTAATCACTAACTTGTGTTGATGAAGTCTCCTTAAAACCTGTTCAATGTGATCAAGATGTTCTTCCCTGCTATGACTGAATATTAGAATGTCAACAAGATATATGACTACAAATTTTCTAATAAAGTCAATAAAGATTTCATTCATGAGTCTCATGAATGTTCTTGGGGCATTACTCAGCCCAAATGGCATCACCAACCACTCAAAATGGCCTTCAGTCATTTTAAAATCTATTTTCCATTCATCTCCTGGCTTTAGCCTTATTTGGTGGTATCCTGACTTTAAGTCAATTTTTGTGAAGTAACATGCATTTCCCAACTGATCAAGTAAATCCTCCATTCTTGGGAAAGGGAACCTGTATCTTATAGTGATCTTGTTGATGGCTCTACTATCTATACATAATCTACATTTACCATCCTTTTTAGGGGCAAGAACATATGGGACTGCACATGGGCTAAGAATTTTCTGAATTAAGCCTTTCTCTAATAGTTCATTTACTTGTTTGGTAATCTCTGCATGCTAAGAAGGTGTCATCTTGTATGGGGCCTTATTAGGTAGGGAAGATCCAGGTATAAGGTCTATTTGATGACTGATATCTCTTAAGGGAGGGAGGCTTGTGGGAAAGTCACTAGCAGTGACATCACTGTATTTATCTAGCAGTTATTTGACTTCATTTGGTATGGGGTCTTTATCATCAGCTCTCATGTTATCCTTGGGCTTAGAGATTATAACAAAGGCTTCATTCTCAGGTTATTTTAACACTTGCAACATTTCCTTTTCACCCAAGGTGATGACAGTAGGTTCTTTCTCTGTTTTAGGATTAGGCAGGGGCTTCATGGTGAAAGTTTCCCCATTTTTGATGATGGAGTGTGTTATTCCTACAATGATGTGTGGCATCCACATCATATTTCCAAGGCCTACCTAGAAGGATGTGGGAAGCATCCATCTCCACAACATCACAAAGTAATTTATCTTTGAAGTTTGCAATAGAAAATTCTACCCATGCTTGTTCAGTTACTAAAGTTTTTTGACCTTTGGTTAGCCAAGAGACATGGTAGGGAAAGGGGTGTGGCTTCTTAGGAAGATTTAGTTTTTGAACCATTTCAAGAGATACTAAATTTTAAGTTGAACCAGAATCTATCAGTAGATTACATACCTTTGTTAGTAATAACTGAGAGGGGGGGGGGTGAATCAGTGGTCTCAAAAATTTATCCTTTAAAATTTAACCACCAATCAATACACCTCAAATTATTAAGTCCCTACAAGATGCATGCCATGAAATACTTATAATAATTAACTGTCTGTCAGTTTACCTTGTCTGTCCTTATTCTCTTTGATAACCGATAAGCAGTAAAACTATTTACTGATACTCAGTAAATATGCATAGTATACCAATCGATCCAGAAATGCATATGTGAAATTTAAAAAAATAAAGTAATAAGCCATACACACATAACACATGGATTTTAACGTGGAAACCCTATTAAGGGAAAAACCACTGGGACCTGTACCCCAAATTTTCACTCTTCTGAAGTGAGCCCTGTTAGGAGCCAACCCTGTTAAAGGTTACAAACACACTATTAAGTGTGACCTTGTTAGAGGATTTTATACATAGAGGTTGTCACTTAGTATTTGACATCTATTTTTCTACCATCCTTGAATCAACCTCCTTCTTAGACTGTCAATAGGCTTTAGGAAAATCTTGCTACGATCCTTGAATCAACCTTCTTCTTAGGCTGTCATAGGATTTATGCAATTTCAATGCTACATTCATGAATCAACCTTTTTTTTGGCAATCTGTTAGGATATACCTCAATTATAGAAGACAGTTAAGTCCTGCTCTGTTAAGAGACTTGATGCTTCAATGGTAAAATTGAAACACAATGAACTATTTCTAATGCAACTTGAATTGCATATTTTCAGATCTATTTAAGTACAATACCTCTCTGATCAATGTATCAATTCAATTCTTTATGCTCCACACTTTCTGCTCTGTGATGTTGTGCTTCACTGTTCATCGGTGTCCGCAGAATTCTTTAGCTCTTCTTCAGCTTGATTGATCAGGACTGTATGAAGTTATCCTTCACTAGTTTCTCTTCAACATCCTCTTTCTATTCACTCCCCTTCCCGTGTATGTGAATTCTTGTGATTATGAAAATGAATTATGCTTGTCTCTTATATAGACATGATATTCCTTAATTCTTGATTCTTGGCGTGAAAAACAATCCAGCCAATTTGATTTACAGCTTTATCTCCTGATTTATCTCATAGTTACCTTCTTGCCAACTGTACAAATCTTCTTTAAATCAATTACTTAACTCTGGCTGAATAAAATAAATAAAACAACCAATTAAGTCTATCCTTAAGCTCTGCCAGCTAGATATTTTGTCATTTTCTGAACTCTCTATTCTGTCGGTCAACTCTGCAGTTAGTCGTTGGTGACAACTGCCAGTTCCATCGGTGTGACTGCAGTTAGTTTCAGAATCTCCATCCGTCGGGCATCCTTGGATTTTACTCGTCGGGTATCACTATGATTTTGCTTCATTGGGAAACACTGTCTTCTACTTTTGGGGCATCACTGTGACTTTTTCTTTGCCTTTACCGATGGTGTGCACTCCGTCAGTGTTGTATGTCACTTAGTGAGTACTTGACTTTAATACATTGCTGAAAGCATAATCTTTATTCCATTGATTCTCTGAAGTATTTGGCATTATGTACATGACCGTACAGATGATATCAAGTTGACATCAATGACAATACAAACTATTAACTGCTTTAATGCCTTGTATTATCTTCAACTTAACATTATCAAACATTCAATCAGTTACATGTCATCAATCTCTCCCGTTGGCATTGATCGAAACATACTATATTATCACACAATACTATTTCTAATACAATATGAAATACAATTATTGAGATTCATTAAATTACCAAACAGTTTGTTTTGATAACTGATAAAAATGTCTAACCGCCGGTAAGCTCTGTGTCAGCTTAGATTTGATTCTTACAACTTTCTATGGTTCTTGTACTGATGTGTTGTGTCCTTCCCTTATGTCAATATCTCTCTTTTGACTATTATTTTTCTTTTATGTCTCTGTCTTTTGTCAGCAACTCTCCCTATGGATATGATCTCTCCCTGTTTGGAGTAATCTGATAATGGATAATATTCCTTCTTTTTCTAAAGACTATGATAATATGGAAACTTTCTCTCCCTTTGAAAACAATGCCAAACAAATATCTCACAGATATCTGACATTAATGTCAAGTGATCTTTTCAGAAATACAACAATATGCTCTGGTGCTCGGTTTTGATATATACCTTTCTGTATATAGATGTAGCTTTTGAAGTTCATCTTTTGCTTGCATCAACATGAATGATATTCTAAGAATATATGTGTTGATGTAGCCTTCAGTCTTTTACTGACTGGTAGACAAGGGTTTGACCCCTAGTCTCTTTCTTAGGTACTCAAATGTATCCTTGGGCAGTGGCTTGGTGAAGATATCAACCAATTGTTCTTTTGATTGAACATACTCAATTATCACCTCTTTTTCTTGAACTTGTTCTCTTAAGTAATGATACTTGATTGCAATGTGTTTTGTCTTGGAATGCATGACTGGATTATTGGAAATGTTTATTGCACTGGTGTTATCACAATAGATAGTCACTGGTTTTGAGATCTTCATATGCATACCTTCCAGCAACTATTTGATCCATGCAATATTTGAGCAGTTTGCATCAGCAACAACATGTTTTTCTTCTGTAGTAGACTGTGAGATGCATCCTTGCTTCTTGCTAATCCATGTGACAAGTCTGTCACCCATAAATAATGCTCCTCCAGTTGTGCTCTTCCGGTTATCAAGATTTCCATCTCAATCAGTGTTCTCTTCTATAACATAAGCCAAATTCCTCAGTATTCTTTATATATCTTAGAATTCTTTTCACATCAGTCATATGTGATTCCCTGGGGTTAGCACAAAATCTAGCAACAATTCCTACTGCATGTGCAATATATGGTCTAGTGTGTACAACATACATGAGTTTTCCTATCATTGATCTATACAAAGTCTGATTTACCTCTGTTGTCTTGTCTTCCTTTGTTAATTTGCATCTAGTAGACATCGGTGTTGCAACTAGTTTGGAATCTTCCATCTTGAATATTTTTAGGACCTCTTTGATGTATTTGGACTGTGTAATGAAAATACCTTCACTTTGTTGAATGATCTGTAGACCAAGAAAGAACTTGATCTCTCCAAACATAAACATCTCAAAATCTTTTCTCATCTCATCAGTAAATGACTTACATAGTATATCATTGCCTCCAAATATGATGTCATTAACAAATATTTCAACAATCAAAGTGTTAGTATCAGTATCTTTTTTCAAATAGAGATTACTATTTTCACTAGTCCTTATCAATCCAATACTTATTAGATAGGAATGAAGTCGTTCATACCAGGCTCTGGGAGCTTTTTTTAATCCATACAAGGCTTTATGAAGTCTACATACCATGTTCTTCTTGTCAGGATCTACAAACCCTTCTAGTTGCTCAATGTATACCTCTTCTTCAAGTATTCCATTTAGGAATGCTAACTTGACATCCATTTGATATACTTTGAATCCTCTGTATGCAGCATAAGCAAGTAGTATTCTTACTCCTTCAAGCCTAGAAACGTGTGCAAAGGTTTCTCCATAGTCTATACCTTCCTCTTGTGTATACCCCCTGCATACTAGTCTTTCTTTGTTCCTTGTGACTTCTCCATTCTCGTTCAACTTATTCCTGAATATCCATTTTGTACCGATGACATTCTTGTCATCAGGTCTTGGCACAAGTGACCATGTTTTTCCCTTCTCAATCTGCTCAATCTCATCATTCATAACACTTATCCACTCTTCATTATCTAGTGCAACATTGACAGATTTTGGCTCAAACTCACAAATTAAACAATTTGAGTTTAAAGACTTACTTCTTGTTCTTGTACTAGATTTCTTATCTCCTATGATCTAGTCATCTAGATGGTTCCTTCTTACATATCTTGCAAGTATAGGTACAACTCTTTGTGTATCATCTTGATCTTCATTACCTTTCACATTATCTTGATCATTATCCTAACCGTTGGTAACAACATTCTGACCATCGGTTGCAACATTCTGTTGTTCTAGAATTAAGCATTGTTTCTCGGGTAGAGTTATGGGTTCTTCACAATATACAAACTTGTTATAGTCTTTTGGTTCTTTTGTGCTTTCCAGCTCATTCTTTTCTGCAAATTCATCAATCTTTACATTTGCACTTTGAACTATTTTGTTAGAAGCCTTGAGTAGACATTTAAAATCTTTGCTCTTGGTATAATACCCCAGAAAAATACCTTCATCACTTTTGGCATCAAGCTTTCCATTTCTATCATCCTTTAAGACATAACATTGACTACCAAATATTTTGAAGTAACTTACATTGGGTGTTTTACCATACCATAGCTCATAAGGTGTCTTCTTTGTGTCCTTCAATTGTACTTTGTTAAGTGTATAAATAGCAGTGCTGACAGCTTCCCTCCAAAAGATTTGGGTGATGTCCTTTTCTATCATCAGTTTTCTTTCACAATCACCTATTGATCTGTTCCTTCTCTCAGCAATCCCATTTTCCTATGGTGTCCTTGGTGCAGAAACCTGTCTTTTTATGCCATGCTCATTACAGAAATTAGTGAATTCATCTAATATAAATTCTCCTCTATTTGATCTTAAAATTTTTAGATCCCTACCACTTTGTTTTTCTATCATAGTCTTATACCATTTAAACATCTTGAATGCTTCAAATTTTTCTTTTAGAAACATGACTGTCATCATTCTAGAGTAATCATCAATAAAGAGAATAAAGTATCTATCTCCATAATAGCTCTTTGTCCTCATAGGTCCACATAAATCAGTATGGACTAATTCTAGAATATCATTAGATGTATGGGTTTTAATTTTGAAACTAGACTTTGTCATTTTACCTTTTTGACAGTTTTTGCACATTATGTTATCTGGCTTTGTCATCGTCGGTAAGCCTCTTACACTTCTTTTGCTTATTTTCATCATGTTGTCAAAATTCACATGACACAATCTTTTGTGCCACAAACATATGTCTTTGTTTCTAGTCATTAAGCAAGTGGTGTTAGTATCATTCATATAGAATAAGTTACCTTTAGTCTGTCCACCGGTACCAATTAGTTTTCCTGATTCATTGAAGATATTTTCCTTCTTGTTCTCAAATGCTACTCTGTGACTTGAATTATTCAGCTGAGAAATGCTCAACAGATTATAATTCAATCTTTTTACCCAATAAGCATTTTCACATTTAATCAGGTTATTTAGCATTATTGTTCCTTTACCTTCAACTGGACAAGGTGTATCATTTCCCATTCTTACTATACCACCATTATAATATTCAAAAGTGTTAAACTTTTCTTTTTCACCGGTCATATGATGAGTGCAGCCACTATCTATAATCCAGATGTCATTCTTACTAACCTTAGATATGAGTGCAATTTCTTCATACATTTCATCTTCATCTGAATCATCCTTCACAGCTACAAATACCATCTTGATGTCATCATCAGGCTCAGTGTCAGTATCTTCATCTTTGCAAGCATCTAGGTAGCTAGCCTTCTTGCCTTTGTCCTTGTTGTCTTGGGTATCATTTCTTTCTGATTGTCGGTAACCTCTGTAATCTTTGTTATCACCTCTGTCAGTTTTCTTCTCAAAAGATTTGTCATTACTTCTATCATCTTTTCTTCTGTTAGGACATCTTGTAGAAAAGTGTCCAATCTCTTTACAATTAAATCATACAAGTGGTAACTTGCCTTTGTATTTACCTTTGCCTCTTTGTATTCTTCTAGCCATAAGTGCTTCTATTTCATCTAGGTCTTCTTCTTCACTTTCACTTTCACTGTCCCTTCTAGATGAGCATCTATGATTGGATTTGCTTATTTTCATAGAAGACTTAAATGCAGACTCTAATTTTGGTAAGACACTATTGTCAAAGTTATTCATCTCAAATGAAACCAGTCTACCAATTAAACTATCAAGAGTAACTGTATTGTTTGCTACTGCTCTCATTTCTTGAATAGCAGAAACTCTAATAGCATATACATGCAATAAGGTTCTTAAGATTTTACTTACCATTGATGACATTATTTTTCCATTAGTATACTCACTAAAAAACATAGATAGAAAGCATTACCGGCAGACAGCAAGCATTACTGGCGAACCACAAGCAGTATCGGTGAAATGCAAGCATACCTGACAGAACAAAGATTTTGAGAAAAATGCTAAGTATAAAAGTGACAAGCATCACCGACGACCACAAGCATCACCGACGACTACAAGCATTACCAGCGACACATTTTTTAGAACTAACCTGATAGGAACAAAAAAGGCATACCCGATGACAAGTTCAAGAAAGGAACACCGACAACCAAGAAGACTGACCATTAGAACCGACAGACAGATCAAGAACCCGCAAATTGTGGATCTAAGTTTTACACGACGGATAAAGAAATGTAATTCTATTTATAGAGTTTTATTTTGTTTTAAATCATAATTTGATGGTCATGCAAGCTTTATGTAAATGCTTTAAAGCATCCTAATGGATCTAAAGCATATCTAACTAAAGATCAAGGTCAAGTTGTAAACCTTGGATCTAGAGTTAACTTGCGATGCATGAATCAAGAATTGAACCTAAAATAGTATAAATAGATGTTCATACTCTATTATGAGTACATGAATTCACATTGTTGATATCCGCTAAGAGCATCTAAGGAGCAGAAGGCAGAATTCATGCAAAGTTTAGAAACAGAATATGTCAGTTTTCAAGAACACACAGAGGCTACCGATGAGCAGATAAAGGTATTATTCAATCATGGAAGGATGATTACTAATATGTATGAAGCTTTATAGGATATGTTATCAGCAATTGAAGATTTCATTTATCATCAGATCAAAGACTTATGTAGTTGCAATCTAACAAGTGCATCACATCTAAAATCCTTTTGTAGAATGTGGACTTATTCGTTCTTTCCAAATCTCTTAACAGAGTGCACACTTAACATTATTGCTAAAGCTTCAAATGAAGTAGATCTTAACAGGTCTCCACTGCAATACTCCTAATAGGGTAGGTCATCAGAAGTGACCAAATTGTAACCCTTAACTGACCCCTTCTTATCTGCAGATAGTGAAGTTTGTGGGTAACAATCCCCACCGTAGTTTTTACTTCCTTAACAGGAGTTTTCTGCGATATCATATCTTGTGTCATGTGTTATCTATTTTCATGAATGTTTC
>MU227354.1:209957-226907 GCA_018584345.1 Thuja plicata
GAGGTTTTCAGTTCCTCAGTATCTTTGTCCTCCTTTGGGCTCTTTTTCTTCGCACTGGCTCTGGTTCTCGATCCCGGTCCCATCTTCTCCACAATGCTACTGTCTTTTTCCTTATTAATCATTTCCATTTTATCCATGAGGATTTGTGTATGACCACAGTAGGCTTTCAAACTTATAAGACACTTCTCCCCAATTTTCTTAACAGTAGTCTCCAATCTTTTAACTTTTTTGTACAAAGACTTGATATCCTCATCCCTAATTCATGTGCTAGTGTTATCACAATGGATAACCACTGGTTCTTTGAAAATTATTCTGATGTCCTTCAACATTTGTATCATCCAAACAACTTGTGTATAGTTTATTGAAATAGCAACATACTCTGACTCAACGGTAGATTGAGCAATACAATTCTGCTTCTTGCTCAACCAAGAAACCAACATTTTTCCAAGGAAAAATGCTCTGCCACTTGTGCTCTTCCTTTCATCTACATTACCTTCCCAATCAGCATCAGTAAAATCCTGCAATGTAAAATCATCAAATTTTTAATACCATAATCCATACTCTACTGTTCCTTTCAGATATCTAAAAATTCTTTTCACAGTAGCAAAGTGTGTCTCTTTAGGATCTGCCTGATATCTAGCCACAATTCCAACTGCATTGGTAATATTTAGTCTAGTGTGTGTCAAATATTGTAGACCTCCAATCATTGACCTGTACTTAGTCTGCCCAACACTTTGAGTCTCATCACTTTTAGTTAGTTTGTTCCCTGTTACCATGGGTGTACAAATAGGTTTACAATCTTCCATTCCAAACTTCTTCAACATTTCCTTAAGGTACTTGGTCTGAGATATAAATATGCCATTCTTACTTTGATTAATTTACAAACCAATAAAAAATTTCATCTCACTAATCATTGACATCTCAAACTCATTCTCCATTTCTTTAGCAAACTTCTTACTCATTTTATCATTGCCTCCAAAAATGATATCATCAACAAAAAATTCTATAATTAAGATTCCATCTTCATCGGTTCTTAAATAAAAATTACTGTCTGCATTACCTTTTTTGAAACCAAGACAAAGTACATGTTTATCCAGTCTTGCATACCATGCCCTTGGTGCTTGTTTCAATCCATACAATGCCTTCTTTAGTCTACAAACCATGTGTTCATCATCTGTCAAAGGAAAACCATCAGGTTGCTCAATGTACACTTCTTCTTCTAGATCACCATTCAAGAATGTTGATTTCACATCCATCTAATACACTTTGAAGTCTTTATGTGCAACATAAGCAAGGAATAGTCTCACAGCTTCGAGTCTAGCAACAGGTGTAAATGTTTCTTCGTAGTCTATGCCTTCTTGTTGTGAGTAGCCTTTACATACCATTCTAGCCTTGTTTCTTACCACTATTACTTCCTCATCTATTTTGTTTCTGAAAACCCACTTAGTGCCAATCAAATTTGTGTTCTTAGGTCTTGGAACCAACTCCCAAGTATTGTTCTTCTTTATCTATTCTAGTTCTTCTTCCATGGCTTTAGTCCAAGATTCATCTTTACATGCTTCATCAATAGTCTTGGGTTCAGCTTGAGAAATCAAACATATCTCATCTCTAACTTTAGATCTAGTCATCATGCCTTTTCTTGCATCACCAATAATTTGATCTTCAGGATGGTTTTTCTTGACATACCTTGGAGTCTTCAATGTCTCAGTAGCTTCTGTCTATTCTTCTTCTTCAATCTCATTCTTGATCATCAAGGGTCCTTCAGGTTCAACATCAACTTCTCTTGATTTTGTAATCTAACCACAATCATACATTCTTTCCTAAATTTGAAATTTATCATCTATCCTCACATTGGTGCTTTTAATTAGTTTCCTCAGTCTCAGATTGAAACATTTATATGCTTTAATTTTAGTGGAATAACCAAGAAATATTCCTTCATCACTTCTAGCATCAAAATTTCCTATCTCATTGTCTCTTTTGATATAACATTTACTACCAAATATTCTGAAATATTTCACAGTTGGTGTATGATCAAACCATAATTCATAAGGAGTTTTATTTGTACCTTCTCTGATCTAAATTATGTTTAATGTGTACATAGCAGTGCCAATTGCTTCTCTCCAATGAACATGTGATACATTTCCTTCCAACAACATAGTCCTAGCAGAATCTAATATATTTTTGTTTCTTTTCTCTGCTATCCCATTCTATTGTGGAGTTCTAGGAGTTGAATTTTGTCTATGTATTCCACTTTCTTCATAATATGTATTAAACAATTCTGATGTAAAATCTCCTCCTCTGTCTGATCTCAAACATTTCATCTTTAAACTAGATTCATTCTCAACTTTTGCTTTGAATATTTTGAATTTATCAAATGCCTCAGATGTCTCTATTAGGTATGTAACCCACATCATTCTAGAAAATTTATCAACAAAAAGTATAAAATGCCTTTCACCATAGTATGATCTTGTTCTTGTAGAACCACACAGATCTATATGCACCAGATCCAACTTCCCTATTGCTGAATAGGCTTTTCTCTTGAAGGTGCTTCTAGTTTGTTTCCCCATAACCCATTCTCTACACATAGTGTTAGATGGCTTAACAATTTTAGGTAGATCTCTTACTTCTTTTGTCATACTTGCCTTCACAATGTTGTCAAAATTAACATGAAAAAATCTTTTGTGCCATAACCAGCTATCATCAACCTTTGCAATAAAACAAGAAGCTTCAGATGTGTTTAGTTCAAATACATTACCTCTAGATTTAGTACCAGATGCTATCAAGTCTCCTATTTTTCTCCTGATAGTACACTTTCCATTTATGAATTTCAATTGATAACCCTTGTCCACTAGCTGTCCAACACTCAACAAATTGTGCTTAAGTCCATCAACAAGTAATACATTGTCAGTGTTATTCTTTCCATCCAAAGAAATAGATCCAACTCCAATAATAAGCTTATGAGTATTGTCACCAAATCTGACAACACCACCATCATTTTTCTTCAAACTCACAAAATTATTTTTATCTCCAGTCATATGATGTGAACAACCACTATCTATGACCCATTCAGATTTCTTTTCAACTTGAGATACTAATGCTTTTTCCTCATGCATAGGTTCATCATCCTTCATAGAAATGAATCCAATTTCATCAAATTTATCATCCTCATCATCAGATTTTCCTTCACTAGCATAATAACATTCCTTATCCTTTGAGAACTTAGACTTGAAAAACTTAGGTTTGTGCTTTGGAATTCTTGTAGGACATCTAGATGCAAAATGACCAATCTTGTTACATGAAAAATATTTCAAAGGTAATTTTCCCTCAAACTTACCCTTACCTGTCTTTTCTCTTCTGGAAATCAGTGCAAAAATTTCATCTATCTTTCTTTCTTCTTCCTGTATCTGTTCCCATTCATCAGCATAGGCTCCAAGCTCTTCTTTCAGATCATTACTACTTGTGCTTGCATTTCCAGATAAGGTTTTCTTGTTCTTGTGCACGGTTGCCTTGAATGATGACTCTACTTTACATAAAGTGTCTCCCAATTTTGCGGCCTCAAATGTAGTTAGTTTACCAATCAACATCTCTCTGGTGAAGTTTGGTGTCAAAGGTATGATCTCCTCTATAGCCTGAACCTTGGTTCTATATGCATGTGTCAAAGATCTGAGAATCTTTGCAATTACTTCTTCCTCACTGTAAGTACCTCCAGAGTTCCTAATACTAGTAACTACCTTAGTAATTATCTGTGCATATGATCTAACATTTTCATCTTCTCTCATCTTCAGTGATTCCATCTTTGTCTTCCAGCTCTGTAACTTTTCTTTCTTTGTAAACTTGTCTCCAACATACAATGCCTCCATTCTTGTCCAGATCTCATGTGCAGAGTCCAAGTCCTTCACTTCAGTGAATTCTCCTTCTGATAGTGTGCTGATCAGAGATTCCCTTGCAACCATATTGTATTATAATAGCTTCTTTTCATCTTTAGTAGCCATGTCCAAATCCTCTTTAGTTTCTATTGCTACATTCTTCTTTGTGATAATCCAGTAGTTAATTCCTAGACATAGCAAATGTGTTCTCATCTTGTTCTGCCAACTGTCAAAGTTTTCAGGATCAAACTTTGGACTATCCTTCCTATAGTAAGTCATCTTTAGGATCACCTCAAGATGTTAAAATTTATCTCTGAGGAATAGTAGCTCTGATACCAATTTTTAGGAATAATAGTCCACAAGACAACTGAGAGGCGGGGTGAATCAGTTGTGATATAAATTTTTAAACTTTATACTTTATAAACCAAATTTGCAAATGTAAATGATAACACAACAATAGACAACACCAAAACACAATATTTGTTGTCGAGGAAACCCTGTTAAAGGTAAAACCCCAGTGGGGATTAACACCCACAAATAATGTACTAAGAGTATTGTATCCCTGTTAAAAGATATTAGCCCTGTTAGGAGCTTGTTACAATATTACAGTACATAGTCCCTGTTGGGAGACAGACCCTGTTAGGAGTCAAAGGAAATAGTAGGCTCACTGCCAAGGCACACTGCCCAAAGAAGGTTAAAGCCACCCTCAAGGATTTACAATTTGTACAAGTGTATAAAGAAAATACACAATCAGAGAACTATCTGCCAACAACTGTCTTTGCTTGATTAGTTCTAATGAAGTATCAACTCTGATTGCATCCAGTAGTCAACAAGCTTCACAACTTTCACACATTCCTTCTCTTCTTTTCTCTGTCACACTTCTCCACAAGAATATATCTTCCATATATACCCTTACATAATAGCTTATTAGGTCAGCCAATTAAGCTTTCCTGATACATTATTAATTAGGTTAGCCAATTAAGGCTTTCCATCATACAAATAATTACATAGCCCCTGGCTAAGATACACACAGTATCTAAGACAAGTATACAACATTTAAAATTCATTACATATACTTTCAGATCCACAATTCATGCTCACAATTAATTCCACATGCTACATGTCTGAAGTCGGCCAAGAAATAGATCTTTTTCAGAGTACACGCCATAGTTGATGTCATCAGTATTCAATCAACAATTGAACACAACCCATTACTCTAACATATGTCGGCTGCCCATCAGTAAGCTCGCAAGTTCTTAAATATCTCCATCAGAAAGATATACCCGAAACATAGAGACCTATACTATCCAGAATCATCGTTGTAGTCCAGAGAACCATTCTTCACCAAATGAACTGTAACATCCATATTATGTAACATAAAGTCAAGAAACCTTAGGAGTAAGGTTAGGACACATCCTTCTGCATAAATCCAACTTCGATCCTTCTGAATCATCTGTACGCTGTCCATACACTCATTCCAGTTAAGTAGTCAGTCTGTCTTCTTCATAGAAATATATGTTGACATCAGTGACAAAACATGAATATCAACAGCATGATCAGTAACCAAAACTGATATCATCCAACAAAATATACACAATTCTTAGTGAAACCCTAATTTAGGGCCTACAAACCAGGCAGTGAGAATGAAAATTCAATAGCTTGCAATGTATAGAAATTCAATACATGTGACCAAGTGAAAAAGGGAGATAATTAATAGGTCCAACTTGGTGTGTCATACCTTCATTCAATTTCTTTCGTACATGTCCGTACCAACTAACTGTTTCACGGATTTGCAGAGAAATGGTTGATCTTTATTGATTTCAATGCCAAATTACATCATTTCCCTACCACCCGCCTATAAGGGCTTATGTAGACATTACCAATGGTTAAATTTCATTTTTAAACTAACCAACCATTTTGGAATGAGTTTTACAATTTTTGACAAAAGTTGTCAATGTTGCTCAAAAGTTGCTTGACAACTTTTTGAGCAATTTTGCAATATTTTGCAATTTTTCATATTAGGTGACCAAACTTGGTCCAAAACTTTATTTTGTGATCCCTAATGGATCAAAACATAAAAACATGAAAATAACCTATAATTTAGGTTTTGGACATTCATTGACCAATAGTTGACCAAGGGCTTATAAAATGCCAATCTTGGAACTAGGTCTTACAAAGGAAGTCCAATGTGAAACCTAGGATACTAACATGATCTAAAGGTCACTAGGACCTTGAAGGAAACCATAAGTGTCAAATTAACACTTAGGTTAACTAGGGTGCTCCTGCACTAGATAGCAACACAACATGTCATAATACAAATAATTATAGAGAAACAGTAACACAGATAAAAATTTATTAATGTCCTTATCTTCATTCTGATCCTCATCTAGAAAAATCCCTCTATCTTCACAATCACTGAAATACAATTTTTTCCCTCTTACATTTATCTCTGTTTCTAATAAAATTTTCTCCCTCTGTCATCAATAAACTTTTCCCTTAATAATTTCTTTGGCATGACATCAATAACTCTCTCTCTTTGACAACTAATGCCAAAGACACCATCCAATACATATCTAATGAATTTTTAATGTACCTGTTTGTACTGATTCATAAGCAATAAGCTCTAAAAATCTGCATCAACATGTTAAATCTGTTATGTAGCCCCGTTGTTTCATCACTAATCTATCCATTAGTGAGCCTCAATTAGGGGAATCACCCCTGGCTTTACTCTAAGATACAAGAATGCATCCTTAGGTAAATGTTTTGTGAATATGTCTACAATTTGTTCTTTAGTATTCATATATTCCAACCTTACTTCCTTGTCCTGAACCAATTCTCTCAAGAAATGATTCTTTATTGCAATATGTTTAGTTTTTGTATGCATCACATGGCTCTTTGAAATGTTAATTGAACTAGTGTTGTCATAGTAGATAATAACTAGTTCTTTGATTTCCTCCTTTATACCTGACAACAGTTTCTTGAACCATATGATATTTGAACAATTCACTACTACAGCAACATACTCTACCTCTGTTGTAGACTGAGAAATGCAATTATGTTTCTTACTGGTCCAAGAAACTAATATCTTACCAAGGAATAATGCTCCACCACTTGTGCTCTTTCTGTCATCAACACTTCCTGCCCAATCAACATCAGTAAAATTCTTTAAATAAAATTTTCCTCCTTTCTTATACCATAATCCATACTCTTCTGTACCCTTAAGATATCTCAGAATCCTTTTGAAAACCATCAAATGATTCTCTATAGGATTAGTTGAAAACCTTGCAACAATACCAACTGCTAATCCAATATCAGGTCTAGTGTGAAAAACATATTGAATTTTACCAATCATGGATATGTCGGTAGTCTAATTTACTTCCTTTGGATCATCATCCTTAGACAACTTATGTCTAGTAGGCATAGGTGTTCCAACTGGTCTAGAGTCTTCCATTCCAAATGTCTTCAGTATCTCTTTGATGTATTTATACTGGGTAATGTAGATACCATCCTTTATTTGATAAACTTGTAAACCAACAAAGAATTTGATTTCACCAAACATAGACATCTCAAATTCCTTACTCATAGCTTTAGAGAATGCTTTGCATAAATTATCATAACCAGTAAACAGTATATCATCAAAAAATATCTCTGCTAATAGTATCTTGTTCAGAGGTCCTTCTTTGATATACAAGCTACTATTGTCATTAGTTCTCTGAAATCTAATACTTACTAGGTAACCATGAAATCTTTCATACCAGGCTCTAGGAGCTTGCTTCAGTCCATACAAGGCTTTGTGCAATTTTCAAACCATATTCTTTTTGTTAGGATCAACAAAACCCTCAGATTGTTCAATATAGACTTCTTCTTCAAGAATTCCATTTAGGAATGCAGATTTTACATCCATTTGATACACCTTGTATCCTTTATGTGCAACATATGCCAGAAGAGTTCAGACTCCTTCAAGTCTTGCAACAGGAGAAAAAGTTTCTCCATAATCAATACCCTCTTCTTGAGCATATCCTTTACATATTAATCTTGCTTTGTTTCTAGAAACTTCACCTTTTTCATTCATCTTGTTTTTGAAAACCCACTTAGTACCAATCACATTCTTGTCTTTGTGTCTAGGTACAAGAGTACATGTTTTTTTCTTTTCTATCTAGTCAATCTCTTCATTCATGGCTTCTATCCAACTTTCATCATTCAATGCATCTTTAATAGATCTAGGTTCAATTTAACTAAGCAAACATGTACCTTTAATTTTGTTCCTTGTCATTACACCTTCTGTTTGTTCTCCAAATATTTGTTCAAGTGCATAATGCCTTCTAATATATTTTTCAAGTACAGGTTCCTTCCTCTTTGATTCTAGGCTTGTTCCACTAGGTTCACCATGTTCAAAAGTTATGTTCTTCTCTTCCAACTGGTACTCGGGTTCCAATGTCTGAGACTTAGGCACCTCTGTTTGAGACTTGGGTGCCTCTGTCTGCGACTTAGTTCCCTCTCTCTGTGACTCGGTTTCTTTAGTTTGAGGCTCAGTTTCTTCAGTTAGCAACCCAGGTTGCAACAAGATTTGTGCTGATGAATTCAATGGTTGACAGGGTTGTCATCCAATACCATTGTCTATGTCTTAGGTATAGTATCAGGTTCATAATATACAAAATTTATGTAGTCCTCAGGCTCTTTACTAATTTGTTCTTCACTTCTCTCTGCAAACTCATTAATCCTTACATGTACACTTTCTATGACTTTATGAGTAGTAAGATTCAAACATTTATATGCTTTGCTTTTACAGGAGTAGCCTAGGAATATACCTTCATCACCTTTTACATCAAATTTTCCATTTCTTTCTTCCTTCAAGATGTAATATTTACTTCCAAATACTTTGAAATAATGAACATTAGGTTTATAGCCATACCATAATTCAAAAGGTGTCTGCTCAATACCTTTTTTCAATTGAACTCAGTTCAAGGTGTGAATTGCAATGCTATGGCTTCCTTCCAATATTTGGTAGCAACATTATTTTCAATCATCAAGGTTCTTGCACAATCCATAATAGATTTGTTTCTTCTTTCTGCTATTCCATTCTGCTATGGTGTACCTGGGGCAGATACTTGTCTCTTGATTCCTCTTTCAGTGAAACATTTATTGAACTCATTAGAAATGAATTCACCTCCTCTATCAAATATTAAACATTTAAGTTTCTTTCCTGTTTCTTTCTCAACTCTGGCAAGGTACCACTTAAAATTCTAAAAATCTTCTGACTTTTCTTTGAGAAACATAACAGTCATCATTCTGGAATGGTCATCAACAAATAGAATGAAACACTTCTCACCTGTGTAGCTTGTTGTTCCTATTGGTCCACACAAACCAGTATGTACTAACTCCAAGACTTCTATATTGTAATTCTTTCTCTTGAAACTAGTCTTTCCCATCTTCCCAATTTGAAATTGTTTGCATATGTCTAATTCATGTTTCTTCAGAATAGGAATACCTCTTACTCTTTTGTTCTTTCTTATGTTGACCAGGTTATCAAAGTTCACATGATATAACCTTTTATGCCATAACCAGCTTTCTTCTACTTGTGCAATAAAACATGAACTTTCAGTGAGATCAAGATAAAATAGATTACCTTTTGTTTGCTTGCCTATTCCAACTAGGTTTCCCTTACCATCCAGGAGCTTGGCCTTACCATTCATGAATTCTACCTTGAAACCAATGTTATTCAGCTATACCATACTTAGTAGATTACACCTTAGTCCTTCAACCTAATAAGAATTATCACATTCAATTACTTTTGTTAGAGCAATACAACCTTTACCTTTCACATAGCAAGGTTCATCATTCCCAAAACTGACACTCCCACCATCATAGTGCTCAAGATGTTCAAATTTGGTTTTATCACTAGTCATGTGGTGAGAACAACCACTATGAATTATCCAAGTGTTATTCTTGCTAATATGAGAGTAAAGTGTGGTATTTTCATTATATTCATTGTCTGACTCATCCTTAATAGCAATGTACACCATTTCATCTTCATCACTATCAGAATCTTTAGCAATATAACAAGATTTCTTACCTTTGTCCTTGTAGCTTTTGTAACTCTTGAAATATTCCTTGAATTTGTACTTGTTGAACTTTTTCTCATCTTTGTCTTCTTTGTTCAGACACTTAGCAACAATGTGACCAACCTCATTACATGAAAAACAAATGAATGATATTCTTCCTTTGTACTTTCCTTTGGCATCTCTCTTTGCAAGTAATGCTTCAATGATTTCTATATCTTCATCATCAAATTCATCATCATTGTCACTGTCAATCTATTTTCTTTTCATCTTACCAAGGTTTAATTTATCTTTGAATGCATACTCAAAATTGCTAGGATTAGGAGAGTAATTGTCAAAGTTATCCAACTCAAAAGTTGTAATCCTTCCAACCAATGCATCTAAAGTTATATCATAACTGCACCTCATCTCTTGAATAGCTGAAAATCTAATTGCATAGATAGGAAGTAAAGTTCTCAATACCTTACTAACCATTGTTTTGTCTTCAATTGTTCCACCAACAACTTTGATGGCACTGATACTTTTCTTGATTCTTTCACTGTATTTTGTAATATTTTCTCCTTATTTCATATTCATCTGATCAAACTGACCTCTGAGACTTTCTCATTTGGATCTCTTTACATTGTCATCTCCTTCATGTATATCATGTAGTTTCTTCCACATATCATATGTAGTAGGGAAGTCCTTGACTTCATCAAATTTGGAATAGTTGAGTGAGGAAGCTATATCAATCATCATTATGTTATGATTCTTCATATCCATCATCTATTCCATAGACATAGGTTTTGGCGGTTCCACATACTTGTGATCTAGGAATTGCAAACCAGTGTCGCCAATAGTAGATATATGTAGCCTCATCAAATATTTCCATGCAGCAAAGTTGCCTTTGTTAAGCTTGGGGATCTCCCTTCTGTAAGACATCTTTGATCTTTAGCTTAGGCCTTGAAACCTTCCCTCTAAGAACTTGGTACTCTGATACCAATTGTTGGAAATGAGTTGATTAACTGAGAGGGGAGGGGTGAATCAGTTACCACAAAAATGAATCCAAGTCCCTTATATGTCTTTAAACAAACTTTTCATTGTGGCTCGGTTAACACAAATATTCTATTGTCACTTGGTTAACATAACAAATCTTAAGATATTAACTATAATAATCCTTTAGTAATTAATTATAGAAACATAAACCATAAAGCAAATAACAAGTACATAGATAACACCAATATTTAACGTAGAAACCCAATATGGGAAAAACCACCAATTACAACTAGTTACTATTTTTCACTCTGTTAAAGTGAGCCTTGTTAGGAGCCAACCATGTTAAAGGTTACAATGCACACTATTAGGTGTGACCCTATTAGAGGATTTAATCACCTTGTAAGGAGTGGCCTTGTTAGAGGTCTTCAATGTAGAAATGTCACCTTGTGAGAGGATTTACAAAAGACTGTTAAGTCTACTCTGTTAAGAGATTTTGGTTCACTGCTACAATTGTTAGAGAGTAACAATGGATTGACCTATTTGTCAAAGCAATTGTCTTTGCTGATTCAGATCTTTGCTCTGGCTTATAAAAATTTATCCTCACTGATCGTATATTTTGTTGCAGCTCTATATGTTTTTTTCTCAATCAGAATCCCATCTGATTTCACCTCCACACTTCATGTCATAAACACACACATCTTACATCTTACATCTTTCAATCCATAAGTTTACCTTATATATATATGATAAGCCTTGTCAAGTCGGCTTGAATAAACTTTCAAATAAATAATAAAACTTATGTCTACTGGCTACATATAAAAAATTAACCATAAAATGTAAACTACTATTAGTTGACTAACACTAAAAGCATAACTCGGTTAATACTGAAATCCTTCAATGCCCGACCAATACTGTAATGCCCGAGTGAACTCAGTTAGAACTGAAAATCACTTTTGTCTTCTTCAATGCCCAAGAGAGCTTGGCATACACTAACTGTGCTCGGATAGAATTAGACATTTATGTAGACATCACTATATTTGTGTAAACATCAATGATAATACACAATTGAATAATTTTCATCAACAGAGGGAAGGATCATGAAGATATGTGATGTATTTGAATTCTTCTCAAGTACCCCCATGTTAATGTCAAAATCTATATCACAATCAAGCCAAGTGTTTCAAGCCACACCAATGAAGATTTTAATCCATAATCTAATAAAAAATAATGTAGAAAATCTTCCTAATACAAAGGTGTATCCTCCAAATGTTGATCAAAGGTCTCCACACCAATGCCATATTGTGACAAATGATGAGGTAGAGAAGGAACAAGAGGATCAAAATACTCCCCAATAATATTTGAAGAAAATCACACAACTCCATAGGTGTCACCACAATAGTGTGTCCCACTTCTTGGACATCCTAATTTTTCTCTAAAATTTATATATTTTTAGAAATATTTGATTATTTAAGCATTGAGAAGTTTCATTTAAAGCCCTTTCATCGGAGAGGGTTAGATCAAAATCCCTTATATCAAGCCTATCTAGTCTAAAATCATAATTGTAATATAGTTTTTTTAGTCCTAACTGATTATCCAAGCTAGCCCTTTGAATTAGCCATGTTCAATCAATAGACCCTTGGGTCAATAGCTAATGGATAAGATTCAATTAATAGATCAAGTTCATTGAAGTCATTTTTACTTTAGGTTCTATGAAACCCAGGTGGGTTAAAACCTTAAACAATATCCTCGTGATCCTAATTTAATTTGATAAACATTGTGAATAGCATATGCCTCCTAGTGAAAATATACCAAAAAAATATCTAGTTTGAAAAGATTTGGTTATATCCTTTGATATTTGATATTTAAAGAATGAGAACAAATATTCCAGTCTAAAACTAAGCCTACAAACATAAAATGAATGAAAATAAAATGATCTTGTGATAATCAAATTGCTACTAAAGTTGCAAGTTATAGAATGCAATCTAACTAGTACCTACTATAGGGTATATGGAGTCAAAACCTAGACAATAAAATAAATTTGGAGTGTAGTCTTTATCCAAAGTAAATGCTATTTATTATTAATCTCTTACATTAATTATCCACATAAAGTGAATCACAAATTCTACTTAAACCATCCAATTTGTATACATGAAATCACAATGAATATGTTTAAGAAAATTTTAAGCCTTTCCTTGAAACGAAGAAGAAATCAATTCAAATATCAACAAGGAATTGCAAAGAAAAAATTAAATTATCTTTGATATTAATTTCATATGAATTCAAGTATAAAAATGCTAGAGATAATTTTAGAATCATTTTTATTAATAGTGTAAATTGCTTTGAGATTTACAATAAAAGTTGTCACAAACTAAGACTTTTCCTACATACCCCAGAGTAGAATTGGAAAAAAGATACATATCCCTATTGACACAAGACTTCATAACCTTTTACAAATGGCCTTGATTTTATTTTTATAGAGTAAGGGAGCAGATAAGTTTAAGACCATTTACAAAATTGACTAGCATGTAGGTAACTGCCTAAAGTCATTATAAGACAAAGAACTTTTTGAGAAATTTGAAAAAGGTAAGAACATTCCCCTGATTTCAACAAGTGGTAGTTGTGGATGAAAAACCTATTGAATTTTTAATTTCTTGAGTTTGTGTATCAATCTGGAGCTAATCTAATATGCCTATAGACTCTATGTCCTTATTAATTCTTTTGTTATGACTAAGCATCTTGTTGCACTTTTTAAGATATATACATTTTTTCTCCTTAAATTCTTTGAAATTTTTTTGATAGAGGAAGAATTGGAATGAAAATCATATATGATCCTTTCCATAATCACATTTCAACAAAATTCTCAAAAGTTCAAATTGAAAATTTGGTGCCAACATTGACTAATCCTTGGTCCAAATTTTCAAAAATTGGCTCACAAAGCCCAAGACTTGTTGATGTTTCTTTTCCTTTTCACAAGGTATAAATGCCTTTAACCACTGCAACAAAATAGGAAAATAGCATCGGATATTAGTGCAATTTTGGTTCTAAAATGAGGCTCTGCGCCGACAAAACAAGTCGGTGCCCAAGTGGCTCAATCACTCAGTGTCATGGTTTGAGCCAAGTTTTGCACTGACCTTTGCATCACAATCCTGAACGTGTCATTTTTTGCAATGGAAAATAAGAGAACAATTGCATCTTCTTGGCTAATAGGTACTAGATCAGAAGTGACGTTGGACTTGGCTTCTGAATTTGCTTGTTTTGTTGCTTTTGATTTTGCTTCCAATTGCGCTTCCAATTTTCTTCTTGTTGTGCCTCCAGTTTTTCTTCTATTATAACATCCTTTCTTTCCTCTGGTTTGGCTTCCCATTTTCTTTTAGTTTTGCTTCTATTATATCATCCTTTTTTGCTTTTGGTTTTACTTCTTATATTGCTTCCTATTTTGCTTCCAGTTCTACTTCTATTATAATTTCCTTTGTTCTTCTGGTTTTGCTTCTAGTTTAGCTTCCCATTTGGCTTCCAGTTTTGCTTCTATTTTTGCTTCCTATTTTGCTTCCATTTTGGTTCTTGGTTCTCTTCTAGCTTTGCTTCCATTATAACTTTGTTTCTTGTGTTTGATTTTATTTCCAAGTTTGCTTTACATTTTGCTTCTAGTTTTTCTTTTGGTGTTTCTTCTAGCATTTCTTCCATTATAATGCCCTTTGTTGATTCTACTTTTTCTTCCTTGTTTGCTTCCAATTTTTCTTTTATTTTTTCTTCTTGTGTTACTTCTGGTTTGGCTTCCATTATCACCATTTGTGCTTTTGGATTTTCTTTCAATTTTTATTCTTATGTTGCTTCTAGTTTGACGCCTATTATGACGTCACTTGTTACTTCTTCTATTGCTTTTTATTTTATTTTTTGTGTTTCTTCCAAGTTTGCTCCTATTTTTTCTTCCAATTTTACTTCCGATTTTGCTCCCTTTTTTGCTTACATTATGTTCTCCCAATTTTTCTTTTTTGCTTCCATCTTTGTTTCTTTTGTTGCTTCCCATTTTTCTTCCAGATTTGATTCCATTTTGATGTATTTTGTTGATTCTAATATGACTTCTATTATTGCATCTTTTGTTGCTTCTAAAATTGCTTTCATTATTACTCCTTTGTTTTCTACCTGAATTGCTTCTATTTTTCTTCCAAGATTGCTTCTGGTTTAGCTTCAATTGTTTCTTCTTCTTTTTTTTTTTACTTCTAAAAATGCTTCTTATTTACTTTCATTTCTTCCTAATTTAATATGCTTTATTCTAATCGTGAAACCCATATTGACACCAAGAAGGTGCGCATCAAAATATCTATAATTTAATTGAATTTGATAACATCCATCCTTAACAGCAAATTAAAATCATCATACGTAATAAATATTCATCCAAAAATCATCAACCACTTTCAATATATATAAATTGACAAGTGAATATTGATAAGATCATCATATATAACTAAAATAAGCGAAAGTCCAATATGCCAGTAGATCAAAAACTTGTCAAATATAGAACAAATATGCACTATATCTGATGATGAACTGTAGAGTAGACCTGCTGTTTGTTCAATTCCAATATATTGTAATCTTCTACCGCTTCTTCACATAGACCCTTGATGAATGAACCACAACTGATATTATGCTCTGTACATTTTCTTTCTCTTTTTGTATCATTCACACTTAGCGTATCACAAATGAATTGCTATCAGTATCTTCCTAAAAGTATGAGATCATGGGACTTGTAAGACAACTCTTCATAACATCCTTGTCGTATTTACTAATCACGCAAGCATAATTACAACCGTGCAAATATAAACTGAATAGACGCGATGCTTCACTAAGTCGGCCTCACCAAATTAACTCTAACTTTGCAATCTTCTTGAAACACGTTTGGTGCCTTTAGATAACTATCTTCAACTCATAATGAATCATGAATATACACACACATATCCCGAAGACAGGCACAAATCAAGAACCAATACAAATACGTCGGCTCTGTGTAGATACACTCCATAAACTGTAATTGCCAATAATAGAATTACACAACACAACTAAAACTTCATATCTGAGTCCGCGTGTATGAACATAACATACTAAACATGTCTACAACCTGAATATATCCATGCAAGGCTTGATATCATCATTTTGATAAGTACATATAGAATCACTACTATATATTATATGTTGTCATCAATGACAAACATACAATCAACTAGCTGCCATATGTAAATCTCCAACAATCTCCCCCTTTGACATTGATGGCAACATATGATATTAAAAACATCTTCAGCACATGGTGTCTTCTTTCTTTTACAATCTTCTCAATATCCTCATCAAATATTTCTCTACACTACTTTAGTTTTTCTGACTGTTTTTATACTCCCCTAGAGTATATGCTCCCCCTTACTAGATACCCCCCCTTTGACATCAATGGCAAAGGGCACCATAACCAATTAAGCATAGGTACTACTCTAGAAGTAGAGTAGTCAACCATTCATCAGTCACTATGGACTGAAGTTCTTTCTAGTTTTTCTAATAAGACTCAAGAGAGGGAATTACTCCCAACTTCTCCCTGAGATACTCAAAATTATCTTTTGATAAAGGCTTTGTGAAAATATCTGCTAACTGTTCTTTGGTGCTCACATAGTCCAATTTTACTTCATTATCTGCAACTTTTTCTCTAAGAAAATGGTATTTAATCTCAATGTGCTTTGTCTTTTCATGCATCACAGGGTTCTTGGACATGTTGATAGTACTGGTGTTGTCACAGTGAATAAAAATAGGATAGTCAACCTGTATACCAAAATCTTTAACCATCTATTTGATCCAAACCATTGTTGAACAATTCAATGCTGCTACAACATATTCAGCTTCTGTTATCGACTGAGAGATACAATTCCACTTCTTGCTTACCCATGAAACCAACCTATCTCCAAGAAATACTGCTCCTCCAGAAGTACTCTTCCTGTCATCAAGACAACCTGCCCAATCTGCATCTGTATACACATGAAGTTGTACATTCTCTGATTTAGGATACCATAAAC
>MU227354.1:238036-255042 GCA_018584345.1 Thuja plicata
TTTGGTTACGGGGAAACCAAATGGTAAAAACCCCGGTGGGAATTAGTACCCACAATGAACTATACTTGTTTATAGTAATCCCTGTTAGAAGATATTTCAACCTTGTTAGGAGTTGTACTTTACAATGTAATAAGTATAGTGACCTGGTTAAGGGTCAGACCTTGTTAGGAGTCTTTTACAAATAACCCTGTTAGGGGCGGTGGACTCACTATCCAAAAGCTCATTGCTTAATGGTGAAGGCTACAACCTTCTTTAAAATAGATATACACTATATCTAATGATGAACTATAGAGTAGACCTACTATCTTGATCAGTTCCAATGTATTGTAATCTTCTACTGCTTCTTCACATAGACCCTTGATGAATAAATCACAACTGATATTCTGCTCTGTACATTTTCTTTCTCTTTTCGTATCATTCACACTTAGCGTATCACAAATGACTTGCTATAAGTATCTTCCTCAAAGAATGAGATCATGGGACATGTAAGACAACTCTTCATAACATCCTTGTCAGCTTTACTAATCACACAAGCATAATTACAACCGCGCAAATATAAACCGAATAGACGCGACGCTTCACTAAGTCAGCCTCACCAAATTAACTCTAACTTTGCAATCTTCTTGAAACATGTTTGGCACCTTTAGATAAATATCTTCAACTCATAAAGAATGATGAATATACACACACATATCCCAAAGATAGGCACAACTCAAGAACCAATACAAATACGTCGGCTCTGTGCACTCCAAAAACTGTAACTGCCACTAATAGAATTACAAAACACAACTGAAACTTCATATCTGAGTCAGCGTGTATGAGCATAACATACTAAACATGTCTACAACCTAAATATATCCATGCAAGGCTTGATATCATCATTCTGATAAGTACATACAAAATCACTACTGTATATTATATGTTGTCATCAATGACAAACATACAATCAACTAGCTGCCATAAGTAAATCTCCAACACATGTCAAAATGTATCAACTCAATAATATGGTACTGTAAGTCATAAAAATGATACATATGATAGTGACCATAAAAAGAGGCATCATAATGATATATCAACAATTATCCATAATGCAACCTATTTGATCATGAATGTCATTGGCTACTAGTAACAACTGCCTCATCATCATCATCATCACCACTGCAATCATCATCAACATGATCATCATCGGTATCATCATTGTCATCGGCTTCAATTTATTTTGTATTTATAGCATCATCATCATCCCCTATCATGTGAACTGGACTAGAACTAAAATATTTTGGATATGTATCTTGAGGATCATCTTCATCTTCTAGAAGACCCGAGTTCTACCCAAAAAGAAAATTATTTTAATAAAAGATTATTATTTATTTAATGTAATAAAATATTTTTTTGTTATATATCTAATATTACAACATATGAAATGAAACCATAATCATATTATATGAATCAACAACTAAACTAGATTAAAACAGATAACAAAAATGTAGTTCTTAACAAACAAACAAAAATTACTTTGTTCTACCTTGGCTGCAGGAATAGTCACATAACATAGTTCCAATGGTTGTAGGAACAGTCAGAGAACAATTTTCCTATTGAACCACAAAAATGCAGGTCAATTTTGTTGTTATTCCATGTCATGTCTTATGTTGACTTTTATCTCAAGAGCAGA
The DNA here is from genome assembly GCA_018584345.1 of Thuja plicata. Lineage (NCBI taxonomy): Eukaryota > Viridiplantae > Streptophyta > Pinopsida > Cupressales > Cupressaceae > Thuja > Thuja plicata. The sequence continues at coordinate 239,709 of MU227354.1, forward strand.
CAACAAAAAAATAATGATACCAATTACCATTCCACTTAGCACTAAATCCACTTAAGAGTTTTTTTTAAAGGTGAAACTCATACATTTACTTAAATATAATAAAATCAATTTTTCTCAAACCTTGTATCAGTCAAAACACTAAAAAATTGAATCAAAGGGAAAAAAATCCATGCTATTTAAAACACCACAAAGAAAATAAAAGCAAAAGAAATCGTTAAAATTTGCAAATGCTCAAAAGCACTTCCATTGTTGAATTCGGAAGATAATTTACATTGGATCAATAGGCATTTAGGGTTTTGATATTTGTTATAGTTGAAAGAAAAAAGATTAAAGAAATACAGTCCACTTTGAAGAATTTGCGGATTGCAATGCATGTGCGCATAAAAGGCCTAGGTCTCAAGGTTTGTAACCTTCTTCTTTCTCTACTTCCATTGTAATATAGAACTATTTATGAATTTATACAATTTTAAGAGTTTATGAAATATTGTTCATGGTTGCCTGCACATTGGGCATTAAAGGACTTGCATTCTTTGTTCTTTTGGTTTGAAGGAGATTGATTTTGAAAGAGTCAATTTTTATGAATATTGTCGAATGCTTCTTGGGCAGATGGCTTCATAGGCAATTTGTTTTTGGTTTTATTGATGTTTTGTACATCTATTATGTGAAGCGTGTCCAAATTCTAAGGATTATATCAATATTGCATAGGGTTGCTCAAAAATATGGGTTTTATAGATTTTATTAGTTTGTATTCTTTCATCATTTTAAAAATTATGTGCAATTCTTGGTGATACTAGGAGTAGCAAAGAAAATAACTTAAGTGTATAATTATTTGAGCACTGTCAGGGTTTTAGGGTTTATAATACTTAATTATTCAAACTTAGCATGCTTAGTTAGTTTTTTTCTCTTTTGTGGATTCAGGAGGATGGCAGTCCTTTGCCTTTGACTGCAGGTTTTGTTAAGCAAGAGCAAGCGAGAGAAGTAGTTGGACTAGTGATGGACATGATTCATTAGAAGAAGATGGTTGGTCATGCCCTTCTTCTTGCGGGTGCCCCTAGTAATGGAAAATTTATCTTCCATTGGATATCTCCTGGGAGCTTGGAAGTAAGGTATTTAGTCTGTAGTTATTTTAGTTGATAGGATTCCTTTGCAGAGTAATTTTTTTCATGTATTGTGACTAATTGCCATTTTTCAAACTAGAATTCAGTCTTGTCCTTTGGACATGTGCCTTCTACTTCTAGGTTCTGTATTTTAGCTAGTTTGAACAATAAGGGACAACACTTTTTGAAGGTTTTGCAAATGGAGTTGCAAGCAAAATGGGCTTAACTTTGCAGGGAACTCCATTGTTAAGAGTTCTTGAGCTGGAGTAGTACTAGGAATTTTTTTCCCATGGCTATGGTCCTTTATTTATTTCTTAATTTTCTTGAGTGCCATGGTCTTATTATTCTTTGGGATAGCTTCTCTTTAAGTCATTTTAGTTTAGAGAACTTTTGAATTTTAAAAATGGTTTGTTGTTTACATATGTTCCCACGTTGTGTCCATTGGTCAACCTATCATTTTTTATTTATCTTGGTATATTTGTGGTTAGGGTCTTATTTAATGTGAAAGTATTATGTCCATTGTTTCATTCTTTTGTCTTATGATCATATATTTTCATATGTCCTAGCCTAATGCATTGTGTTTTCTCCTTCCATGGTAACTTACCTGTCACATTTTGCATGTGCTTTAAGTTTTGTTTAAGGCGCTTATGGCGAATCCACAAATGTTATGTTCTTTTGGAAAAAAATGTTGTGAGCTTGCGGCTGCGTGTTGGTAGTTTAGTGATCTCCTAGTCACGCCATCGCTTTTGTTGTTAAGGTTAACAGTTGGAAATTGCAAGACCGTGTGGTGATCTCTAGGCTATAATAAGCTATATTTTTGCATCTTCGCAACTTGATTACACAGTGAAGACTTCTGGCTTGTGGGGAAGTGACACTGAGCCACATGTCCCAAGTTAAATATGTTAAAACGGTAAACAAGTGTTTCCTGTCGCATCCTTGCAATCATTTTTGAAGGTGGTAAGTTGCACCCATGAGCCTGTGAGTTGTTGTTTGTGATGACCATGATGATTTCTCTCATCCTCTTGATGGTTAGTGGGGAATTCTTTTTCTAGCGATGAGCCTATGAGGAAGAATGAAATTTTATGGTGATGCCTTCTCATGGCCTTAGAGCTTGTTTTGTGGGACTCGATTTTGGCCCGTTGGGAAGTGAGGATGTTAGTTGTGGAATGCATTTGATGGGTTAACACAATAGTATGGTCTCATGTCACAGTTTCACAAGTTTAAATTGCAGTTAATATCAATGGTTTGTGAGGATACAATGAAGATAAGGTAACTCGTGATGAGTTAGTCTCAGATTCATGAATTTTTTTTAATACAATTATTTAAGCTCGTGGTTTTATGAGGTGGTGAAACATGTTTGGGGAAATTCTAAAGGGAGTGTGTACAATTTGGACAATTCAAATATAGGTCGAGCTACTAACTAGTTTCCTTGTGTCCACACACCCTTGGCTACGGGGCAGCTAGAATGCACTCACATACAATGTTATTTTTTGTTAAGTCTATTTAATAATTACACTATACCATGGTGCATTTTGGTTGCACCATAGACGGTGTCATGTCAAGACATAAGAAAAATATATTTTATGTGATATATCAATATTACAGTTATTTAATAAATGCATCTAAAGTAATGAATACATAAAAAGTGTCATGCACATACCTAGATTATCGTGGTTGATAGATATATAGATATATAATTTTAACATCCACGAGGATTATCATGTTTGATGTGAAACATTTGGTGATGAAGAAAGAGGGAAAGAGATGATTAGATGGTTGGTGTAATCAATGTGAGCGAAAATCATTTTTTTCACCATCAAAACTTTTTGAGTATCCTAGTGGATTTGTTGTTATCAAGAAGAAAACCAATGGTGGAGACCTCAATTTTTCCTAATTAAGTACTTGAGATCAAAAGAGTGAGATCTTTCATGTTCTATTTTACGTAGATTATCTTTTCGGCACAAGTTTATGAGGAAAATTTTGCAAGTTCAATAAATGGTTGCCGCCATTCAACATTTTGAGGAATGTGAAATGTATTTATGAGGCGGTAAGTCTATAACTGGTACTTCCTAGTTTGAATATTTGTAATAGGCTAATTTCCCTCTAATTGAGTAGGTTGAGGATGGAGTTCATTATGAAGATAAGTGTTTTCTAGTATAGGAAAAAATAGTTTAACATAATTCAATTAAAGGAAATATACAAAGATTATAAATTGAAGCACCATGATGCTAATATTGTTCTTACAGAGATATTGGAAGGGTTTTTGATACTTACAGGGATATTAGAATGCTTCAATACAACTACATAATTTTTTTTTAGTTTTCAAATTATTCCAATCTCTAAGGTTACCACTCTGATTATATTGAATCAAGGTGATAGTGATAGGGCAGAGGTTGTATGAGTAGGGTCATAGGTTGCTGGGGAAGAAGTTGAGGTGTTGGAGTCACCTATATCTCCATGGGAAGAAGTTTTGATGTTGTCTTTTAATGGGAAAGCTGGTGTGAATCTTACATTATGGCATTTTCATCTTCAATAACTACCCATGGTCGGTATTGGCATGGATCAAATGCATGGTTGGTTTTTTGAAAGCACCGGTTGTGTCACTATAGCTTCCTTGTATATCAACCAAGCGGTTTCACTTCAGAACAAGAATGATGGTAACACAATTTGTTAGGATATTATCTTATGTAATATATTAATGGTGGTAGAATAAAATCTTTGTTAGTATCCTGAAGCTTGTTTCATTCCTTAAATATAAAATGAATTCCAAGGCCATAAAAAAGGGGGTTCTGGTTCTGATAATTCTCTTTAGCTTATAACTAGGATAGTGTTTAGTTTCAGGATATTGAATGTGAATGAAAATATGAGATATTGTAATCTCATGAGAAGTGTTACCCATTTGTGCAATTATAAATGCTAATTTCATAAATTTGTCTCCAACTTTATATACTTTAAATCATATGAATTAAATACATTAAAGATGTTTGACTTTGTCTCTACAATTTTCTAGTGTTTGTGTTATTTGTTATCTTATTTGTGCAGATAACAATGATTTTTAAGTGTATGAAATGTATTTTTGAAGTAGAACTTTATGATAACATGAGTGGTCTTGTTAATTTAAGAATTAATATATTCAAAACCCACTGGTTAAGTTTCATTTGTTCATAGGATCTATGTCATGGCTTTAGTTCCACTCTGCAGCTCAAGATTGGGAAGTGGACTGTTGAGAGCCCTGGAGGGTTTTTCAGATTTAAAATCAAATTAATCAAATTTGTTGTTCCTTTATGTTCTTTTCTTTTCTATTTAATTTATCTATTTTCTGTATCTCCACGGTCCTTAGAAAAATGTGGAGGATGCATTTAAAATTATTTGTATGACACTCCATGATTCTGAGGAGATATATAATTTATGTGTTCTCTGTGTTTTTAAAGAAAATGGGATTATGTGTTCAAGTGATGAAATAAAATCCTCGTCTACATAAATCTGAGAATTATCCACATTTGAAGGTCTGTAGGTGACCATTAGAATGAGTCTACCATATGTACAGACTTAGAATAAGGAATAACCTCCCGAGTCTTGTTGAGCTCAAAGTGAAGAAGGATGTCCAAGCCTTGTCAGTTGGTGTTTCTATCTTGTCATGCTCATATAATCCCCAAAACACTACTCATTTACACCTTTTCTAACCTTTTGGAAACCAAAAATATAGTCTTTTCCTCTTCTTGTTCTATCACACCTTGTTCATCTTAAATCCTCAATCACAAGTAATTGCTATGATATAATTTGTTTGAGACATATATATTCCACTACCACTACTACATCACTCCAACCCCCAACCAAAAATGCATAAGACCATTATCCAATGGAGCTTAGTTTTTCCAATAATCCAAATAAATATTAACTTCTAGGAACACTAAATAGTACCCTTCCATCAGCCTCATGGGTTCAGTACAAAAAAAAGTGGCCCTAGTTAGAAGGTTGTATGGGAAGACAGATGCTTATCATTTTCAATAATCCTAAGTCTCATTTCTACATATTTTTCTCAAAGAAGGGCCAATTTTAAACTAGGTAGTTGTTTGTCACTCACTTTGTGCAATGAAATAATGAGAGTCAAGTCTCATCTAGTGGACACAAATCCAAAATTTTTACTTGTGTTATATTATTTTGTGCGGATAATAAATTCTTTGGGGATTAATTGGACATGGAGCATCCTATATCATTTTGTCCATGTTTATTTCTAGGATTGATGGGAGCACAAATATACATCCAAATATGACCACATTTGTGACCAATTATTTGCCCCTTCCATCATATATTATTTTAGAAAAGAGTTCCCTAGGCTATCTCAAGACATGATCATAATCTTGGAGAACCTAAAAGATTGCTCCATATATGTTTTGTTAACATATAAGAAGCTTTATGACACCGTAAAGACACCCCATACTTTTCCAAAGCATGTACCTAACATGTTGTTGATCAAGAAGTTGCATGTCACACTACACTCTTGAGATTTAATGAATCCATAGAAGCAATGTTAATTGATGTAAATGATATGATCTATTGGCTAGGGCTACAACTAGGGTTTCCAAAACATAAGAAAATAAATCAAACATCCTTAAAATGACATGAGAAATTGGTGCAGGAGCACCTACTCATTTAGATGCCTCGTGAAGGATTTTTGTAATTTTCATTATTTTAGTGTTTTTCAAGCTCCCATAAGGTCCTAAAGACCATTTAAAATAAGTTCAAATCTTGTTCTAAGGAAATTGATGTCATTTAACTCATGTAGACCTATAAGGTCCTGATTGGGTCAAACATGGTCAAACCACTCAAAGTGTGTTCAAAATGAGGGGAAATGATGTAATTGGACTCATATTGTCCATTTTTTCATGTATTAGGTATACACATCAATTTTTGAGTTTTTTATAAGTAGGGAAAAAAGTTGTAAAAAGTTGCAAATGTTGCATTGACAACTTTTGCAACTTTCTAGTGCAAACGTGCAATTTTCAAATCCCAATGATCACCCATTAAAAAATTAGTTAAGGACCATTGGGGATGAAATAATTGATATTTATAAGGTCTCTTCTATTCAAGTAATATGTTTTTTTTAAGATTTGAAGAATTTGAATACAAATTTTTCTCTGTTTCCCTACTTTATAACTATTTTTCTTGTGTTCCAGAGAATTGTACAGCCATGTACTAGAATTTCATGCCCTAAAACTCACATTGACAGAAATACGTGAGAATATAGTTTGATATGAAATTGGTTTGATAAATTTTCATTAAATTTTGAAGGATTTATTGCCATTTTTCTCAAGGAGGGTCTAAAACCCTCACAAACTAGGGTTTGAATATTAAAATACTTGTAAGATTCCATTCCACCATAGGAAAAATATAAATTTTGATGTAATGGTATTTATTATGGTCCCTTTGAATATTCATCTAGTTTTGGAGTAAGAGGTGGAGTTGGGAGAGAGAAAATGGAAGCCATAGGCCTAACATTTGCTATGTGACAAGCTTTTTGTGTGACTGTGAATGAAAATTTAGAGTCTAAGACAAATTTGAGGGGTTTAGGCACCTAAAATTGTGAAATATTTGTTTTGGTTTTGAATGCCATATTTTTATGTTATTGTTCAAGGAATTGTCAAGGGTTGTCAAGTACTTGCTTTGAAAAATAGGGCTAATTGTGCCGCCAAAACTGGTTGCAGACCTAATTTTCCTTTGGTGTCCCAAAACAACACATGGGATTTTTTAGATATGTCATGTAACTCTAAAAAGGGTATTCCAAATTGTCCCTTTTTTGTGTATAAGGATAGGGGTTGAAGAATTAAATCCCAAAAACCAGTCAGATAGAGCTAGTAGGCGTAGTTTTCATGTATGAAGGAAGTGTGAATGAAACTTGTCAATTGGCCTTGCAGGGTCTTTAATTGGGTTGGTAGGGATACAAGGAATTAATTAAGGCAACACTAATATTTTGAGGAGAATAATTTCATGTCAGGCACAAGGTTGGTTATAGTAGTCTTTGTTAGGATGTCTAATGGGAACAGTAAGAGAAGCCCATTTGAGGAGTCACATTTGAGACTTTGTTGAGTTTGTTATTATATCATTGTCTTCCAAATAAGTCCTCTTCATCATAAATGGGAGGGAAAAAGAAGTAAATTGAGTACTTGAAACATCAAGGGAAATACTACAAGGCTGTAAGGTATGACATACGCGATTTCATAGAATACACATTAGAAATCCATGATGACTTCACCTCAGTGCAAAAGGAGTTCTACAAGGATGTGTTAGATCTATAGGATGTCTACCAAGATTCATAAAAACATTATTACATGTTAAAAGAATGGTAGAATTGTGAGGAAGGATGGAAAAGATGCATGTGGGTCACTTAGTAGAATGACAACACAAATTCAAGGAGGCATTCCTTGAGATACCAAGGAAGCACTCCTTGAGACACCATGTTTGGGAGAGAAGAAGATAAATCAAATCAACATGGGACCAATTACTCAAATGATACAACTCATAACTTAAATGAGGATACTTAAGAGATATTGAAAGACCCCAGTCATTAATTAAAAGATGCAATAAAAATAAGGCATGAATGTCACCCATTGCCCTTTAAGGAAAGGAATATTTTCTTCCGCAACATGAAATAATGGGAAAATTGAGTGGGATATAGGGAAAATTAAAAAGAACTTTATAAATCATCCTACGCATCAATAAAAAACTCAACAGAAGAAATGCAAATTTACATATTAACACAACAATATCCAACTAAATTATTGAAATTCAACTATTGATACCTCATTCTCCATCCATATTACAAAAATGGTCCACTTTTTTATTTGTAACATTTAATTTTCAAATTGAGTTAGATATCAACCATATTTCTCCTCTTGTCAAAGCATGGCACATGGACTAGTTAAACTAATTAATATGTAATCATTTAATTTTTCCTATTAAAAAAAAATATCATTTAACATATTATATATACTTACAAATGTAAATATCAAGGCGTGTAAACCTTTCTGGCCATTGCGATGTGTGGCACGAAGTTTGACAAGCATGTCCTTGGAGGCCTTGTCCTTAAACATATACTAATTCAATTTAAGTATTTACAAATAATATTGAAGAATTGTTTAATAAATTTGGTAGAACCTTATGAGCAAATTCAAATACTTGCGTACTCTCCTCACTCGACTTCCTCTATGCCTCAGAATTCTTGAATATGCTTTCATAAGCTCTTTCCATACTTTCACACTTACATCAATTGGCCTTTTTCTGACCCTTAGCTCGGGAGGGATTTTTTTATCTTCTTTGTTTGGTTGCACCAAAATCGCTTGCAGTTTTGAGACATTTGTAGCTTTATCTTCTTTATAGACCAACCAATGTGAAATCTAGTCTCCATGTCCTGGATAATTGATTTGTGCAGGTGTGTGGGTATCTTTTAGAATGGAAAATGTAAACAGTCTTTGAATCATTGAAGGAATTCTTCCTTCAACCTACTCACAAACATTTTTCCAGCATCTGTTCAGACTTCCCCTGAAACCACGTCATATTCTATCTTGGTATTGTAGCTACCAATGCAAGACGAAAATCATGGTATGTTGGAAGAATCTTGTATCACAGGAGTGGTTGGGACATTGGAAGTCTTTGTTCCCTATTCCACAGTCTTAGAGTTTACTATTATTTAACTCCTCTTGAATCTTATTCTCCCTTTGAAAAGCTTGATTTGGTTTCAATGTTGCAAGGTATTTAATAGATCATTTTTATATGCATCTAGAAAGAATTATTAAGTTGAACCCATCCAATTTGTTCACTACCTCTTCCCCCAATATAGAAGCCAATGCCTCTTTCTCTTTGTCAGTCACACACACACACACAATAAATTTCTTCTTTTACATTTAGAAATAAAAAACTAAAAACCAAAGAAATAATGGAAACATTTACAAATCTATAAATTCATGACAATGTATTACCTCATTGTCGCCAGAGTCTTCTCCCTTCCCTCTATTGCTCGACATTTTGAGGCGACCTAGGGCAAATTATTTTCGTCTAGTGTATGGAGGCATAATAATAATAATAATAATAAACAAATTTCTTCTTTTAAATTTAGATATAGAAAACTAAAAACTAAAAACCAAATAAATAATGAAAATATTTACAAATATATAAATTGACAATGTATTACCTCAATGTGGCCAGAGTATGCTCCCTTCCCTCTATTGCCCGACATTTTAAGGTGACCTAGGGGAAATTATTTTTGTCCATTATGTGGAGGCAAATATATATAATAAATAAATTTCTTTTTTAAAATTTAGAAATAAAAAACTAAAAACTAAAAACCAAAGAAATAATGGAAACATTTACAAATATATAAATTGACAATGTATTATCTCATTGTGGCCAAAGTCTTCTCCCTTCCCTCTATTGCTCAACATTTTGAGGTGACCTAGGGGAAATTATTTTCATCCAGCCTGTGGAGGCAAATGAAGTATACACTGCTAGGTATGAAAGTTTTCGTCTAGTTTGTGGTATGAAAGTTTTGTTTTGTTGCATGGAAGCAAGCCACCAATAAAAAAAAAATAATAGAAATGGGTGATTTAAAAGAAATAGGCGATTAATGAGAAAGTTTTACCTTGATTGACTCTCTTTCTAGATCTAAATGCCTATGAGATATCTCTTGAGAATTGAAACCCTGTGATGGAATGAATGATGCAAAAAATAAGACCACCAAATAACCCAAATCAAGCAAAGCTCAACCATTGTCTACCTGGTGGCATCCCTTTTCTACAAATCTATTACTAAAAATTCTATCTAAATATCTTTATATAGATTCAAATTGAACCAAAAGGAAAAGCATACCTAGTTTTCACATTTAAAGTGAAATCAAGGGTTTGAATTCTATCCATTTATCCTCTACTCTCCATCTCGCAAAAATTAAAACAAGCGACCAAACGCTATAAACATTGTATATCCTATGTTCTATATCTGACGACAAAATAAAAGCAGGTGAACAAAATGAAAACTAAAAGATCAACAAGACCAGCCCAACAAATGAAAAATAAGTGAAATAGAAAATTAGAGCGACATATGGAAATAACTTTAACTCAGGTGGAAATTTTTAATAATTCATTCATTAGTGGGCAATTACTTCTCACGAATGTTTAATATTTCCCGTGAATCTAATGCAATTATTTAGGATATGGAAAATATGAAATGTTTAACACCACATTGGTTTTTTGTATTTAACGACAAAGTGGCTGATGCCAACTTTGACCCATAAATGTAATTTGTTTGGGATGCTAAAGTCAACATTATGTTCGCCTATTTTGTGGTGCAGGAGCACCTAGGCAATAATCAAGCCTTAGAAGTTTTTGGCTTGTATATGACCTTAGCCAAGTCAAAGATGTGTGTTTTCTTTGAGGCCTTAGTAGGTCATGTGGACTAGGTGAGTTAGTGTTAGTACTAAGGTCACCAATTAGTCATTGTTAGTTGTTTTTGTTAGTTTAGGCCTAGTTGGTCTAATGTTGGGATTTGGGTTCAAGATGTGTCCTAGAACCATGAAGGATGTAAAAGATTCTTTGAGGTCATTAAATAGGGTTACTTCATCAAACTACATAACATAGAGGCCCTATAGTCTAGTTGGCATAGTAAATGCAAAAGATGCCAAAAGTTGTCATGACAACATTTGCAAGAAATTGCAAATGTTGCATGCAACTCGAAAACATAGGATCCCCACAAATGTAGGAGTGGGAATTGATTTAAAATGGCATAGAATGGTGGATAATGGAATATAAGACACTCTAAGGCTTGAATCCTGAGGAGAGAGTTTTTGTAATGAAGTTTTTGTGAACAAGAAAAGAGAATTCCCTGGATACAGTGCACAGTCTACTATTTTTCTTGTTAATGGTGATCTAATGGATTGAAAATAGAGATCCAATTATGGATTCATGTAGTGTGGAGTGTTCTAAGACTTTTATTTTCATTGTGTTAGTTCTTTTGAGTTAATCTTCAAGCTGTAGGAAAATAATTGTAAATTAGGTAGTTTGCTGGTGTCTTTTAGACTATTTTTTCTTTCATGGCTCCCACTTGAGATTCAACCGTAGAAATATTCAAAGGTTGGATGAATATTTTAGGGGAGCCTCTGTACATTCTTTATATATAGGTAGGAGGTCATGGAAGGTGTTTAGATATTTTTAAAACCATGCCCTAGGTGAGCTAGGACAGTCCGATTAGAGGCATGGTGGGGATAAAACCATTTGCAGAGACAAGGGTATGAGATGGAGAACTAAAAAAAGAGTGGAGTCAGTATTGTTAGAGTCCCATAGGTTCCTATTGTCTATCTCATAGCTTAGCCAATCCATTTGGATAGATTTTTGAAGAGAAATCAGTGAGTTGCTTATAGAGAGCCAAAATAGGCATAAAAGCCCTACTTTCTAGGACAGTGATGTATGGACAACTTGGGGAACTTAGAAATTAAAAATACTTTAGGTCTCCCAAAAGGGTATCTAGATCCCTGATTAGTTTTGGGGGTTGTGATCAAGTTTTGAGAGTTAATATAGAAAAACCCTCTGGATAGGGCTAATAAGACCATTAGGCCTAATAAGACAATTTGAAGACAAATTGGGAACTCGACTAAATTGGGATTGAAGAGTTATGGGAATGGACTTTTAAGGATGCAAAGTGAACATTCAAAGCATATAAAAGGCCCTTGTAACATGTGTGGTGTTGATTTCAAGGTTTTGGCATTGAAAGCCTTGGAACAAATGTGGAGCATGGTGAGACAAAATTGATGGTGGAAGTCCTTCAAGGTGAAGAAAAATAGTTGAACTCTTAGAGAAGAGTTAGGGAGGGTCTTAGGCTCAGTGCCTAGAGTCTAGAGTTTTCCTATAGAGAATATTAGGATCCTAATTGGACTTGGACAAGAGGAGTCCTATCTTGTGGTATTGTGCAAGCACACCATTGAAGTTTACTTCTATCATTTTGGCATTGGTTTTAAACCTTAAATGTAGTATGTTTGGATTTCCAAAGGTGACATAAAGTGTTCCAAATTTAGTGCCTAATTTTGATTTGAATTTGTGGTCATCTTGTAATCATAAGATTTGATCTCTAGTTTATTTTCGCATTATAATTTGATTTTTTTCTTTAAATTTTGTGTAGGGTTGGGGTTCTCTTTATTATAAAGTTTAATTTGGTTTAATATTAGGGATAGGGTTTGATTTGGTTTAATGTGCAATTATGTTTAGGGTTAAAATTCAATTTATTTTATTATTATGATTAGCATTAAATTTGTTTGTGTTAGTTTTAGTTTATAAATTGGTTTAGAATCAGGGTTCAATTTGGTTTACTGTTAGATTTAGGGTATAATTTGGTTTAGGATTAGAGTTCAATTTGGTTTAATATTCAATTAGGTTTTCAGTTATCGTTCAATTTAGTTGTCTTATAGCCAGGGTTTAATTTGTCTTAGGATTTGGGTTTAATTTTGTTTAGATTAATGGTTTAATTTGGTTTATGATATAATTAGGTTTAGGTTTTGGGTTAAATTTAGTTTAGTGTTAGGTTTCAATTTTTTTTAATGTATGGATTCAATCTAGTTTAGGTTTAGGTTTACATTTTATAAGTTTTAAATGGTTAAGGTTAAATTTGGTTTACTGATAGGGCTAGGGTTAGAGTTAGAGGTTAAAATAAGGTTTAGTGTTTAATTAGATCTAATTAGGGTTTTATTTTCTTTATTATTAGTGTTACACTATTTTGGTTTATTATTAGGGTTCAATTTGGTTTAATGTTCAATTTTCTTTAAGGTTTGGATTTAATTTTGTTTAGTGTATGGGCTAGGGTTCAATATGTTTTTAATTTAGACTTAGGGTTCAATTTTGTCTTGGACTGGGGTAATGGTTTAAGTTGTTGTACTATTGAATTAGCTTTAAGATGAGGCCTAAAATTTGAGTTGTTATTTAGAGTTAGGGTTGAAATTCAATTAAATTTAGGGTTAATGTCTGACTTAGTTTAGTATTAGGTTTTTGGAATATGTATAGAATGAGAGTTAGTGGTAGAATTCAAAGTTGGTTTAAATGTTCAGTTAGAGTAAGGGTAACATTGAATTTGATTTTAGGAGTAGGGCTCAAGATGGTGTAGGGTTAGGGTTCAATATGGTTTGAGTGTTAGGATTATGATATAATTTGGTTTAGGTTTATGGTTAATTTTCAATTTGGTTCAATATTACAATTAGGTTTTAGTTGGTTTAGTGTTTGTCTTAGGATTAATGATTTATTTAAGCTTAGAATGCAATTTGGGGTTTGGCTTAGTCTTAGGTATAGGGTTTAATTATATTTAGGGGTAGGGTTATAGTTCAATTTGATTTTTGATTTGTGTTTGAATATTTAGTCCTAAGTTCAGGGTATAATTATATTTGGGATGAATCCACAACTCCATCATTAACCACTTGTTTGTTCCTATTCCAATATTGGTTCTTCCCTTTATCCTTGTTAGAGTTGTTGTTTTGACCATTGTTGTTGTTATTTCCATGTTTAGTCAAAATTCCTTGTTCTCTTAAAACATCCTCGATTCTATATGCGGTTTCAACCATGGTGTCAAATGAATCAAAAACCATTTTCTTAACTTCATACCGCAATTCAGGAACCAAGTTGCTAACAAGGATGTTAATCTTTTCATTATCATGAATAGTTCTAGAATAGCAAGAGTATTTTCATCTCCACCTTTGTAAGAAAGTAAAAAATGATTCTCCTTGATTTTGCTTTAAGCTACATAAGTCCAACAAGGTGAAAAATCTTGAAACATTGTATGCAAAGTGTTGAACAAATCTGTGAATAAGCTCTTTGAAACTCTTAACAGGAGGAGTTATCTTAGTAAACCATTCGATTGCTTGTCCCTTAAGACTTCGTGGGAATAACCTCATGAGATAAGAGTCATCTTGATGGAACTCAAAACTTTTGGTATAAAACTGGTGCACATGATCATGTGGATCTCCACTCCCATCATATTTGTCATATTAAGGAATTTCAACCTTTCTAGGAAATTCTTTCATGTCAACACTCTTATCAAAAGGATTAGGAAAAATCGAGTCCAATGAGAAAGAATTCTTAGGTGCAAACATCTTGTCCATTGTTTTTTGCATTTCATTGATCTTCTCCTCTTGGGATGGACCTTGCTTCTTAATCTTTTTATCCACATCAAAGTTGTGAGGGACTCTAGCACCCTTGTTGATTAGGCTCTCTAGGAACTTATCCTTGTTTTGATCCAAATATTTCTCCACATAATGTCAAAAAAATGGTTCTTGTTGCATTTTCATGAAATCTTGGGAGGTGCAATCAAAGCTCGAGCTACTACCCCCACATTGTGAACCATAATGAGCACATTGGGAAGGTTGTCTTGAGGTCCTAGGAGGTGTTTGTCTCCTATAATGATCATTTCTTGAAGCCCTTCTTCCTCTAGGGCTAGGAGATCATGATGGTGATCTTAAATGTCTCCTACTTCATGGAGTCCTAGGAGGAGTGGATGGAGTAGAACTGTTTCCACCACTAACATGCATATTATTGAATGGACCATTGAGTTGTCGAGCCAAGAGCCTATCTTTCTTTTCTTGAAAGGCTTTCTTTTCCATTTCTATTAAACTTTGTTTCCCCAACTCTAGGCATCTAATTTATTCTTCCTTAGGAGCTTGTTCATCTTAGAATGCTTTCTTTTCATGCTCAATCCTCTTAATCATTTCATTCATGTAAGCTAAGGAGGTCTTGAGTGGTGAACTTGGTCTTGAATTTCTAAACAAGTTGTTGGTATAAGTTGTATTGACATGAGTGTCATAACATTCATCCTCTTCACTTTCATGTCGTGATTGGTTATCTTGATATGCATGTCTCTTACCTATCTCTCTCAGCCCTTTGGTGTGCATCTAAATATCTTGTTGAAATAAGGGGTGAGGTTGGTCTACTTTTATGAGAGGAACCACTGAATGAGATAGAATCTCTACTCTTTGCAAACATATCATCATAATGTTTATCCATGTCTTCCCTCTCTCTCTGAGTCCTTGTGTAAATCATACCCATAGAAGAGTGAGAAGATGCTAAGGGGATACCCAATTCACTAAGATGACTCTTGGAATCAAACCACACTTCCAAGGTATTCCTAGGTGATTGATCAAATATGGGTTCTTTTTCCTTATGTCTTTGACGAGTTTGAACTAAGGGTAATTGGTTAAAAACTACTTGAGGTCATTTTCC